>JABTXL010002731.1:2273066-2385990 GCA_025134845.1 Neodon shergylaensis | reverse complement strand
GGATGGCATTGTGTCTGCTCACACAGTAGGTAGACATAGGGATGACAATGAAATATATGTATTGATGTGTAGATAGATGGTGGGAAAATACATGACTGATTGATTGATTGAATGATAGATGAATAGAGAAGTGGTTGATAATGATAGATATTTTGATATATAAAAAGTTTATGATAGATAGATAGATAGATAAGAGAAGTGGTTGATAATGATAGATATTTTGATATATAAAAAGTTTATGATAGATAGATAGATAGATAGATAGATAGATAGATAGATAGATAGATAGATAGATAGATGAGAACTATTCTACTATTCTTCCCATTACTGGTGGGGAGTGTTTGAATTTTCCAGCAGAAATTTTTGCATATGTTCCCATCTCTACTTAATTCGGTTCCATTTTTGTTTGATATGGTTTGAGCCTTTGTTATTGAGTTCATATATATATATATATATGTAATCTTCTTTAATTGATTATTTTGACATTATACAATAAGATGAGTCTTTTATAATTTTTAATTTTATATGTGTGTCTGTGCACCTCATTCGTGCAGTACTTGCAAAGGCCAGAAGAAGAGGTTGAATCCCCCAGAACAGAAATTGCAAATACCCGTGAGCTATCACGTGGGTGCTGGGAATCGAACCTGCATACTCTGTAAGAGCAACAAGTGCTCTTAACCACAAGCCATCACTCCAGCCCCTTGACTAGTCCTTGTACCTGGTTACACATTCTTTGTTTAAAGTCTATGTTATCTGATATTAACACAGCCGTTCCAGAAAGTCAATATTTTCATATGCGTCGGAATTGTATTCATTACTTTCAAGTTTTAGTACAATTCTTTCGAGTGATAAAACATCTCATATGTGTTTTGGGTGTCATCAACCCAGTCCTCATGTCCATAGCTATGTGTCTTGGGGGTCTTCCCGCACATGTAGGATCGCGAGTCACTCAAAATTTGTGAGAAGTCTCCCCAGGAATTCAGTCATCTTCCCAGCTGCTGTTTCTTTGTTCAAATTCTTCCTTATATTTCGGAGACTTCAAGCAAGGCAAACTCTGTCCCTGGCTCTTTAAGTCTTGAAGGGTGGTGCAGGCCTTTTATCCCAGCACTAGCGAGGCAGAGGCAGACGTATCTCTGTGTGTTCAGAACCAGCCTGGTCTACAGAGCGAGTTTTAGGACAGGTTCCAAAATTACACAGAGAAACCCTGACTCGAAAAACCAAAAACCTCCTGTCATTCTCCCTTTCTGGGACAGGCAGCAGCCGGTTTCTAGGGGAAAGGTAGCAATAACTAGAGGCCAGCTTCCTCGATGCTCTTCCCGCTTCTGTGTGCCAGCTCCTTCTGCTGCCTCTGTCTGCTTTATGTTTCAATGCAGTGCTCACTGGTGTTTGCTGATTGGAGCTGGGTCCAGGAAGATGCTGACTTGTGCTCACAGGGGACTGCACATTTCCCCTCTCAGCTCTCTTCTTCGTTCTCCCCCTTGCTCTTCCCAGGCTCTGCATCTCCAGAGCATCCTGCAAACTCTTCAAGGAAGCCGGTCAGAGACTTTGCTTATCCTCCGCCGCCCCCTTCTGGTGCTTTCTTCTCCGTTTCTCCCCCGGCATTCAAGGTCCAACCTAGATGCATATTTTATTTGCTTCAGGCAG
Source organism: Neodon shergylaensis (assembly GCA_025134845.1). Lineage (NCBI taxonomy): Eukaryota > Metazoa > Chordata > Mammalia > Rodentia > Cricetidae > Neodon > Neodon shergylaensis. The sequence goes on along the minus strand of JABTXL010002731.1, from coordinate 2,384,346 downwards.
AAACTGGCCTGGCACCCTAGCACTGGAGCCCATCGGTAAATAGAACGGCCACAGAAACAATTCCTGGTCCCCACTTTAATTGTGAACCGGCAGCTAGGAACCAAATCCTGCTCCCTCCTCTCTCTAGCTTTGCTTCTGGTCCAGCTAGCCTGAACCTTGGTCTCCATATCCTCAGTATCTCTCTTCACTCTCAAACATCAAACTTCTGGGATTGCTGTAGCAATTACTGTCACCTATGTCATTTAGGGACGGGCCTCCCCAAGCCATATCCAACTATTATTATGAGTCAGACATAAAGGGCCAGTGGCACTTAGAACTGACTCTTGGGGACAAAGTGTGAAGCACAGCTGAACTGGGAGACCCCTCTCTGAAGTGTTATTCCGCCAAAATCCAGAAATCTGAACATTTTCTGAATGTGCCCCCAACCTCCGCGCGTCCCGTGCCAGCCGCTGTCAGTCATCACCACTAGGGGGCGCTGTTGACCCTGTAACTGGCTGTAGGCTGGCTGGGTTTGGATCTGAACTATTCCTCACTCAAATTAAGGGCAATTGTATTGCCTTGTTCCAGCTGTCAAAACAGCACGACTTTAGTGGGGTTCCTTTGGAACTCAATCTTTTAAACAGGCTACCAGAGTCTTGTGGGACATTAAGAGCGATATAGAAGCTCTAACTAAAGCTTACAGGCTCTGTGAGTCCAAGAAAGGTGGTTGAAAGTGGTTTGCCCTAGGCCACAGTTATCGGTGTTCTTTATAAATCTACAGTTGACAAGCAACATAATAATCCAGTTGCTTCCACTGCCTGCCGGGAGGGGAACTGACAGATTATAATGGTGCCATGTGATGTCATAGTGGTGGCAAAGTTTGAACTGAGTTTTTTCCCAATAAATATTCAAAATGTAGGTCTTTATGAATTACGGGCATTCCGTTAACAAAGGAAAAGCAAGGACATCAGACAACAGAGCAAAATCAGTGTCATGGTGAACATGGGGTCTCAATACGGAAGCCTGAAGAGTTAGTGTGGCCTTTGGCTGGGTTATAAGATGGACTGCGTCTCGCAGGTCCTAATGTCACAGCCACCTCTCTTCCTGCCTCCCTTCCTTCCTCCTCCCCAACACATCTTCCTCCCAAATCCATGTCCTTATGTTTGATAGCCCATTGGGGTCAGTTAGTGCCACCCCTATGTCCATGGAAGTTGGTCACTCTCCCTACCTCAGTAGACACCAACCATGAGTTCCTCCACTTGAGTCAGATTGGAAACCTCTTCTCTCCTTGCTGGAGTTTCTCACTGGTTGGATTCAGACTAGTTTGTATGTGATTGCTCTCCCAGTGGGCTCCCTACAGGCAAGGGACCTTGCTCATAACCATCACTCAATGGCTACATAAGAATTAAAAGATGACCAGAGACTCAACGCTGCCCGCAGAATCCCATGACCACAAAGGCCAGGGTTACAGTTGAGTGAATGTCACTCAGTGCACATCAGTGGCTGATGTGTTGATGGTAACAGGTTGCACTATAGAGCAGTAACACGTAAGCTTCAAATTCTGGTGTCTTCCAGCACCAGACAATGGTCTCTCATACCATGTTCCAGGTTCCTCAGTGGTTATCAGGGACTGTGTTCACTGGGGTCCCCCAGGAAACAGCTGGTGCCTTGACCAGAGTTGGCCTCTGTTAGCCCTGTCCAAACCCTGGACTCACTGTGCAGTGAGCAACTGTTAGCTTACTTCAGCCAAAGCAGTGCAGTCTTGTGTTTCTGAGATAATAGCATACGATCAGTTTGCTCACTGTTGTTGCTTATTAAGAAGCCATAGAGAGATAATTTGGATGAAACATCCAGATACTTGTGGTCAGGATGGGGAGAAGGCAGTTACGTAGGTAAAGAGCTGGGTAGAGAAATTCTTACTCAAAGAAGGACCCACTGTCCTACCACTCCACGCCACCTGGAGGCTTTTGAGAAATGCAGGGTCAGGGGCCACCAGACCTCCAGATCCACAGTCAAGAATAAATGTTTTAACAAGGCCCCAGTGGAACGTGAATGGCAATGGCTGAGAATGGTTTAGTCGGTGACGGATTCCTCTATCCAGAGAGCTTGGTTTAGAATCCCAGTTCTGACAACTTTCAGCTTCACGACACTGGACAAAATCCTTCCATTCTCCATCTGTCATCAGAGATGTCTATAAATTGACTTAATAACCACAGTAACACCCTGGGATGGTCGTGAGAGTGAGCTAACACTGCCAGACGCTTCTGTATGGGAGATGGTGATGCTAGCAGGGATGATGATGCTGATGGTGAGGATGTCAATGATGCTGATGGTGATGATGTCGATGATGCTGTTGGGGAGGATGTTGATGATGCTGATGGGGATGATGATGTAGAAAATGTACTTATGGAAATGCATTAGAGCTAATTTCATGTGTAACCTAATCTGAAGTGTACTGACCCATTTCCTATAGTAAGTGAACGTCTGCTGTTCTTGAACCATGACAGTGAGCAGCAGAGAATTTGTTCTGTAGATTTTATTGAATAAGGCATGAGCAGTAGTGCATCCAACAGGTATCATGGGGGACATAGGATGAGAGGTAGGCAGAGGAATCTGAGCATCAGTCCTGATGTTCTCACAGGTGAGCGTTACACGCATCTCACACCTCACTGAGGAAACCGGGCCCATGTTCCCATCAAGGGATATTCAGCTATATAGAGTCTATGTTAGGATGAATGACCGGGAGACTGTCAGCAACATTGTCATAGAACAACCATTCTTTAATGTTTGAAATAGAACTGTCTAATGAGTGAAAAAATCACACAAAGACCCCATCATCACAAGTAAGACCCAGTAAATGTCACGTAGACACACGTGAGCACAAGCTTGTACACAAATCACCCCAGTGAGCAATTGTGAGCGAGTAGGCTACTCCAGGTTAACTACTCCTAACCTTTTCCAAGCTGGGCCGCCTTAAAGAGCCACATCACCCCTTTTGACATCAGTTTGCCTATCTGTGATCCGAAGACAATAAAGGACGACAGGGTCACAGGGTGCTTGGAGAATTGTCATCACCATAGCTGGCTAAACGAGCTAAAGGTAAAATGATTCCATCTCAGATACCTCATCAGTTAGACGGAGACATAGTCTATCTAGCTCCATGGCGGTTCTTCACAAGAAGAAGCCCCTCTGTGCGCAGATGCTCCTTATAGAGTTGCGAGCACAGAGTTGGGCAGGTCTGAGCTAACACGGGATGGAATATTAACCAAACAACAGAAAAACAAGCCAAAGTGGACAGAAAGTGCCCAGAAGGCAGTCTCTAAATAGTCATGTCCTTACTGGATGGTCCAAGGTGGGATGCTTTCTCTCACTCAGGGAGGGAAGAAGGGGGTCCTGGTTTTACGTTCCAGCCCCAGTTCCCTCCTCTTGACAGAGCAAGTCAAGAGACAAAACAGTCAAAGGACAGTCTCATTGTCTGAGGCATAAACAGCCAGGACACAGAGAGATGAATCATGGAGTTCAGTTCATTTTTTCCTTTTTATTCCAGCCAGGATCTCCTTAGTCTGGGGTTTGCCACATGGAGACATATTGTCAGATCACACTAAATGTGGTCTTGTAACTCACAGCCTGAGGACATCAAAGTTGGTGTTTAGAGGGTTGATTTTATATTTATCTATTTGCAAAAGTTGAGGTAAACCATGTGGTATGTGTATGGAGGTCAGAGGACATCTAGCCTGTGGGAGTCGCTTCTCCCCTTCTGCCATGAACATCCTGGGAACTTAACTCAGGTCCTCGCTTGGTGACAAGCACTTTACTACTTGAGCCTACCCCCTGGATGGAAAGTTGATTTTCAGAGCAGTGATGTAATCTTCGCTATGGGCCTCAGTTTCCTAACCAGTGGCCTAGGCTGCCCCCCCATTCCCAGAATTCCTCCAACTCCAGACAGGACACCCCCAGATTCAGCTGCTCAAGATGCCTCCTCGTCTCTCACAATTACACAGGTCCATCAATCGCTTCACTTATCCACCCTGCCTGTCTTCGGTCCAGGCCTTGCCACATGCACACAGACGTCCTGAGCATCCTCTGCCACCCCCAGGGGTCATGCGCCACCAGGGCCTGGAGTTTGCACTGTGGATTTTCCTAAAATGTCTCAGCTGTCCTCCATTTGCTGAAAGTTGTCCCCTCATCACAATGGCATTTTCTCTTAAAGCATTACCAAAAGTCACAGCTCATAACGGACAGACAACCTTAGTCATCCACCTCCCTGGAGCTCCCCTCTGCCACGTGAGAAAAAATCCAAGTGTAGCACCTCTCATTTCTGCGACAAAATACTTGACAAGAGCAAGTCAAGAGACAAAACAGTCAAAGGACAGTCTCATTGTCTGAGGGCACGGTCCATCATGGCGGGGAAGGCATGGCAGCAGGGGCCTGAGGCAGCTGGTCACGGGGCATAAACAGCCAGGACACAGAGAGATGAATCATGGAGTTCAGTTCATTTTTTCCTTTTTATTCCAGCCAGGATCCCTCCCCATGGGATGGCACTGCCCACATTCAAGGTGTGTCTTCGTCAGGTAAACCAATCTAGAAACCCCCTCACAGACATGCTCAGAGGCTTCTTTCCACATGAGTCTAAATTCCATCCAGCTATCAATCAAGGATAACCATCAGGGGACCTTGGTCTACTCCACTCTAGAACTCTCTAGAAACCAGCTGGTGACCGGAAACAGTGTTTGCTGAATGGCTGAATGGCACGTGTTATTCCGAGGGTTGTTTCGACGCATCTGTCTATACTGGGCATTATTGGCATATTGAGCTAAACATGTATTTCCTATTTTTCTTCCTTCCCTGTTTTCTACGTCCACCAGTAAGCAACGGAGTTAAGATGCCATTTGCTTTTCAAGCTGACCACAGCTGCTTTATGAGGTCAGTCTAGAGCTGTCCTTGTCCTACCGCCAATAACATTTGCTCATTTAACGCATAACAGCAATACACAGACACACACCCTGCTTGCAAGCAGACAGGGCAAGACACTCTAAGCCACACCAACAAGTTCTATACTTTGTATAATGCAATGTCAACCACTTAAAATTTCAGCTTGAACAAAATAAATCTAAAAAGCGGCCTCTTTCAGTTAGAAGCCCTGGGCACATGTGGAGGCCATGGGCTTTCTCTTGCCAATAACTCTGCCCTCCTATAAATCATGGTAATTGTCTCCATGTGCCCACAGCCTACGGGGAGTTTCGCAATACCCTTTGAGGAGATTAGTGGTCCCTGGTGTCGCTTATGAGACTCAGGCAAGCATCTGGAAGCAATTTCGGTTAAAGAATTAATGATTTTGAGGTTCAATAATACAGGGCTTAAAAAAATAAATAAATACAGGAAACTTTGTTAGCCCCGGGAACCTGTGGGTTTCCCTAGCTGAGATAAAGGGACCGACAGTCCTCTGTCCCATTTGTTGAATCTGTGTGAGTGCTTGGTTGATGTTTAGAAGGTCACATGGCAGATTAAAGGCAGTCTTAAAGTGAGGCCTGCAGAAGGGAAACTCTGTTTTCTTTGGTCTCTTTCTGTTCATTCTGGGAGAACCAGGAGGGGAGATGAATCGGAGGTTCATGGGGCTGGAGGACGGCAGGTGCCTATCTGGTGATTCAGGCTGTAGACATGGTGGCAAGGTCCCACTCGGGGCTTCATTCTTTATTCCTATTCTGGAACAGGACACGGGGGATGGAGCAGACCCCATCCTTCAGTCTGAAATCTGGGACTACTGAGTTTCTTTCTCCCTGGTGGTAGGGGACCAAACATTTCAATACAAAATATTCATTCTCTGTATATTTCCAGAGAAAATGTGCCTTGGATTCTAGGGGCCCAAGTGACTTTGCTATTGTTCCCCAAGGATGTGTCTACAGTAGTGAATTGAGCTGGAGGGTTGGGCCATTGCCGGCATCACCTAAATAAAAAGCCGCTGCTACCCAGGCCTGTGAGAGCAGGGTCGCCTTTTGGCTATGAGCTCCTCTTTAAGAACCGCGCACCCTCGGACTTCTTATGCTGTCTCAAGACCTGGGTCGGCCCTTTCCCTGGTGTTTCTTCTGCATCCATCACTGTTATGTTTGTTTTCTTTTGAAAGCTTTTCCGAAGAACTGGCCAGCTTGATCCATTTAACCCTCAGTGGGAGAGAGATCCCCAGCCTGTGCAGTTTGAGACTCAGATCAGCTTGGGGACACCCAGGTTTGGAGAGCTGGTGGCAGATAAGAGTCCTAGGCTTCCAGTTTCAGAACCTTTTACTTACAGGCCCGAGAGGGTGTCAGATCCTATCTGCAGCACACTGTCCAGACTCCTGAGCAGCCCATGAAACAAACCCCAGCGTCAGTAAGCATGCAGGGACATGGCTGGAACCTAGTGCCACCAGAAGGGAGCACCGGGAAATTGGGGGAGGGGGGAGTAGGTTCAGGAGTGTGTGGAGAAACCGCTCTCACCAGGACACGTCTGGGGCATAGTGTCTGGCGCTGAGGGGGCCGTGGGGGGACGACGACGACGTTGTTTTGTTTTAAGCCTGGATAGTTGGATACACATAATTGGGTGAGATACAGAAAAACGAGTCTAGCCTTCTCCACGGAGCACACGTATCAGTACACATCCCACTGAACCACTGGTATACGTCCCACTGAGTCCAATCGTTCACCTAGATAGTTCCTCCACAGCTGCAAGCGACTTTAAATTCCAGATGTCCCCAGACCTCAGCAGAAGATGACCTGAAGTTACCGATGGGGGAACTGACGACCGCGATACCTCGCGGTGACCGTGGGAAGTGGTAAGACTCAGAGCTCAAGGGTTCAGCTCCATCCCGCGTGGCGGGCACCTGGGCAGAGCCATCCTGTAGGACGTGGCTGCGTGGAGGCACGAAGCTTGAAAGCCGGGGATCCGCTGTGGGAGAAGAGGATTTCAAGTCTCCAAGGCGCCTTGTTCCTGACCCCAGTCTTGGTCCCCAGGCCAGCGCGCCCCGGGCCTCCTGGCCCCTCTAGCATCCTCCTTCCATCCGGCCGCGGGCGGGGCCGGAGGTGGGCGGATCCGGAGGGTGTCGTGGGAGGGCCCGAAGTGGGCGGGCCCGGGGGCGGGATCAGCAGGACCGCGGCTGCAGCCGGAGAAAAGTTGTCTGGACCAGCGCACGAGCAGCTGCGGGAGCCGGAGCGCTGCCGGGGGCGGCCCCGGGCATGGGGCAGCCGGCGCTGGGCCCGGGCTGGCGATGGGTGGCGTGACAGCGACCAGGATGCGCTCCGAGGGCGCGGCCCCGGGGTGGGCGGCGCGGTACAGGGCACTGAGCCTGCTGCTGACCGCTCTGCTGGGTCAAGGTAAGGCGGACGCTGTCGGGGATCACAGGGTCCCTCGGGGGCTGATGGGGAGCCAGGGCGCGCCTAGAGAGGGTAGCGCTGATGATGAGGGCTCCGGGTTCTACCGAGAGTCCCCAGTTGTCGAGACAGCGGATTCCGGCCGCAGCTGCGAGCCATTGAGCTGTGGCTGGGGATCCGCCACGGCAGCCCACCCCGAAGCCCTGCTGCCTCCCTCCCGGAGAGCGGTGGGGGGAGGCGGGGGAGGGTGGGGGGGCGTGGCTGTCGGACTCTGGGTCTGGACTGCACCCTGAGTTCTATACGGAGCTGCGCATCCTAGACTCGGTGCAGCTGCGGGGCGCGGGGAGGATCCTGGTTTCTCGCGGCGCCTTCTACAGTTTTGAGAAACCCAGGACTTTCCGCCCCACATTTAGACCGAGCGGTGGCTTTGGGAGCATCCGGCGGCTCTCGTTTCCAGCGAGTCCACTGACAGGCTCCCACTTCGGTCCTTTGCCCGGAACGGTGGGAACTAGGACTCTGCAGGTTTCTGGAGACTTGTGCAAACGGGCTGACGCAGGTTTGCCAGGGCTCTTGCTGCTGCTAAGGTCGCTAAGTCGGATTATTACCCTTCTGTGGGTCAGGTTGTCTACGGGCGGGGCTGTAGAACCAGAGCCGCTGGCTTCAGGCGCTCAGAGTCCCGGAGCCCCAGGGTGCGGTCGGGCGCCCTGGTGAGGTTCTAGCGTGCTATAGGTTAAGCCCGGATGTTCTACAGTGTTCTGTGCTCTCCCGCAGTGAGGCGGGTTCAAGCTCAGCCATTGACAAGGACCTGACTGAGGTTCCTCTTTAATGCGCTCGGCACGGATGTCAAGACCTCTCTCCAGCCCGGTGCTCCAGGGCTGTGTTGGAAATGTATGCGCGCAGACAAGTTGTCTATTGGTGTTTAAAAAGTAGAATTTGCTTTACAAAAGTCCTTACTGCGCTATGTGAAACTGGGGGATGCCCCTTATTCCAGGAGCATTCCCCCAGACAAGCCTACCATGCATTATGTACGCTGTGCTTCCTCCCAATGGGTCCTGTTTCCCCAGAGCCCCGGGTAAACTGGGGCTCGGGGTGTTTATTAACCCAGAGGCTGCTCTCAGCACACACCTCCCGGCGGATTCCGATCACTAAATAGCTTAATGGGCATTTAGAAAGAAAAAGAGAAAGAGACCCAGATTTCACTTGGGATCAAGTAGAGGCTGTTATTGCAGTGGCCGGTGTAGACCTTGGACTGGCGATTGAAGGCGCTGGGGTGGGGCTGGCATGGTGGAGATCGCCCATGTGATACAAAGCATTCCCCTCTCCCCCAGGCACCTGGATTTGCTAGATTTCACCGGGTGGGGCTCTTAAGGTTGGTCCAGGAAGCATCGTCTGCTAAATGTGTTTTCACTTTGCAGCGTTGATCAAAAGCTTGCAGCTCATTCTGTGTTCCCACAAAGCAGCCTGATGTTTACTCTGTAAGATGTTGCATGCGTGCACAGGCGGGTGTGTGTTTGCACCTGTGTGCAGAGGCAGGCGACCAACCCATAGTGTCTTCTGCGGTCAGTCAGTCTCCACCTTGTTTTTTGAGACAGGGCTTCTCACTTTGCAGAGAGCTCTCTCCCTTTTTTTGCCGAGAGCTCTCTCATTAGGCTAAGCCTTCGTGCCAGCGAACCCCTAACCTGTCCATCACTGCCTCAGGGCTGGGATTGCAGCCTGCTCCATCTGCCCCCTCTGCTCTGAGTCTGGGATTCAGGTCCTCCAGGTTGCACGTGCACGTGCGTGTGTCTGCCACTAAGCACCTCCCAGCTCCCCCCACACAATGTTTTACAGAAACAAACACCTTCTCGTCCTTGTTTAAATTTCCACTGTCTTAAAAAAAAATAACCATGCCAAACAGGAATATATATATATATATATACACACACAAGGGTTCCTGTGTGGGTTTCTGGAACCCTGGAAAACTGTCTGGTCATTAGCACCAACCGAAGTGTGTGTTTTTGACTGTTGATGCTGAAGCTTCGCCACTCGCCAGGGTTTGCAGAAAACACAGTTGTTCTTGCGAGTTTCCATAAATAGGACAGAGCATTGAAACAGAGGAATCGTTCTCTGAGATTTAGACCCAACTTGAGCTGAAACAGGCTACACCTGCCAACCTTCAACTGCAGGTGGAGGGGTCTGAAGGGCTGATGAGCTCCTCAGGAGGGCTGGGAGGGCTTCTTCTCAGGTGTGGGCCCCCAGCAAAGGTTGGATCCAGCCGTCCTCTGCTAACTCACTGGACCCTGTTGTAAGGTCTGCAGTTACTTCAATGTGCATATGCCCTGGTAGACAGAGACCTCCGTGGGGGTGTGAGCTGCAAGCAGTGCCCGTGGCACTGGTATCACACACCTCACCGGTGGTGCACGAGGCACAGGCACCTTTGAATAGAGGAGGCTTTAGAGACCTGAAGTGGCTTCAAGATCAGAGCTGTCCACTGAAGGAATGAAGTAAAGATGAGCAGTTCTTTGGAGTCTCAGCACTATGGCGCCTAGGGGGACCTTGGGTGGGGAGGGGGAGGGTTGAGAAGGGTTCTTCTCCCCTGCCCTCAGTCATGCTGTCAGTGGGATCCAGGGGCTCAGCTCAAATGTGCATCCACCCTCTTCCATGCATCACACAGCATCACCATCTGTTCAGCCTTCCAGAGGTCCCCCAAACCCCACTGATGATACCCCATCAGACCTTGACTTGCCTCTGTTCTCCCCTCTAGCCCGACTCTCAGCACACATGGGCTGTCCACAGGATGTTTGCAAAAACTAGACAGATTGCTGGCATCTTTTAATGAGAGAAGTCACACAGTTATATTTTAATTCAATAAAAAAAACATTTTTTAGTCTTAATAATGGGAGAAGGCATGTGAAAATATCCAGATTCTGAAGTGTCTGTGTCAGACTCCTAAGCCACACTGCACAACTGCATGCAGATTTTATAAGTAAATTACCAAGCAAAAAAGGATCTTACTTCTATTTTCTATGAGTTGTATGTCGTCTTCTTGTAATTTTTATTGTGTGTGAGTGTTTGCTGCCTGTAAGTCTGTGCACCATGTGTGCAGTACCCATGGAGGCCAGGAAAAGGTATTGGAGACCCTGGAACTGGCATTACAGATGGTCATGAGTCATCATGTCAGTGTTGGGAATGGAACCCAGGTCATCTGGAAGAGTAGCCAGTGCTCTTAAACCCTGAGCCATCCCTCAAGAACCCAGTCATCTTCTTTGTCCAAAAGTTGAGTTTAATGAGGGAAAATTGCAATGAAATTTGCCCCTTTAAGATATATAGTTGTAAGTTTGGACTAACACATACAAATGTGTCAACTTTTGGATCACCTTTAGAAACCCTGTGTCCTCTCCTTCCTCCATCCACAGTTCCTGAACATCGTTCTTGGTCTCTGGACCTTTCCTATTTTAGTAGCAACATCATGATGGGCTTACACCGTGGGTGGGTGGCTTTCAGATCTGCGGCTGTGCATTCAGCATCATGCATTCCATAGTCACCTTTGCCCCAGTGCTGGGCCTTCCTTTTTAATGCTGAGTAATAGTCCTTTGAGTGCTGCTCAGTTTTCTTGTTTCTCAAATGAAGGCCATTTGAAGGACTCCGGGTTTTATTGATTATGAAAATATTGTGAATATTCACAGACAGGGTTTTGAGCAGCATGCATTTGTTCCTCCTGGTTAAGTATCCAGGCCTTGGAGTGTTGTCAAGTGATTTGGTAACTTTGGCCTTTTGTTTTCCCTCAACTGGGTTATTTTGTATCATTCGCAGCACTTGATATTATTGCTGTTTCTTTGGTCTGCCAATTCTAGTGGCCCAGTAGTTTGTATTCTTTGGGATTTTCAGACTCTTTTCTCTTGGAGTGTTCTGTTCATGTATATGTGCCGGTGCAGGTATGTGGAGGTCAGAGGGCAACGCAGATGAGTGGTTCTCTCCTTTCCACTGTGTGAACTCCAGAGGCAAAACTCAGATTGTCGGGCTTGGCAGCAAGCTTCCTCGCTTGCTAAGCCATCCCACTGGCCCTTCTTTAGGATTTTACTTACTTTTTTATTTTTTAAGTTTTATTTACTTCTTTGGGGGTTTTGTTCATTCTAAGTCTTTGACAGATAAGGTGGCGTGTCCTTAGGTTTGATGATCATCTGTACATCTCCTTTGGTGAAATGACTTTTTCAAATGCTGCATGGCCACTTTAAAAACTGGTTGTTTACTTTCTTACTGATGACTTTTCAGGCAGTTTCTGTGCTCTGGACATGAGTTCTCATCATATAGTACCTGAAAGATATTTCTGTTCAGTTGTCCTAGGAAAATCAGGTTTTAAATTTTAAAAAAAATTTCTTAATAAGTGTGCTTTTGGTGCCAAATCTAGAAGATCATCCTCTAAGCCAAAATCACAAGAATCTCTAGACACCGGGGCCAGTGAATGCATGCGATTCCAATGCCCTCAGAGGCCAGAAGAGGGCAGTAGACCCCTTGGAACTGTAGCTACAGAAGGTTGTAAACTGCCATGTGGGTGCTGGGAACCAAATCCAGGTCCTTTGAAAGAGCAGCCTGTACTCTTAACCACCGAGCTATGTCTCTAGCCCCAAATCATTGCCTTTTATATTTTATTGTTGGTGGTATACAAAGGACATACAGTTGGGTTTCCTTTGTTTATCTAGTCTGTTAATCTCTGTCTTTTAATCATCATGTTTATACCATTTATGTGTAATATAATTATCTGCATGTGTAAATTAGGAACTGACACTGCACACTGTTTCCCTTCATGGTCCTTTTGCTCCTTACTATTCCCGTGACTTTTTCTGCATTAGGGTTAAGCATTTTCTATGAGTCTATTTTATCTCCATGATGGGCTCATTTGTGCTTCCTATTCAGTTTTACCCATTGCCCTAAGGTTTACAAAATACATCTTTAATTCATCAAAGCTTAGATTCAAGCTGCTTTATACTGCTCCATAGGCTTTATACTAACCTTAAAAGAATATATTTCCAGTATGTTTTTACCCTCTACATGAAATCATTTTGAAGTGCATGCCCTCTTATGTGTTAGGTGCCGCTAAGAGAATTATTGATTAAGGATTGTTGCGATATAGTTTCTAGGAGAGTGAAAAATCACGTTTAATCGGCTCAGGCTTGTTTCTGAGTGGGCACTTTGGGCATGCGGATGCTGCCGTCCCTACGGGTCTTTATTCTATCTCCTACCTTTACTCGATTTTCTTGTTTAAGCACCTTGGGGATTTAGAAATTGCTGCCTCTAGGAGACGAGGAAGGTCAATACTAGTGTCTGAGTTAGCAAAATTTTCAAGAGAATGGGTTACGCTACTCCTCAGTGACCGACATCCCATCTTTGGCAATGTACACACATCCTTTCCCTCACGACAGTTGTTAGCAATACAATAGGACTCTGAAATGGTTGGAATCCTGAAGCCACCAAGGATTTGATATCTTTTCTACATAAAATGCACCCCCTTTGAGCTGTGTGAAGAAGTGTCACTTACAGGCTAATTGGGGTCAGACTCGGTGACCCTGAAAGGACAGCTTCACACAGAGCCTCAGTTCTGCCCATTTCTGGAGGAACTGCTCGGAGAACCCAGGCTGTGAGCATCAGAAGCATCGGAGGCCTCAGAAAAGAGAGGAGTTATGGGTTCACAAACTGAAGATGCCACCGAAGTCTGCAGGCCGGGTCTTCTGGGCACAGTTTGTGGCTTGCTGTAGGCTTCCTGTGGCTGTCAATTCTGTCTGCCTCCCATGGGGCACCACAGCTTAGATGCAGGGGAAGTTTTGGTCATTTCAGTGATTTTGTCTCTGGCTCAGGTTGTAGATTCTAGGGATAAAGACTCTTGGACTTGGAATGAACTTGAGAGTGTCGTGTGTGTGTGTGTGTGTGTGTGTGTGTGTGTGTGTGTGTGTATGTTAGGGGGGTGATGATGTTTGTCTTTTAGGAGCTCCCTGGTGCTAGGGATGTCACTTATTGTTAGGACCTTGCTTGGTGTGTAGGGGACCCTGGGTTCTGTGTGTAGAATGACAAAGCAAACCAACAAAAGGAACTGCATAGTCTTCAGTAATCTAGACCAGCTGAGTACACCTCTGTCTATAGTCAGATGAGAGTGACTGACAGGACCACCATGCCGTATTTGATGGGAGTATCTCTCCCAGAGGGAAACCATAGAACTATTTGTTACCAGAAGTGGGTGGGTAGATGCTGAAAGCAAAATCCGTAGACAATGTTTTTCCCAGCGCAGAGACCTCATGGACATGGCCGTTACAGTCAGCACAGTTCTTCTGAGCCCCAGATTTTGTCCTATGAAGCAAGGACCACACCTCCTTCCTATGTCTTCAGGACAGAGATGCATGATCCTGAGGCATGTAACATCTCTCTCCCAGGGCTGGCATGATAAGAAACCACACAGTGAGCAGCTTCTCTGCCACTTAATCTACCGCCTAAGGTAGAGAAATAATTCTCTCTCAGAGCCAGAGTCCTAAGTCAAGGTACCAGCAGGGCCAGACTGTTGGCTGGGTACCTAGGAAGGATGCTTCCTCAACTCTTGCAGCTTCTGGTAGCGCCTGGGTTCCCCGGCTTGTGGCTGTAGCATTTTCTGCTCAGACTTGTATTTGCATGACTGTCTTCTGGGTGGGTCCCCTCCCTACTGTCATTGTGCATAGGGTGGGAGAGTCAGAGGGAGGCAACTTCAAGTGTCAGTCATTCCTTAGGCTTGTTTTTTTGAGACACCATCTCACTGGCCTGGGTCTTACCAATTAAAATAGGCTGGTTGGACAGTGAACCCTTGAGATGAACTTGTCTCTGTCTCCCCAGCACAGGAAAAGCAACACAAGCTACTACATCTAGCTTTTCATACAGGTTTCGGGGATCAAACTCAGGCCAGGTCCTCGTGCTTGCAAGGCAGGCGCTGAACCATCTCTTCATCCCCCACTCCAGAGCTCTATAAGGACTGAATGTAAGTTCCAACATAATGTATCTACAGGACCTTTTCCTAAGTAAGGGTTGGTCACAGGCTCGGAGGAGGGATGTCTCCTGGGGCCACCAAACCATCACACATAGTTAGAAAAGTTCAGAACACTTGCTGTTAGAATTGGTGACGTTAACACTGCCAGAAAGAATCATGCAAGACAGTCTCGTCACAGAAAGATGTTTCCAGAAAGGCCTGAGAATGATGTCAAAGCAAACAGAACAGCGAACCTGACTATTTCAGAGGGAAAGGAAAGACACATTTCATGAGAAGTGACCATCTGTCACAGACAACAGGGAGCCGGGGCTTATGTTGTCCTTAAATGCATCAGCCGTCACTTCCATGAATTCCTTTCTTAAATACTACTTTCCCCCTGAGTTTCTAGAACCGTCAAAGCAGCCTAGAGCAGCCCCCAGGCTATGCCCCTTAATTAATTTTGTCACCCATTCTGCGATCCACTCATTTTGTTTGTTTTGCTGAACCAGTCCCCCAGCCTTTAATTATAATATCTGTTTTCGTCTGTGTCTCCTTACCTTGTCTGTGAACCCCTGGCCATGAAAATGTTGATATAATGTCACCTGCTTTGGCATGTGGTGACCCATTAGGGACTCTGTGAGGCAATAAAGGTTTCTTATATTCTCAAACTAAAGAAATTTTGAAGAGCATCCTATTGTCCAATACACATGTGTGCACACACTGCTAATTTCTGCTCTTACCACTCAATTATATCTTAGCAATGATTTTTCTTAGAAAAAAATGACAACAAAATAAACAAGAAACTTGCACTTTAAAGAAAAAGCACACTGTGAACAGTATCAGCCTTGGAAACATTGTTTCATCATTTTGTTTCCATGGGAAGCAATGACTTTGTGTTTTGCTACTGATGTGATTTCCATGCACCTGCCTGGTGGCGAGCTGTAGATGAATGCTGAGCTGTTCAGTTTTCAGTCATGCATCTTCATTTGACAAAGCTAAATATCCCAGCTTCTCGTCTGAAGCAGTGTGTTAGTGCTGGTAACTGAAGAATTCTTGTGGGCTTCAGGCCCAGTTGGATCTAGGCGCCAGGCAGTACTCTTCGTCACCTCTAAATGACTTTGTCATCATTGCGGGCAGTTGCCTCTGTCATGTGAAGCTCCCCCGACAGTTATGTTCCTTCTTTAGAGCACACCATCCCAAAGACATTGACTTCCTAAATGACCGTGGAAATTTCAGGAGTGAGTCACTTGACAATAGTTACTCACACTTGAGCCTTTCGATGTGGCAGAGGGAATGGGAGTTTCTGATTGGTCAGATCAGTCTCTGGAGTTTGAGGCTCCATCTCATCCCTAGGACAGAGAGTATGAGAGGAATAAAGATGCACAGAGATTTGAGGCAGGTGAGATGGCTCGGGGGTCAAGAGCACATTCCTACGTTCAATTCGAGCAAAACATCCATACACATAAAATAAATGCTTTCTTTTAAAAGGAATGCTGTTGGCAGAAGGGGACTAGTGGTGAAGCCAAGTGTCTCTCAACCATCGAAAGACCAAAAGACCAATGTTACTACCAGGCAGAGAAGCCCCTTCCTGGGATGCAGAGTAAGCTGGATTCTCGTGCTTATGCAGAAGCAGTCACTTCCCAGGGCTCTCCAGGAACACCCGGAAGGTTGAGTGAGGAAAACGCTCGCCACATGAACCTGAGAACTGAAGATCAGTTCCCAGAACCCACGTAGAAAGCTCTGTTTAGTGTTTCTCAGTTGTAATCCCAGTGCTAGGGAGGCAGAAATGGAAAGACCCTTGGGCTTTGCTGGCTGGCCAGCCTGACCAAGTCAGTGAGTTCTAGGCCAGTAAGAGACCCTGTCTGATAAAGAAAATGTGTCTAATAGCTGAGGAATAACACCCAAGATTGACCTCTGGCCTTTTCATGTAGGCAGGTACACACGAGGCCAACCACATGTATGTAAACACACACACACACACGTCCCCCCACAACCAACACATCTCCTGCTCAGAGTGTTCTCTCTGCTTTAGAAATAATTTATTCACTTATTCATTCCGTCCCCCATCTGACGTGGTTCCAGCTCTGACTGTGGACCAGGCTCTCCATCACTGACCTCCTCCCAGCCAAATGGAAGGGGTCCTCTTTCCCAATTTCCCCTCTCCCACCCAGGACTACAAAGGAACTCTGGGTGGGATTTCTAAAGCCATGGCTACATACAGCAGCCCCTAAGGCTCCCCTCTGCCATCCTTGCTGAGCAGAGACATATACCCTGGGAGAAGTCTCCATCTGGGGCGATTTGTTCTGCCCCAGGTTTGTGTGGCATCTCCAGTTTTCTAACTAGCAGTGTGTTCTTTTCTTTAGCTTTTGTAAATGTTTTGGGTCAGTACACAGCCCCGGGTTCCCATTTCATTAATGAATTGACTCACTGTAGACTTTGCTCATTTCTCTTCAAAATCCAAACAGAGTTTCATCTTGTGCACATAAATTCTGTTAACAAAGTATGTTTTCCTACTTGGAGCCCATCCCTTTCTGATGCTCTGTTGACCCCCCGGCCATGGCCCTGCCCTTGAGCTTTGGGTCTGTGAGGAGAAACATTTAGTGGCTTTGCCTAAGAGGTCTCCGTCTAGCTTTGGAGGCAGACTCCCCCTCCCTGCCCCCTACACGTCTGAGGTCCTCAGTTCTGCAGTTCTTTGTGCCTAGGCCACAGAGCCCAGATATTTGGTCAGACATTCTGGGTTTCATTTATTTGGGAAATTTTATTTTTTTAATTTTTATTTAATTTTCAAATTTTGAATGTAGTACGTATTTTGGTAGACCTGGAGTGCATAGGAGGATTTGTTGGGCATAGATGGGTCCCATCCAGGGAGATGAAGTCCTCATTATACCAACAGAATGGTCTACCACCCAAAGGCAATGTTGGTTTTGAACTGCAGTTTTGGGCTTCCCTGCAGCTGGCTGGCAGCAACTGACCCCGGCTGCTTCTGTCTTCTTCCGAGTTGGTTGCTCACGACAAGGCTCCCTGCCTGCACACATTGATTCTGACCCTGGATAGCCTTGGCTAATAGAGGGTCCTCAGGAACTGGATTCTGGGCAAGGAAGAGTTGCTTTGCTCTTTCTGGGTGTTTCATTCTTCTCTTCTTTAATAACATCATCACTTGGGTTCGGGGCTGTTGTTTTCTTCCAAAATCACAACTAGACAACAGGGACAGTTCTTTCTTCTAAATTTCCGCCACCTTCAGGCAATACCAGCTACCTCTGAGATTGGACACCTCCCACCCACCCAGTTCACATGGTCACATAATTGTGTCCTTTGCCACAGCCTCAGTGAGGCTCTTGTTAAATTAACAGTCAAAACTGTGGTGAACTGCAAGACATTTCAAATGTGCTTTGATTTTCTTACAAACTAAGACAGACTCTCTCTTTCAAAGCTATAGCACAACATTGAAATCAGGCAGTTCTCATCTCTCTGATACTCTGTCTGGTCCTCAGACCCAAGGTGTGGCTTCCTCTAGTCTCAGTACTGTCCTCGGTAACAAGCAAGCAAGCTCAGAACTTCATGTATTTTGTAGTTGTCCTTGACCCTTTTATTTTTTAAAATTATGTGTGCACTGTGTGCATCTACATGTGTGGCTATGCACTTGAGTCCAGGGCCCACAAAAGCCAGAAGAGGGTGTTGGATCCCCCAGAGCAAGAGTTACAAGTGGTTATGAGCTACCATGTGAGTCCAGGAATTGAACTTAGGACCTCTGGAAGAGGAGCTAGTGCTTGTAACCACTGAGCCATCTCTCTAACCTAATGCTTCCTCACTTTTCTCAGTCTTTCTTTGCATTTCATGACCTCGACACTGTTGAAGGTGCAGGCTAGTCTTTCCATGACTGTCGTGGTTCATCTTCATTGTCGACTTCACTGAATTTAGAATCACCTAGAAACACACATCTTGTCATGTCTGTGAGGGCATTTTCATGGAGTTTGCCTGAAGTGGGAAGATTTGCCCGCTCTGGGTGGCAACATCCCGTACACTAGGGTCTTGGATGGTGTCAGAAGGAGAAAGTGAACCGAGCACCTGCGATCACCACTCTGTCTCTGTCTTTCCAGACTCTGGGTGCAATGTGACCAGTTGCCTCATTCTTCTGCCTCTGTCTCTTCCCCAACATGGTGAGCTGTCCATCTAACCATGACTAAGGTCATTTATCAGGCTGCACAGCTAAGCACATCCCCTTAAAGAAATGCCTACTCTGGTGACTTGACCAAGGTGATCTCCTCCAGGCTTCCCGGCTGTGGTATCTTTTAAATCATTTTTTAATCGATAAGTATTTTTATGGCAAGGGCATATGGAGACTTCAAATATCCCAATTCTTGGTAGAATTTCAGTTTTTTTCATTTTAAACCCAGATTTTTCTTGTACCTATCTTTATTTTTATTACCATTCCTGTTTATTTTGAAGCTTAAAATATCTTAAATTTGGCCATGGGAACCATTTTTACAGTGAGGTCTGTTGTTGTTTTGACAGGTCTTCATTTTTCTTCAAGCTCTGCCCTACTTTCTGGATATAAGATGTTCCAGGCTTATCCTGTCTTGGCTCACGTTATATTTTTTTGTTCTGTGGTCTTAGAAAACAAAATCTCATGTCCGTATGTGCTCATTGCTCCCAAGTGCTCCAGCCCCCATCTACTAAGAAGGCGGCATGACATTGCTTTTAAGTCCTTGGAGTAACTGGTTCCCGTCTGTGCCACTGTCTACTGCATTGAGTGGAAATGATGAGGCATTACCAGGGTCCCATGTTTGGTCATCATGTGGTGTCCCAGTACTGGGGCCCACACACATATTGCAGTTCCCATCTGTCCTGGTTGGATTTAATTGTCAACTTGACACATCCTACTGTCATTTGAGCGGAAGGCCTCAGTTGAGAAGTTGCCTCGATCAGATGCCTGTAGGAATGTTTCTTGAGGGGTTGTTTTGATTGTTAATCGATGCAGGAGAGTTCAGCCCACTATGGGTAGTACCATACCCTAGGCTCGTGGTCCTGGACTGTATAAGAAAGCTATCTCAGCATGAACCTCTGACCAGCAATGTTCCTCCATGGTTTCTGCTTCAGGTTCTTGCTTGAGTTCTTCCCCTGATTTCCCTCAATGATAGACTGTGTAAGACAGATAAGCCCTTTCCTCCTCTAAGTAACTTTGAGTTATTGTGTTTTATCACACCAACTGAAAGGAAGCTAGAACACCATCCAGTGCACATGGCTGACGCTGGAAAAACAACCTTCCCAAAAGAAGAAACGCGTTGACATCAGAAGAGAGGAATGGCAAGCACATTGAGTTGGTAGACAGGACCACAGCATACTTGATAGACCTGCTATAGATTGAGTGACAGTGGCTGAGTCAGAGAGAACAAAGGCTAAGAAGGATGATGTCATTGCCACCAAATAGTGCTGGCTTCTGGTAGTAGTAGCTCAGCAGCTACCCCAGTTCTTCCAGTGATTGACGGGATTACTCTTTCTTTAAAATGTTGACTCTGTGTTTCTCAACCTCACCAAACTGACATGCTGACAAGGGGAAGGGGTGTGTTGGGCAAGAGTTCTTGCCTGCAGCGTGCTCTCTCCAAATAATGCCAATCCAAGTGACTCCCCGCATTGCTACATGCACCCTGGGCACACATAAAACTGTCTCCAGCACTGTCCAGAATGTACAGAGAAATTCCTGAGTCAAAATAATTGTAGATATTTCAGAGAAATTGCAGAAATACTAAAAAGAATCTCACATGCTTTTCAACTCTTTCTCCAGATTAATATCTGTATATCACCCCTACGTCTCTATATTTGGGATTCTATGTAATTTTCTGAAGTACTTACAAATAAGTTGTCCCTATGGGATCCCTTGGGAGTGTATTCTCTGAGACAGGGGCATTCTCTTACTTAACATCACCGTGATTAAAACTACCCACGTCCCCACTGGACATCCACAGTTTTTCTGTTCGTGTCTCTTACAGCAAACATGTTGAGTCTGGAATCAGCTGTGATCTCACACTGCATCTTGCCCATGGCTCACCTGTGTCTTTTTATCAGATGTGGTTCCTACTCTCGATTCTGTCCTAACTCTAATGGGTTTGGACTGTGAAGGCCAGTGTTGGGGAAGAATGTCCCACACTTGATCCAAATCCATTTGAAAATGGACCTCATGTTTCTTTCATATTGACCTGACCTCTGACCTTTGAACACAGAACTCTGGATTTGGGGGGGGTGCATATCCAATGTCATCTTAATGTCCGGAGTGACCCTGCAGTGCCTGCTCACAGGATATTGGAAGAACCCTCCTTTCACCTTGCTTCCTCAGAACTTTTGGGCATCAAAGCCCCAGGACCAGTTGTCCCCCACCATTGCTTCTTCCTCTTTATTGTTCAGTTGCTGAGATGGGTCTCACTGTGTAGCCCTGGTTGACTGCACCTCACTATATAGACCAGGGTGGCCTTGAACTCACTCGCCTCTGAGTGTTGGTATTAAATTCAGTGTCACCATACCTGGCTCCAGGTGGAAATATTGGCCTTTCTGATCAAGGAGCAATGACAGGAGACTCCCCATACTGGCTGAGTGGCCATTCTTATATGTTGGTGGATCAGTCCCAACTTTGGTCTGTGAAGTCTGGTATGTCTCAACTTAGAGACTTGAGAGAAAAATCTTCTTGCTGCCCCTTCAACATAACTGCATCTTTCTGGTTTCTACTCTTCATGGGAAAGTGCAAAGCCGGTGCTTGTGTGCATGTATGTGTGTGAATACACTCACACACATATGTACATACTTACCTAGATTCATGCATGCATGTGCACGCGCGCACACACACACACACACATGCGTGCACACGTGCAAGCATGCCCAGGCCCCACCTGCACCAGTCATTAGCTTTTAGACATGAGGCAGCTGAAATGGAGGTGTAGCAATGACTTCTTTCTTTCCGTCCCCAGCTCCACACCGTAGGGTGCTGTGAGTACATCTGTCTGACTGAACACCACCTCTGATGTCTTTATTTAGTTTGATAATGGCTTCTGAGTTTTCTCCAGAAACATGGGGGCTTAGTTTTAAAAGTTCAACTGAAAACACACAGAGAGGGGTGACATTTTGGAGAACAGAAAACATGTACAAGATGCTATGCTTAAAGACCCCACCTTCAAAGACAAGAAAAAAATTACCTGTAACTCCAATCCCGTTTTCTAATTCTCAGTCGCCCTCTAGGGCCCTTAGTGATTTTTGCCGCCTCGCTGTCACGGGCGTTTTCACTGGTTTCACACGGTTTGTCTCTGCTCTAAATCTTCTCATCTGAGCTCAGCCCCAAGCAGTCATTTCCATAAGAGTCACTGTTTTACATACTAATTGCATTTCTGCAAAAAGAAAAAAAAAAGCATGGAGATAACTACATCGGTTATAACATGTTTAAAGGTCCTTCTGTGTTTCCTTCCACATCATCTGCCATGGCACACTTGGGCAAACACTGGCCTGGGGCCCAGGTGCAGATGGAGCAGGCAGGTCTCGTGTCAGCTGCTTCCTCCCCACGATGGGACCTCCAGATTGCATCCTCTGTCAGAACTCTGAAGGAGGACCTTCAGCAAAGATGGTATTCTACTTTCATTTCTGTTGCTGTGCTGAAAGACTCTTCCCCAAAAGCAACCTAGGGGAGGAAAGGGTTTGTTTCAGCTTACAGTCCCAGAGCATGTCAGGGCAGGGACCCAAAGGCCGGCACAGCATCGCTTCCAACCAAGGAACTCAGTTGGCCATGCAAGTGCAGCAGGGTGTGGAGGAGGTGGAGAATGCAGCTTGCTGGCTCACTCACAGGTGTGCACTCAGATAGCTTTCTTATATGGCACAGGACCACCAGCTTAGGGAATGGCATCACCCACAGTGGGCTGGACCTCTTGCATCAGTGAACATAACAAGTCCCAGAGTCTTTCCTATAGTCCAGTCTCACCCAAGCAGTTCCTTAGATGAAGTGTCTATAGGCTGTATCAAGTTAAAGCTGATCACAACAGATGAAAAAAAAGTGTTCTCAAGTCCCTGAAAGTCTGGGGGTGCAGATTAGTGGCAGAAGACTTGATTGCCATATGCAATGTTCCGGATTCAGTCACCATGGTCTCCACCACCACCTTTACACACACACACACACACACACACACATAGTCACGCACATGCAGTCAGACACAGTCTCACACACACACAGTCACACACAAGGTCACACACACTGTCACACACTCACTGTCACGCACATAGTCACGCACACAGTCACACACAGTCATACACAGTCACACACACACAGAGTCACACACACAGGGTCACACACACAGTCACACACACACAGAGTCACACACTCACTGTCATGCACATAGTCACGCACACAGTCACACACACAGGCACACACACAGAGGCATGCACACAGTCTCACACACACACAGGCATGCACACAGTCTCACACACACACATTATGGGAGAGATGAATGATAAATTATCAGGCCAGGAGGTCAACCCTCAATGTGGTACTCACTTAGTCAGGCATCAACTAAAGACATTGAAGCTTTAGTCAGTCAACATTTAATTCAGCATTTCCCAACTTTGATCATCTGTGCCATTTTCAAATAAGTCTGAAAACCCAGAGACATTTTTCTGCTGCTTCTCCCAGAGGCGGACACGCTGTTGCTTCAGGTCCATGTGCTGCCTTCTACAAACTACAAGAACAGCAAATACATGAACTCTGTTTTTCTGGGCTTTATTTTACATAGAACACAAGTAATTTCTCATTTCATAGAAAATACTGAATACAAGATCTAATGTTTCACGTACCTGAGGAGTCTGATACACACGTCACATCCGCAGATGAAAATTGATAACTGTGTGTCTAATTTCAAATACTAAACCTGCCCGTGCCATTGATGAGTACACTGTCTTCCTGTACTGCAGGTTTTAGGCAAGAGAGTGGTGGGGCAACTTCATTAGGGGTGGGAATGTTGGCTGGAAAGATGGCTCAGGGGTTAAGGGTACTGGCTGCACAGTCATGAGGACTTGGGTTTGAGTCTCAGCACTCATATAAGGGGTTTTACAAACACATGACTCCATTTTCAAGTGATCCAGCATGTTCTTCGGACTTCCACAGTACCCCGTCATACCACACACACACACACACACTATACACCAAATCTACATGATTTTTAAGAACTGGGGATTCTTGAGGGATGTTCTTGCCCAGTCCTGAGACAGGTCTCTCGCAGTCACCCCATTGATGAAAGCCTTTGGAGCCCAGCCCCCTCTCTGCTGTGCACACCGTCTTATCCTTGTGAGCCAGGGTTTTCTATCCTTCCACTACCCACCACCAGTACCTCAGTCACCTAAAACCCCAAACACCTTCATTCTTTGATAGACGCCCTGTGTGGTGAGCCGGGGCTGGCGATGAAGCTCACAGCTGCTCATAGTCACCACAGGCAGACCATTGAGGAGAAGAGGATGCTAGAGAGGCAGAAACAGAGGAAGGGGACGATGACTCTGGAGGGAGCCGAGATCCTTAGCTTCGATCTTCCACAGGCTTGATTAAGGATCACATAGCTCCGTGACATGCCATCTACACATGGATGCTGGGTCTGGTCTACGGCTCCATCCCCTCCTCCTTTCTCCCAGCTCAAAGGGAACACTACCTCCCAGGCTCCCTTGCCTTCTGGCTTCTCCTCCTGAGTCTGCGGAGGCTATAGGAGATAAAGACGCAGGATAGTACAGTGGCTACAGTGCGTCCATTTCCACCTCTGTTTGCAGCTTGAACCACTGGTGGCTGTGGCGGCATCTTCTCCAGCTCCAGCTACCTGAGGCGGCTCTCCTCACATCTCATTTTGCTCTCCACAGTTGGCACTGCCCCCCAGGACCCCTATCATCTCTGTCCTCCTCCCTGAGGACTGACGGTGGCCCCCCACAGTAGTTAACATCCATCATCTTGATCTTAACTCTTTCATCCCTGTGTAGTCTGTTTCCCACATTCAAACTCTTCTATTGAAATTTCTACAGCATTTTTTATTTTTTTTTCTGGTTAGAGTCTGGCAAAAATAGCTCTTTTTATTCCTCACGTGCATGTTCAGGATTAGAGTCAGGAAAATCCTGACTAATAGAGCTGCAAAGAAAAAAGAAACTGAAGACCTTGGACACAAAGCCCACCTCTCTATCCGATGCTAACATACGCAATGGGGAATGGGCTAACCTTTCCCACTCACCACCTGTTTTCTAGCAATTGAATGGGATTTTGCCAGTCTTTTCCTAAACACCTCATGATGACACAGATGTGGGAAGTGCAGTTACCAGTATTTTATACGTAACATCATGGGACAATATGTTTCATTATAGGCCTGAATTTGGTCATCTCTCTCCTTATTGAAACCCTACTTACTATACAGGAAAATGCCAAGCATACAAGAGACACTTTATAAATGTCTATTATCAGTAATATGAACCGTGGGCCATGACACAGTAAAAGCAGTGTTGTGGATATTGGAATTGAGTTTCTTGTGAGTTCAGTTCCCAGCACCCACATAGTGACTCACAACCATCCTTAACTCCATTTCCAGGGGATCTGATACCCTCTTCTAACCTCTAAGGGTGCCAGTCATGTGGCACACATACATTTATGCAGGCAAAACACTTAAACACATAAAATAAATAAATTTAAAAGAAAAGAATAAAAATCAACTTACCTGGTAGTTTGACAGGTTTTCTATTGGGGAGGGGGGTTGTCTATGCCAGCTTTCCATACAAGACCATTTTAAAAATGTATTATTTTCACATGTATATGCATGTAATTGCATGGGTTTATATGCACCGTGTGTTCAGAAGCTACAAGAGGGCATCAGATCCCCCAGAACTGAAGTTGCTGACAGATGTTAGTTACCCTTTAGATGTGGGGAATTGAACCCAGGTCCTCTGCAGGAACAGCCAATGCTTTTAACCACTGAAGCCATCCCTCGAGATTACAACATTATTATTGTTTTAATGAGCCATCATTTTAGAAAGCCTGAAAGATAACAGGCTAGCCTATAGAAGCAGTGAGGATTTGTGCCCATTTCATGCCTTGATTTTGGGAGCACAGGGGGCACAGAGAGCATTTATAAAAATCCAACTTGTATTAGCTTTCTCATCTTTTTAACAAAGTACCCAACAGCAGTGATGTACAGAAGGAGAATTCCACCTTGGCTTATGGGTTTTGGAGATCACAGTTGTGGGCAGGAGCAACTTGGCCCATGGTAAAGACAGCTTGTGACTGTCGGTTGTTCTGTGCTAAGGACCAGGAGACCTACTAAGTGTTCAGGAACCAGTACAATGGTAAAACCCCATCCCCTGTGACCTACCAATGGCACCCAGGCACAAACACTTGCAAAAAAGCACCAGGAGCTGAGGCTGGAGCCCTCAAATATGACTCTGCACCACCATTTCAGATCTGAACTTTAACATAGTCCTAGCCACCTCTCCAGAGGGTTCCCCAGCGTGAGTCTAGCTCCCAACCTCTCGGGACGAAATCAGTTCTCAGAAGTCGCTGTCATTACAGACACTGTAGTTGGCTCACAAATGTAGTTAAGTGATTAATGAAATCTGGTGATGGTTAATAAAACTCACGTGGTACACCAATTTTATTTCTTATAGTGCACACAAAATGAAATACCCCTCCATCTTGATTTTGTTTTCTGATGAGTTTACATCGTCCATAGAGAAACCTGAAAGCATCTATTCCTTTTTAAAGCAGGCATCTCACACAGTTGAAGAGAACACACAGGTACCTCTTTGTGGCCGTATATTTGTTATAAAACAGGACTCACCCTTTCTTCTTCAGAAAGGATTTTCTTTTCTAAAAGATGAGGGCAGAAACAGGAACCTTGGGAAAGACATCTTTCCTGGAACTCCCGATCTCCATGTTGAAAAGTGGATCCTGTCTTGTCGACTTCCAGGCATCTCCTCGTTGCTTTTGTTTCTCTACCTCTTAAGGTCAGGGATAATTCTTTAGGACAAAGGGAAAAGGAAATATTCTGGTAACAATACAACTCGCTCCCAGCAAACCAGAGTGTGGCTCTCCTGCATCTTTCCTGTCACCTCCCTAGGTTTTATTGTGTTAGCAATTCTCTCCAAAGCTCAGATCCTATTTAATTATTCATGGTGCCGTAATGTTTATGTGATCCGAGTAATTATTATAATTATGCATTGTGAATTTTCATAATTAATGACCTCACTTGGATTTCATTTGCCACGGAATATTTCGAAAAGGGATTCAGAAGGGGGAAAATCTCCCAGGGAATCAGACTGAAACAGACACGATGGCCTAGCTTGACTTTTCAAATATTGGTGAGAGCCTTAGTCCTTCTTCTTGAGTGGGGATAGGTGGCTTCCTGAGAAGCAGGGAGATGGGATCCATCGGTGGAGTGCAACTAGGGGCCCCTGACACCCCAGCTCAGCATCTTCTGGGAGCCACCCACATAAAACTGCTCAGAGGTGGTCTGGCGGAATAACCAGTGTCTGTTTCCTCCTGGTGGTCCTACTGGTCTCTTCTCCTGAGGACTGTGACTGAGTCAGTGGCTTTAGAATCTGCTAAGACAACCAGTACAACCACCAACCCCCAGCGGTGTATGACAACAAGATGACCCATCCAGGGACACATTTCTCCGTTCTGTCCCCTCCCCTCGTTATGCACCATGTACCATACCAGCCATTTGGAAATGGCTGGTAGTCGTCTGAGCATGGGAAGCAATCTTGTCTTTTATTTCTGATGCTTTCCTTGGACCATTTGTTGAGCTGATACAACATAGATACCAGGACCTTGGCAACTTCAACACAGAGCTTTGTACCCCACAGACATGGGTTTTGGAAATCTGAGATCAGGTACCAGCCTGGTCAGTGTTTATCGAGGATCTGCTTCCTGGCTCACAGATAGCACCTTCTGCCACATCCTTCCAAGATGGATGGCACAGACTAGCTCCCAGGGCCCTGTAATAAGCACACCATCTTACTTTCCTTTCCCGTTGCTGTGATAAATGCCCTGACAGAAGCCGCTTAAGGGAGCAAGTTTGTCTGGCTCATGGTTCAAGGTTCAGGATCCAGTCTGCCATGGCAGGGACGTCACAAGTGTCAAAAGCTCGAGAGAGATGGTCACGTTGCATCTGTCGTCAGGAGCAGAGGGCAGTGAATTAATGCACATCCAGTGCTTAGCTCGCCTTCTCTGTCAGTCCAGCAACCCCTGCAATGGCTCCACCCACAGGGGCAGGGAGGGCTTGCCAGTCATCAAAATGCTAGCCACAGAAATGCCCACAGGCCAACCAGATAGAGACAGTTCATAACTGACTCTCTTACCAGGTGACTCTAGGTTGTGTCAAGGTGACAATTACATTAACAGTCATACTCAGTCCCATTCCAGGGACTCTAGTCTGTCACTTGGTCACTTCCCCAGAACCCCAGCTCCTCACACCATTACCCTGCATATTAGGTTAGGTTTTCTTTTCTTTTCTCTTCTTTTCTTTTCTTTCTTTTTTTCCTAAGATAGGGTTTCTCTATTAAACAGTCCTGGCTGTCCTGGAAATCACTTTGTAGACTAGGTTGGCCTTGAACTCACAGAGATCTGACTGCCTCTGCCTCCCGAGAGCTAGGATTAAAGGTGTACACCACTGCTTCCCAGCTCAGGTTAGAATTTCAATATGAAACAACAGACATTCAGATCATAGCAATGTCATGGTCATATTATAAATACTTCTTTTTAATATGCCTTCACTTCCTGATTTCCACCTGAGGCGATGAAAGGAGACAGAGACAGAGACCCACATTGGAGCACTGGACTGAAATCCCAAGGTCCAAATCAGGAGCAGAAGGAGAGAGAGCACGAGCAAGGAACTCAGGACCGCGAGGGGTGCACCCACACACTGAGACAATGGGGATGTTCTATCGGGAACTCACTGGCTTATTTAGAACACCAAGCTGTTCCTAGGCAATCATTAGAAAACATGGTAGATTAGTCTTAAAATCGTTCGAACCACATCCTGGAGGTTCCTGGGTAGGGGTGGTGAACAGGTACAATCAGCCCATGAAGCATTAATGTTCTTTGAGACTCATCTATCTCTTTCCCTCCCCTCCTCTCCCTTTCTCCTTCCCCCTCCTCTCTCTCTTCCCCTTCCCTCCCTCTCTCACTCACTCCGTGTGTGTGTATGTGTGTTTGATGTCTATGTATGTGCTGTATACATACATAAATGTTTGCATGTGTGTGTCTTCAGGTGCCTTTCCCCATCACCGCACCCATGTAATTCATGAGGCAGGATCTCTTGCTGAGCCCGATATGGCTAGTCCGACCAGCCAGCTCACCCTAAAGATGCCCCATCTTCACCTGCCAAGTGTTGGGATCACAAGATCACCAACCCTACCCTGCTTTTTATAGGGGTGCCGGGCATCTTAACCTTGCTACTCATAGCTGTGTAGCAAGCACTTTATGCGTTGAACTATCTCTCTGCCCCAAGACTCATTTCTTTAACTAAGAAAAATAATTCCCGAACTCTCTAGACTCACCATCACCGTGTTGTTTCCTTCTGTTGAGAATTAAAAAGAATTAGAATAGCATAGAAGCTTACCTGGTATCATTTGAAAGCCCTGGATTTAAGTGAGCCTTCCTGGATTTAGACGTGTCTCCTAATGTACTCTGTGGTCTTAGAAAGGAAATAATCTCATCTATTTTGGATGCAGGAGATGTAGGTGCATCTTTCTCTTTTTTTTTCCCTAATTGCAATGAACATATATTAGTTTTTCCCTCTTTGAATGAATAGGATTCAGTAGAGAGGCCTATTTTTAGGGGTCGAACTGGCCAACTTTTCACTTGGCCCTGGCTTGAAATGAGTGGTAGCAAACAGAAGAAGCAACTGCAGTGAAGGGGATAATGTGGTATCGACTGTCTGGCTCTGGTTAATTTTCTGTGGTTTGAACACCGCGCAGACTTGGCGGGATGTGAAGCCCCCTCCGACTGCAGGGCCTGTGGCTGGAAATATAGGTTTATAAACTCAGAAGGGCTTTCGAGTGCAACCAAATTTACTTAAAGTCATAAATGGATTATTGGATTACCCCTCAGCCATGCCTCTGAGTGATTTATGGCCTCAAACATAGTTTGGGTTCTATAATAAGCTTTCTGAATCTTCAGAATAGTGGGTGGTTTGCTTTCATTAATGCCCAGTCTTCTCCATTGAGTTCTTCTGTTTGACTGCCTACATGTGCTGGGTTGAAGTGTCTTAAAATTGAGGGGGTCCTGCTGTGATATATTTATATTCTCATTCTCTCTCTCCCCTCCCCCACTGTCTCTTTCGGTTTTTCTCTCTCTCTTGCTCTCCTTTCTCCCTTTCTCCCTCTCTTTCTCTATGTCTCTCTCTCTCTCCCTCCCTCTCCCTCTCCCTCTCCTTCTCACTCTTCTTCTCCCTCTCCCCCCACCTCTCTCTCTCTGCTTCAGGAGCACAATAACAATACTCGTGGAGAGTGTAGCAGACTTTCAAATTTTTCTTTAGGATTCAAGATTATGTCTTTTTTGTTTGGTTGGGTTTTTTGTTGTTGTTTTGTTTTGTTTTGTTTTCAAGACAGGGTGTCTTTGTATAGCCTTGCTGTTCTGGAACTTACTTTTTTAGACCAGGCTGGCATCAAACTCACAGATCCACTCGCCTCTAAGTGCTGGGATTAAAGGTGTGCACCCCAACTGCCCAGCTGACATCTTATTTTTTTTAAAAAAAAAATAAGATATCTATCTACAGGCTTTCAAAGAAAAACTCTCAGAATATCATGGTTTGTGTTAATACAGCATTGTAATCTTCTACTTTGGGGCTGAGCCATTCTATGTTAGACCCCAAGCTTTGCAAAAGCAATGAGAAGAAGGTCCCTCCCATCCTGACTGCAATCAATGTTAAAGAAGTGGACAGACATAGGGCAGAAGGAAGGAAAGTTTGACAGATTGTTCACCTTTCATGACTTTAGTATCAGGTGCTTATGCCCCCCCCCCGGCCAGTCACCTGCTGTGCTGTAGCATAGACACCCTGTGATTGGTGCTGGCTGGGAGCCTGCTCCTCCCTGAGCCCCCAACACTGAAGATCAGAATCTAGTGTGTGTTTCCAGCCTGCTGACCTGCTTTCCCTCTTCTCCAGGTGACTTTAGAACACTGGCTCTCAGTTTTCATAATGCTGCGACCCTTTAATACAGCTCCTCATGTTGTGGTGACCCCTAAACCATAGAATTATTTCATTGCTACACCATAACTGTAATTTTGCTACTTCTATGAACTATAATGTAAATATCTGATATGCAGGATATTTGGTATGTGACCCCTGTGGGGTCATGACTTATAGGTTGAGAACCACTGCTTTAGGGTGTTGACAGAAAGCACTTGAAGAACATACAGCTAACTGGGTTACCCTTCCCTCTGAACCATAAGATGTCTCCCTTCATTCTCTGGGTCAATCTAAGGCTCCCCATAATCTGCCACCTCCTCCAGTCTCTCCTTTCTCAGCTCCACCCCTCCTCCTAAACCTGACTCTTCTTCTTTGACTTGCCAAATACTCTTCCTCTAGAACATTTCCTTCTTTTGTCTGAGGTCTGTTTTTATTTTAAGACAGTTAGGATGTACAGGAGATTGCCCTAAAAGGGGGGACATCTGAGTGTCCCCTTTTTCTTCAGTTTCCTTGTGGCCTGTTAACTGTTCTAAGAGGCCAACAGCCCCAGGCTCCCACTGTTGGTTCAGTGTGTGCAGAACGCTGTCGCTTTGCCATGATGCACAGCTGCAAGATCCGCTGCAGCAGAGGGGACTGAGCCGTGGGTCTCTTCCCTCTGCCTCCCTGGCCTCATGTGCTTCCCAGACCTCCTCATCCAGACCTTCTTGCCCTGGATTCTGCCTTTGGAGCATTTTGCAAGTGGAATTGCTTGGTGTGTGAGCCTTGAAGATGCCTGATGCCCTTGCCCCGTAAGCCCTGGAGATGCCCAATGCTCTAGCACTGTGAGCCCTGAGATGCCTGGTGCTCTTGCCCTTTTTTTCATCTGTTCTTAAGCCAGTCTTTAATTATGTAAACAATAAAGAATACTTTCCTTCGGGAGACAAATTTGAATACTGCTGATAATAGTGCTTGCATCTTCTCTAACGCTTAGCTCACATCTATGCCTGTCCAAGCCCTCAGCTTACCTCCTAGGAACTTTTCCTCCCCACCTGGAAACAGACCAGGGTTCATGTTTATTCCCAACACATATTCCTGACAGTTTTGACTTACCCCCTTATGACAGTAAGTGCTAATACTTATGGCCACTGTTTAATTTTAAAGTCTTTGTGCACAAGGATCTCTCTCTCCTGTTGAGTGTTTTGTAGAGTCACGTCCCCACTGTGGCACTGGTTTCCTGAATAGTGTTTTTCTATGCTTTTGATAGTTGTGTGGACACTGATGGACCCAGCTGGACCATCTTCATGGCAGTCAGTGTAGAGCTAATGGGAAAGTCCAGGGACCCAGACTCTCAACCCCACGCTGGCATTTTACCCATCACCCTGGCTCTTCAGGGGTAATTAATTCACATTCTGAAAACTCACAACTTTGCTGGAAACACTGGCCGTGAGACTCACTGCCATAGGGGCTCCCTGCTGCCCAGTAGCCCTAAGAATTAGCCAGCCATGTTTATGCATGGGATTTCTATCTTCTGCTCCTGAGTTATGAACATAGTTAGATTCTAAGAATCACCTCGCGCCAGGAGAATGGCAAGAAAGTTGGTCAGGAATTCTCACGCTGTCAGAGATGGAAAACAGTGACCCAGAGACAAATCCCTAAAGTTATGTTCCCTTTCACCCTAGTAGGAAATGAAGGTAGCATTTTCTAAACAACCAGGAATCATCTGTGAGAAGTGGGAGACATTCCAGAAAGTGTGCATTGCCAAAGCAGATCTTGAATGGAAGCTGGTCGGGGTGGGGCGCGCTGCCCAGGTCTTCAGAGGGCCTGGAACCTCACCTGTCCCCCAGACATGAAGCTCTGTGAGGGTGGCCTCATTTGACTCTCACTTTTGCGTGTCTATGGAACTCCCAGCATCCCATGCTGGGTGATTAGAGAAGGCTTGTGCTACTCTGAGATACTGGTGGGAAAATGGATGAGCCAATCTCAGTTAGGAAAAGAAGAAGAGCTTGGTCCCTGGGGAGCTTGAACCAGAAGCCCTCGCTTAAACAGAAAAGTCAGTAGAGGTCTAGACAGGCCTGGTTCTATCAACAGGTCTTATGTAATTGCTAGACACAAATGGTTTTTTATATATAAAAATTACATTTATTTATTTAGTGAGTGGGTGTGTGTGTACAGATGTCATAGCGTGTGTATGAAGATCAGAAAACACCTTAGGGAGCTCATTCTCTCATTCTGTCGTGTGGGTTCTTGGGATCAAACTCAGGTCATCAGGCTTGGCCACAAGCGCCTTTGCCAGCTGAGCAGTCTTGCCGGTATCCTTCCTTCATGTACATGTTATGGGGATACTAGTTAACGCCGTGTTCAAAGGCATGTAAAGTGTTGAGAGATGACAATATTGGTTAGAGCCTGTTTCAAATGGAAGCTAGTGAAATACATCCGCATGGCACACTGCAAACCCTCCCAACCTTGCCTTTTGTAAATGCAGAATGAGGGTCGGACAGATGGCTCAGTTGGGAAAGTGTTTGCTTTGGCAGCATGAAGACCTGCCTCCTCCCAGAATCTAAGTGAAGAAGCTGGGTGTGATATTTCATGCTATGGTCCAGTGCTGGAGACAGAGGTAGGCAGATCCCTGGGACTCCTTGGCCAGCCATCCTAGCCTGCTCGGTGTGCTCCAGACAAATGAGAGACCCTGTTTCAGAAGTGAGGAATGGTGTCTGAGAGGTCATACCTGAGGATTTCCTCTGGCTTCCACATACATGTGCACACACGTGAACATGCACACATATATGTACATATGAAATAATAGTTAGGATCAGCAGTCTGTGGGCTGACTGATGGTGTAGAGTTGAGCTGGGTTAAGCTAAAGATGCTGAGCTTACTGGGTCGCCATCCCGTACATCAGATCTTTCAAAGAAAGCACCATGGCCATGACTTTCAGAAGCATCTTTGGATGCTAGGGTAACCTGTGTATACACTCCACTCCCAACCTGAACAGGCATCAGTATGCTCTCAAACAATGAAAGAAGAGCATCTGGCCTTTCCCATGACCTTGGGATGTGTGTCCATTTATTCTTGGCTGCCAGGACACTGATGTAGACATGTGGCTTCAAGTTTCTTCCTACAGATATCAAAACTAGTAACTCCAGCTCCCTGATGCATAAGGAAAAGGAAACATTACTATAAACAAAGGATCCTATGAGAACTGGAAAGCAAAATATAACAGGAGAAATTAGTCCAGGCTCTTCCTGGCTTCTGAACCTTGCATTTCCCCAGTTGGGGCTATCATGGTGACACTGCAAGGGTGTTACCTTGGCATGCAGTGGGGGTGATTCTGACCGTGTCGATCCATCCATCCGGCCTTTCCTGGAAGCAGTGTGTGAGACTTCTCAGTAATAGGTGTGGGCACTTCATTTGTAAGACGATAGAGACTTAACATTTCAATTATTTTGATCCCACATCACCTTGGCCGTTGCTCCGTTTCCCTTAATTGCCAGAGCTGTGCAAAGACCCCCAAATCTTGCAATTACCCCAAGCCTATAGTGCAGTCGCTTCTCTAAACATTAAGCGTCCACAGAACTTGAGCTGATTCTGCGGCTCCATGTTGTGGTTTCGTGGTTTCTTTAAAAATTTTTTTTCCTCCATTGGAAATTAAATTATCTGGAATGAGGAAACCACAGCTGTTAAACAGTGGGCACTTGGTGACATTTAAACATCATTATCTTACTCGCTAATGGAAGAATTGGCTGGTGACTCGAGAAGAGTCCTCCCCCGCTATGGTGCTCTGGAGTCTCATAGTTTATAAATTGCCTATTTTAGGAAGACCCCTGAATCTGCCACTGGATGTTTGCAAAGAGAACTTGGGGACAGTTTTATCCACACCTAGGTCTTTGATGACTTCTACGATGACAGAACTTTCCAGCAAAATGGTGATGCCTTGGTCCCCGACCATGGGCACAGCCTTGAATTGATGGTAGTCTGGTGATAACGATTACTGCAGAATGTGTTCTAGTTTCATTTCTGTCACAGTAATAAAATAGCCTGACTAAAAGCAATGTGTGTGTGTGTTGTTGGGGAGATGGGGCTTATTTGGCTTACAATTGTCATAGGCCACTTTGGGGGAAGTCAGGGCAGGAACTCCAGCCCAAATGTTCTCACAACACATCCACTGTCAAGAGCAGAGAGAAAAAGCACCTTTGCTGCCTGCTTCCTTGGATACAGTTTTTTCCTGTCCTTTTCAGGGGCTCGGGCCTAGGGAATAGCACTGCCCACAGTGGGCTGAGCCCTCGTCCATCAGCAATGTAGGCGATCCCTGGCCCACAGGCCAGCCAGATCTAGAAAATCCCTCAGTGAAGCTCTCCTCTCGGGTTGTTCCAGGTCGTGGCAAGTTAACACTTCCAACTAGCCCGCACGTAATGCTTTCCGGATATGAATAAAATTGTCCTGGAGCACATACCTTTGTCCAGTAAGGAGACCCATGTACTCTTGGGGGTTTCTGCTGTTTTCTCTCATAATGGCTTTAAAAAGGCTAAAAGAAGAGCTATGTCATGACTGAGGTGTGAGGTCTACGTGACAGCAGGAATTCCGTGGCAACTATCTATGTCATTATTTCAAAATTCTGCTTTTTGAAGCTTCCAGGAAGTGCATTTTAAAAAAAAAAAATAAATGAGTGTCACTGCTCAGGTTTTGGAGAAAAGGAGAAATGAAAGGCTCACGAATGGTTTCTGCAAAAATGAAATCATTGCAGAGATAAGAGCTGTGGGTTTGTGATCTCACTTGTATGTTTCAGAAGGCATGGGCATTACTCAGGGTTGTTAGTGCCAAGGGAAGTACCGTTCTTGGTGGCTTTGAGAGAAGAGGGCGTGGCTGGCCCCAGGGATTTAGAAGGTGACTGATAACTCTGTTATGAAAGGACCAAAGGATGAATGACAGGAGGCATTCCACCATTGTGGGAGGAAGGAAGGTCTTCCAGGTATTTTGTGGCTGCTGCTGTTGTTTTGAGACAGAGTCTCATGAAGCATGGGCCGGTCTCCTACTCAATGTGGAGCAGAATGGTCTCGAATCACTGATCCTCCTGCCTCCACTTCCCATGTGCTGAGATTTCAGGTCTGCGCCACTAAGCACTGTGATTGTCCTGCGTTCTTTAGATCCTGAGTCTTCAAGAGTCCGGTGGTCCTCATGTCCCTTTACCACCCGTGGATCAATGGCAGTGGCTGAATCTTACCCGCTGGCTTCAAAGACTGGCTCTCCCTTGTATCCTGGCAGAACGGGGGCTCTGTAATCATTGCCTCCCTAAATCAGGGTATTATTCAGGAGGGAGAGAAAAATGGCAAATTGTCAGAAAGCACAAACAGCACAAGTGGGAACCACTATTAGCTTTAGAAAACCGGGACTGCTTGAGGAAAGACGTCGAGAATTTCCTGTAAAAAAAAAAAAAAAAAAAAAACTGTAGGTTTTAACTCTGGTTTGGGCGGGGGAGCAGCTTTGAGGGGGGCCATCTATTAATGTTCACTATTATGTCTCATGGTATTTTCCTGGATGAATTTCTGTCAGGTGACATGAAAATGAGGCCAGATATTTTCATAATCTCCTGTGACCCACATGTATTATGAATCTCTCCATCCGGTTGTAATTTAGCTCTAAATTATTCCACAAAGTCTATTAATAATTAAGGGAAGCTAAAGTTGCATTATCTCTTAATGGCGTTTTGACTTTTTAAATTTTTTTTGAACGTTCTGAGCGAGTACTTTGCTCTGTCAAGCTGTGTCCAGGCCTTAGAGCAGGCCTTTCTGTCTCTGGTTCGCTTCATGAGTCCTTGAGTGTCTGTGAGAGGGGCCCCACCTTTGTCTTCACCCCCAAAAGTCACTGCTGTCCTCACTATGGGCCCTTCACTCATATTTATTTGTGGGGAGTTGTCACTCCTGACTCTTGGCTTCCTGGATTGAAGTTCGATCTTCTGCTGCCACAGGAAGTCACATGACCCAGACCTGTCCAA
This sequence comes from Neodon shergylaensis, assembly GCA_025134845.1. NCBI lineage: Eukaryota > Metazoa > Chordata > Mammalia > Rodentia > Cricetidae > Neodon > Neodon shergylaensis. The sequence continues at coordinate 2,347,923 of JABTXL010002731.1, read as the reverse complement.
GGAGAGCAGGGCAGTCTAGGAAGTTTGTGACTGAGTTCATAGTTGACAGGTCTACAAAAACAGGGCCACTGAGAAGCAACCAGTGGCGATCCACAGAGTGTGGCTTTAACCACTGGGATGCACATTGTGTGTGGTTCTTACAGCTACCACTGGGCCTTCGTGATGGTTGGTGTTAAATCTCCACTGGACAGAAAGAGAGTCACCCGGGTGGCAGGCCTCTGGACATGCCTGTGGGGGCTTTTATTGACTGTATTAATTGAAGTGGGAAGACCCGCACACTGCGGCGGGCCGGGTGGGTGCGGTGCACATTTTCCAGGGCCGAGATACTGGACTGTAGACATGGAGAAAGTGAGCTGAGCATAAACACGCGTGCTGTTTCTGCTTCCTGGGTGTGTGTGGATGTGAGGTGACCAGTTTCTCCACGGTCCTGCTGCCTTGACTTCCTTTTATGATGTACGGAGCCTGTGAGCCAAAATACATCATTTGTTCCTTCAGTTGCGCATCTCAGAGTGTTCTATCACCAAAACTAGGAAAATGGCTAAGGCAGCCATCGTGCCTAAGACAGTTCTTGTCAATTACATGAGCCCAATAGGTCCTCATGGTGTTACCTGAGAGCGTGTCTTTCGTGCCCAGTCATTCCTTGAGGCTGATCTCCAACAGGGAGTCAGTTCTCTCATACTCGTTTTTGGGCTTGTCAAACACACCGTCTTCCTGTTCTCTTACAGCCCTGCTGAATCAGATTTGGGGCATGCTTGGTTTCTTTCATTATCTGAAAGCTCATTGCCTGGACCGGATGCTGGTGCTTGCGGTGGCCATCAGGGTACCACAAGCACTGCTGGATGAAGGCAAAGCTGGAGCTGTGTCTGGCAGGTTGTTGCTTGTCAGCAAACCTCAACTTGATGCACAGAGATGTCTTCTCCCCTGTTCCTTGCACCGGGGAAGGTCTTCGGACTGCATTTCCCCAGGGGGAGGAGCTGAGACACCTGACATGTCACTATTGGTTCACACTTCTGGAACCTCCAGGGAGCCTCTGAAGACTCTGACAACCTGGAGGCTCCCTCTGCTGGAATTTAGTGGCTGCCAGGACCCAGAGCCTATTCTGCTCCCATCACCTTGGCTGAGCTTTTAGCTTCATGTGGCTGAACTGGCTTTTAGGTTCAGTGACCATTTCTCTCTGTGTCCCTGTACAGGCTAATGATATTTTAACTGATTAATCAATTGATTTAATTGATAGGGTCTTATGTAGCTAAGGGTGTTCTTGACCTTAAACTCCTGATCCTCCCAACTTCACCACTCTAGTGCTGGGATTACCAGCATGTACCACCATGTCCAGTACTGGGGGGTCCTGGGGATTGAACTCAGGGCTTCATGTGTGCCAGGCAAGCATCTTACTGAGCCCCATCCACACAGCCAGCAATGATGGAAAGCACTTTCAGCTCTAGGGGTGGGACAAGAGTTGTCTGGGATGTCTATCACATCAGTAGTGACAGAGATGAGAGGGTGAGGGTCACAGAGAATAGGTCTTCTCTGTCATCACAGAGGCATTGCTGCCTGGGTCTAATACACTGTTGTGCAGGTACAGGTGGGAAGCAGGCAGATTCAAAGATGTGTCCTGATTAATGAGCTAGAAACCAAAAGAAGGGAAAAGCCATGTCCTTCTTTGTCTCCCTTAATTAATGTCTGACATGTGGCGATTTAGGGACAGAGCCTTAGGTCATTGTTTTTAAACTTGCGGTGATTGACAGACACTCAGCCAGCATCAATACATTTTTTTTTAATGAAGTGGAATTCTCATAGCACACATATCTTAGTTTCTCTTCCCCAGGCTGTGATAAAAAAAACAAACAAAAGCAATTGTGGAGGTCAGAGGACAGCTTGCAGGACTTGGTTCTCGCATTTTACGGTGCACACCCACCCTGAGCATCCAACACAGTTGTCAGGGCTGGCGGAAAAGTGAATTTTTACCCAAGGAACCATCTCAGCAGCCAAGTTTTATTTCTAAGACCAAGTCTTGATTGAGTGTGTGTGTGTGTGTGTGTGTGTGTATGTCTTAGTTTAGCCTTGAACTCACTATCTTCCCGCTTTAACAGTACCTTTACTGGATAGTAAATGTGCACACCGTGTCTTGCAAACACTAATGCTGCTTTGTGTGAGTGTGTTTCACAAGTATGTACACATGTGTGTACAGCTGCCTGGGTGGGCTAAGTGCTTAGCGCTGAATGCCATCCTCGACAGCTCTCTGCTTTATTTTTGAGAAAGGGTCTCTTGCTGAACCTTGAGCTCACTGATCAGTCAGACTCTCCTGCCAGCAAGCCCTAAGGAGTCTCTGTCTCTATCCCCTGGCACTGGGGTCATAGGCATGTGCCACTATGCCTGGCTTTCTGGATGGCAAGCCCTTTACTGAACTATAACCTCAGACCATAGAACTATTTTTTTTATTTTAAATAATTTATTTTTGTTTTATGTGCATTGGTGTTTTGCCTGCATGTATGTCTGTATGAGGGTGTCAGATCTTGGTGTTACAGTTGGGAGCTGCCATGTGGATGCTGGGAATTGAATACAGGTCCTCTGCAAGAGCAGTCAGTGCTCTTAACTGCTGAGCCATCTCTCTAGTCGCTCCCCCCCACACGCACAAAAAAAAACTTTTTTAAATGACAAACATAGACCAGGATCTCAGAAACCTGCTTACCTGCTCCAGGTGCCCTTGTGGTTTTAGTCCACAGTCTCTTGCACCCTGATGAGGAAAGTCCTTGCATCTGTCTAACTGATCAACTTAGCAAATCAGGGTCATTTGTGGCCTTGATTGCACTTCCATGACTGGCTTCTGGTTACTCAGGGTAACTGTGGCCTATGATGCATTGCCCTCCTCCTTCAACAAGATGCCAGACTCTGCCCCCTACTTAATATATGCATGAGGCATTACATAGGTACCATTCCTCTGACTGAGATGACCCAGCAAGGGCCAGGCTAAAGGTGGCCCACTTCCTCTCTCTGTCCCTTGCCTTTGTTTTCTAAAGGAAAAAGTCTGAAAGTGTTGCCATAGTGACAGAGTTAGCGCCGAATGTTGATGAAGTCAATTAGATGTGTGCCCGGAAGTGCATTTTGCTCGCTCGTGGTCCATTCAGAATGACTTCTCTGCTCCCTTTCTCCGCCGTGAAAGTAATGTGGCCATATCTGCTTGAGGCACCACTCAGTTGCTCCCACTCTGCCACTCCTTGTCAGGATGCTTTCCCTCCCAACCATCCTACCCTTGAGAGTCCCTGAACCCCCTCCCCTGACATCTGCAGTAAATTTCCTAGGATGTCCACATCCCCCTCACCACCTCTAGAGTTCTTGTCCTGGCTGCTCCTGATTGCTGTCACGAGTGACTCTTACTTCAGAAGCTGTGTCGCATCCTTTAGTCACCATCTAACCCAGGCTGAATTCATCAGGATTCTAAATAGCAAGTGACAGAAACCCAACTCCAGAGAGATCTCAGAGAGGTCTCACCATGGAGCCAGTTCAGTATGCCCACGGAGACCCTTCAACATCCTTCCTGCCTCCTTCCCTCCCTCTGATTTTTCTGTGATTGTAAAAGGTCCCCTCAAAACGTCATGCTCACCCAGAGCCTCAGAATGCAGTCTTACTGGAGATATGTCTTTGTGGAGATAGCTAGTTAATCTGATGGCCTAGCAGATGAGGAGTGTCCTTATAAGGGAATGGAGAGGCTTGTACACAGACATATGGGGAAGACAGCCGTGTAACAGTGGAGGCAGAGATTGGGGTGATGGAGCTACAAGTCGGGGAGTCTGAGAATTCACAGGAGCAGATGGGGAGAGGCAGGAAAAGGAGCAGCTCAGAGCCTCCAGGAGGCGCCAGCATGCAGACACACTTGTCTTGAACTTCTGAGTAAGGAACCTGGAGGGAGTGCCACCCGAGCTCAGTCCACAGACAGGCTAACAGAAGAGTCAGGTGATGATGATAATGATTAGTTATTTTGTTCTCTTTTTTTTCCCTCCAAGACAGAGTTTCTCTGTGTGACCCTGGTTGTCCTGGAACTCACTCTGTAGACCAGGCTGGCCTCTAACTCACGGGGATCTTGCTGCCTCCCAAATGCCGGGATGAAAGGCGTGTACCACCACTTCCGACAAGAGTCAGATTTTTAAAATTTGTTTGACAGTTTCATGCACTTGTATAATGAATTTTCGCCATTTGTACCCATTCCCCTCCCCACCTCTTCCCTCCAGCTGGCATCTTTTGAGTCTTCCTCCTCCCTTAATGCCTGCTTCTACACCATGACCCACAGAGTTAGAGTTCCTGGCATAGCACAAGTGGGAGGTTATCTTCCAGATCAAGGCCAACTTAACAGTTGCTCCACAGCCAAGAAAGTGGCACCCCTCTCTGACAGCCATGACTTGTGGAGTGGTACTCTGTGACCCCTTCCTCCACCCAGGATGCAATCCATGTTCAGGGTCCATCCTGTGCAGGGGACCACAGCTGATATAAGATCACAAGCACATAGCTGGGTCACATCAGAAGTAGTCTTCTGTTGCTGGACACCCCACCCTATGATATTTCTGCCCCCTCTTCTGTGATGTACCCTAAACCATGGAAGGGTGACACTGCCATCCCATTTAGGACCAAGCACTCCTCCATCCCTGAGGTAATGTGGGATTCCCCTCTGTATGCTGTGAACACCATTGGTGAATAAAGAAACTGCCTTGGCCTGTTGATAGGCCAGAACCTAGATAGGTGGGAAAAACTAAACTGAATGCTGGGAGAAAGAAAGTGGAGTCAGGAGAGAAGCCATATAGCCCCGCCCAAGATAAAACTGGAACTTTTCCCAGTAAGCCACTGCCACGTGGCAATACATAAATTAATGGAGATGGGTTAAATTAATATGTAAGAGTTAGCCAATAAGAAGCTAGAGCGAATGGGCCAAGCAGTAGATTGAGATCATCTGTCATTCACCTTTGGCCATACTTCCTAGGTCCATGCTGCTGTCTTTACCCCATCTTCTGAGCGTGCCCACATCTTTCCTTTGACATGGAGCCCAGAGAAGCTAAATGACCATTGTGATGTCACTTTCTGGTTGTCATCAGTGACAGAATCATCCTGAATGCCAGGGCCTTCATCTCCACATGGGAAATTCTACTAGCCACTGCCTGCTGCCTCCACAGATTCAAAGACGACACAGTTCCTACCTGAGGCCTGAAGTACCCAGAAGTTGGGATTCACTTTTCTCCTTTTCTATAACCAAAGAGTCAAGGATATTCCTGGTGGGGATTGTGCACTCGGTGGACAGAATTTAAGCAAACATAGCCTCTGTGGGGTGTGTGTGTGTCTGTCTGTCTGTCTGCCTGCTATATCAAACCTCTCCTAGACAATTACCTCAGTTAGGACCCAGCACCTTTGGTTGTGAATGAAGCGGTAGAGGCTGTGAGAAAGTGACCAAATCCAGATTCTGTTATGAAGCCCAAAGGAGCTGTAGGGTCTTCCTTCCCTCCAGCATGATGTGAGCAACCCAGCTGCTATGGGCAGAACCACATAAAAAATCAGAATGGTGAAGAGTGAGTTATAGCAAGAAAGGAAAAAAATGGCCCAGCATGTGGGGACTCTTTAAGTTCCCACAAAGAAAAAAATAGTAACAGTCCTGCCCTTCGTTGGAGGTGAACCATTCCTTTCCTGCTATAAGTTGTCTGAGAACTTGATTAAATCCATCACTCACAGCTGAGAAGAAAGGGTGGGAAACCCTAGAAATGGCCAGAGCCCCTGGGAGACACTTGAACTCGGGATCTATTTAATAGCTCTTGGCAGGAAAAGCAAACAAGAGTCTCTCGGAGATCAAAGGGCTTTTATCTCGGTGGAGAAATCTGTTACTTCAGTCAGTTAATGTTTGAGCCAAAAATACCCCTAGAGTGAGAATAAAAAAGGAAGAAATGTGCTGTCCATTTCTGTCTTTGTGACTAATCTCACTGTTTACATTTTAGTAGGTTTTTGAGCATTCTAGGAACCTGTGTATTTTCATTACTGAAAGCATGAATTAGCCGGCCCGTTCACAACTGTTGAACATGCCATTGGCCAAACGTTCCCTGGCTCACTTATTCTTCAACTTAGAATAAGTTCCCACTGACTAGATGTATAATTTCAGCCCTTGGGAGGCTGAGGCATGGGCATCAAATGTTCCTTGCCAGCCTGAGCTACCCAGCAAGACTCTGCATGACCGGAAACTAAACTGTGTAGTGGATAGTGTCCCCCATATTCATCTCTACCATGAATGACAGGACACAGCGTAACCTGAAAATAGACTTTGCATATATATTAAAATATCTTTAAAAAGGAAATCACCGTACTCTAGGTTTAAGAGCTGGTTACAAGAATACAACCCAAGAAATCAGGGGTGGTGCTACCCCACAATCCTGTGAAGAAATGGCTCAGTGCATAAGAGCACTTGCTGCTCTGGTAGAGGACCTAGGTGCAGTTCCCAGTACCTACAAGACTGCTCACAACTGTCTGAGTTCCAGGGGATCCAATATCTTCCTGCCTCTTGAAAGCATTGACTGCATGCATGCGGTACACAGACATACATTCAGGCAAAACACCCCTTACAGTAGAAAATAAAAATAACCATAAAGAAAAGAACCCGTAGAGGAAGCCAGAGCAGATGAAGTGATGTATCTACAAGCCAAGGATGATGGGCTGCACCGAGGACTAGAGAAAAACCCAGAGTGGCCTCTGTCTTGGCGTTTCCAGAAGAGCTGGCACTGAAGCACCTGGGTAAGAAAGTGTCTATTTTTAAAGCTGCATGCAATGTGTGTATTTGCATGGCCGCCACAGGATACAATTGTGGGGACTCCTGTCTCCCCGTGGGGGATAAATAAACACGGAGAACAATGGCTATGCAAAGACACAGGTGCTGTTCAGTCCCAAGACCTGTGTGATAGGTTACCAGGCATTGGAATGGAGGCATGGAGGCACCTGCAGTGAGGATGGGCTGGCCTTTGAGCTGGAACCTGAGTGATCAGAAAGGAGAAATAAATACATCATTACCTTTAGAGGCAAAGCCCTGGGCTGAGGTGGCAGCGAGCATGAAGTTCTAAAGCCTGGGAAAGTCATGGCTGCATTCGTGAATGCCAAGGGTGGAGAACTCAGGTTGCATGGGGATTCGGGGGGGAGGCGTTTGTGCAAGGTGTACAAGGTTTCAGGTGTAGAGATGTTGCAACATGCAAGATAAGGAAAGGAGCCCATAGCAGGAACAGACCAGTGCATAGGAAAAGTGAACTTGAGGGAATAATTTGTAACTACAAAGGAAGCCAGGTCTGGTGGCACAGAGCTGTGATGTCTGCCACTTGGGAGGCAGATGCAAAAGGATGAAATATTCAAGTCCTGCCCAGGCTACAGAGTGAGTTTAAGGCCAGACTGGGTCGTTTAGCAAGACTCTGTCTTTAAATAAAAGGTGGACAGAGGGCTGGGACTGCAGCTTGGTGGTAGAGCTCTTACCTGTTGTGTATGTGGCCTTGGGTTTTATCATTTGCACTATAAAGGAAAAAATATAAATAAAAGAAGCTGAGGAGAGTCACGCAGGATCCCGGGGGATGGTGCCCCTAGTCCCCCACTTGGCAGATCTACCTGAGTTTTTATAAGAAATAATAAATGTTAGCTGGCATTTGGGAGTTGGCACTCTTCTTTACAGGAGAATCAATGGTTCCTATTGTATGTGTGCACAAGTCAAACCACCCTTATTACTTCCTGAGACTCAGTGTGTGACTCTCTCTGTGGCCCTGGCAAGTGTGGGTAGTAATGGTGAGTTCAGAGTGGAACAGGGTGGGCCGCGAGTCCAGCCGCTGGAGTCCTTCTAAGACAGCCATGTGGAGACCTAGGGAGAGAGCCAAAGGGAGCTGTGAGAGGTGACGCTGGGGACCCTCAGCCTTGAGCGGAGAGCGGGTGGAAGCTTGCTACACCTGCCAGGGGAGATGTTAGGGTTCAGATGTAAACTGTCCCTCGCTTGTCTCTGGCTGGTGGAACCAATTGGGGTCATGGGACCTTTAAAGGGTGATGCTACATAAGGCTGTAGGGACAGGGACGGGGGTATCATTAGAAAGTAGGCAAACAGCTTGTGTCAACACAAGAGACCAAGGTGCAGCGTAAACTGAAGCCCCTGGCTGACCAATTTCGCTTGCGGTCTCATTAAAACGGGTTGAGTTTTTCCATTTTGATCCTATCATTCTAGGAGCCCATGTGTAGAATTGGCTTAATCATAACCCTTGTTCCCAAACAGGCTCTCTTCCTGTACCTCAAGTAACTCACTTGGATTTATACAATCATTTAATTAGTTATTTAAAAAAAATAACATAATTCGCACCTGCAACCCCATTACCAAAGACAAAATCAGGGCAACCCATCTACCTGACTTCAATTTTCTGAGTTTATCTGTACACATTTTAAATGCAGTTATGCAATGAGGGGAGATTTGTGGGGTTTGGGTTTCCTTGTCCTTTTCTCCTGTTCCCTTTGAGCCATGACTGTTTCCGAAACATCTTCAATTCCCAGGCAGAACTGTTGGGTGCTCAGAACCAAATAGTCCACCCTGTTCTCCTAGCTGGGTGACTCTCCCTTTCTCACCAGCTCCTGTCCTGCAATTCTCTTTTTATTTTCTCCTAAACAGAACTTTCTCCCTAAGTGATCTCTGTCAGAGTCAAGAGCCAGGCGCCACTGAGTTTCCATGTGGTAAAATATAATAAAAAGAACAACTGACTCGGGGTAAACTCAACTGGTAACAGATCTCTCTGTTTGGGCCAGGAATGTTTACTAAGTGTTTAGGAATCCATATCACGGTGCCTCATACTCTCAAGTACTAGGTGATAAAACATAAGGGGTAAAAAAGTCACAAAAGTAGCAAGAATCCAGCAAACCAACACATTCAAACACATGCACACACAAGCACATGCACACATATATATACTCATACACACACCACACAAGTACTTGCACACATATGCATACACATGTATACCACACAAGCACATGCACACACATGTATACACATACACACCACACACAAGCACATGCACACATGCAAACACACACAAGCCCTTGCACACACATGTGACAACATGAACACATAAATACATGCACACATATACATACAAATGTACACACACATGCACACACCACACACAAGCATGTGCATACACTAAAGTACATGCACATACATGCATATACAGATACACACGTGCACACATACACACACCGGATAGATGTGTTGGGATAAGGCCACAGCATGTTTGCTCGTCTATACATGCACAAGATGATTCCTAAGGATATATTTGATGCCAATTTGAAGTCGGACTTTTAAGACCGGAGTGAACACACGTCCACATGGAGTCCCAACCCTAAATCCTACAGAGGAGTAAGAAGCAGATATTTGAAAAAGATCCTGAAACTGACTAGAGTTTGAGGACAAAGTCAGGGGACTGATTTTGTTGTTTTCTCTTCAGTCTTATTGGACTCCAGAGACCCTGTTCCCAGAGACCCTGTTCTCCAGGCCTCTGAAAAGTAGACACCATGGAAGCCTTGATGTTTCTTTCTCTTGGATCTTTACATGGAACCAACCTATTGGCCAGCTGCCCATCAGAAACCGTTTTATGTACTTATATCATAAGTAAAAACACCCCTTCCCCGGGAGTCATCTGATTTGCCAAAAGGCTTTTGTGTAAGAACAACGAGGGTCATTATGTGCTCTGTGGCTGATGACATCAGTACAACTTCAAGAATTAATTACATTCTTAATTATAGCCGTGTATCAAATTAGGGACCAGCATCCATAACATAATTGAAACCCTGCTGAGTTCACGTCTGTTGCCAACTAATTGCATGCCATTTAAAAAAAAACAACAACAACTAAACTTTAAGTGGAAAAAAAACCAGTATTTCATTTGTCTCAGCTGTAATTGACAGGCAAAACTTAATCAATGCTTTATCAATAGATTGAATATATTCACATGATGACCGAGGGACGAGCTGCAAGCTACATGCTGGGCCAGAATCTTCGGATGCAATGTCAGAAAGGTGCCTGTGCATGAATTAGAATAGAAGAACTTGATTGTTCTATGCAGGGCAGGGTGACTTGGTTGGCAAATGCTTGCCGTGCAAGCATGAGGACCTGAGTTCAATCCACACATGGCAGACGTGTGCTTGTTGGCTCCCAGGAAACACTGGCTATTCAGCCCAGCAGAATCTGAGAGCTGCAGGCCAACATCTCAGAAAACAGGATGGACAACATCTGGAAAGCCCACCTTTGTGACTCAGGGTAGGCCACCCAGGTGAGGGAGAGCTCGTATGTTGGTTGTACACGAATCTGTGTTGGCTCTGATGTTCCTGTTCTTTACAGTTGGAGCCCCCTCAGTCAGCAATGGAAGCTGTCTTCAGCCTTTCAGAAGGACTTGCAGAAAAGAAATGAAGATGAGGGTCAGTTAGAACCAAAGCCAGGTACCAGAACACCCCCTTGTTTGATGATAGCATAGGAAAGACCCAGCCAGGGTGTTGGTAACAGGACCAGTGCCTACATCAACATATCCTTTCTGATTCCTTCTCACAGCCTGCAAAATTAAGAATTCCCCCAACCTTGGCTATCAGGTCCTGACTTGACTGACAGTTCACTAAGTTTCCTAGGAAGGTGAGAGGCAGTTACCATAAACCAAAAGCAAAAGACTGGGTCCTATGCAGCACCAATGACCACCCAGCCCTGTCCCTTTTTATCTGGGACCTTCTGGGACAAACAAGGGATGGATCTCACTGCACTCATAAAAAAAACTCTGTTCTCATGAGCTTGTAGGGAGATCAGAATGATTACAGATTGACAGCAGCGTGCAGAAAAATAAAATCTTCACATAGAGATAGGGGATCCTCAACACCTTAAAGAACAAAGGAAAACAGCTCTAAATCTACGCTGTCTGGTAAGAGTCAACCTGTGTCCCAGTCAGGCATGATCTGCCCTCTACTTTATTCTGTGGTTTGTCTGAAAACTATCCTCAGATGAATTGCCTCTGTCATAAAATCAATCCATTATATTTCACTATCAAAGCCATGGTCGAATGTGAGCTGAAGTGAGGCTGCCTGTTCGTTCCTCGGCTTTTATTCGGCTTTTGCATTCTGCGTCACTTTTAGCGCTGTTGACTTTTGCTGGGTTGGAAACACGCTTGCTACTTGGAAGTTGCTGTTTGTCATTTGGAGACAGGGTCTTAGTATGCAGCCCTGGCTGTCCTGGAACTTGCTTTAGACCAGGTTTGGCCTCTCACACACAGAGATCCACCTGCCTCAGACCCACCCTCCCCCAGGTTCTGGGATTAAAGGTGTGTGCCACCTCATCTGACTTTAAAATTTTTTAAGAGGTTTTAGATGTGTGTGTGTACGCGCGCACACGCGCACATATGCATGAGCATGTGCATGTGCAGTTACTGCCTGCAAAGGTCAGAGACATTGGATCCCCTAGAATTACAGTACATTGTAACCTACCCAGCACAGGTGCTGGGAACCAAGCCTGCGTCCTCTGCCAGAGCAGCAAGCCCCCTTAACTGATGAGCCTGTCCCTTCTCAAAATTTTTGTTTAGCCTACAATAGGCAGGATTCGATCTACCTCTATCCTTCCTATTGTTTTACTCACTCTCAACTGTTATTTAAAGTCCAGTTAACAGCAATACACCTTGTAGTTTAAATTGTCATTCGGAGAGATGGCTCAAAGGCTGAGAGCCCTGACTGCTCTTCCAAAGGACTCAGGTTCAATTCCCAGTGCCCACATGACACCTCACAGCTATCTGTAACTCCAGGATCTGACACCCTCATCCATGCAGACAAGACAACCAATACCCATAAAATAAAAATAAATTATTAAAGGAAGAACAGGCTTTAAAATGGGTTTCTAAGAAGTTAAATGCCATTGTGAGCATCTGCTTTAGCCGGGCCATGTAGACGTTGCTCCTGTGTGTGCCAAGTAGGGAACCTCAGCCTTCTGCAGTAGAATCTAAGCCAGGTAAGCTAAGCCCACAGAAGCCCATCAGAGCCTTTGAAGGGCTCACTTACTCTGTTCTGAAGCCAAGATGGCTACAGAGGAATGTCAGCTGTCACCTATCCCAGGCATCATCCTTGAGAGATAAACAAGTGCCCTGGCCCTGTCTTTTTCCCTTGTGTCTCCTTTATGATGAGGAATTTGGGTAGATGATGTCTGTCAATGGGAGACGGTACATGAGTACCATGGAACACTATGCAGCAGTGAAAAGCAACTGATTTATAGGTTGCCATAGAAACACGGATGACACACTGTGTGAATTGTGGGGACTGATAAGCTTATTCAAAGGATGGCATATTGTGTGATTCCCCCTGCTAAAAAGACATGGAATTTAACCTGGAGAGGGGGTCCATGATGGCCGGGCACTAGGGTGGGAACAGATGTTGGGAAAGAAGTGTGGTCACTATGATGCATCAGGAGGGGTCCTGGACAAGGCGGCTCCTGTGTATGGTGAGTGAAGGTGATAATCTCCCAGCCCACAGCTGTGATGAAATTGTATTAAACAGAACACATACTCTAAGCTACCAAAGACGAAGGATATGGAATCACTGTGGATGTCCTGGTTGTGAGACTGCACTTAATAGTTTGTTTCTCTACTAGAAAAGGAGATAAAGAGTTCCCGGCCCTCGGCGCCTTTCTCGTGGCTGTACATACAATTATAATTATGATAAGTATAATTATATAAATTTATAGTTATAATAACTGTAAGTATATAGATGGACAATTATATGCAAATAAATATACTTGCATAAACAGGATTATAAATAGCTTCGTGCAATTTTAAAATCAAAGACCCCATTCTATCAAAGACCTTTTTCTAAGAAAATTTGGAGGTGTATGGGGGAACCCCCTTGAAGACCTGCGTTATGCGTCATTGGAATGAGGCTCTTGGGCTCTCGGCTCACCTAATGTATCCACTGTAGTATTTATGAACTACGGAGTTTTACAGACTTTGCTGCAAGCCGGGAGGATCTGAGAACATTTTCTGACCCTCTGGGACTTACTGACTGGAATGATCTGACTCTGTGTGATTGTAAGACCAGCAAGCGGGAGGTGACAGGTGACGAGGCATCCACCAGCCCCTCTCTGGGGTGATTCCCCTGGGAACTCAGTCCCCAGGTTGTGAGGAATTCGATTCCTCCATATGCTGCAGCCACAAACAAGTGCCGTGCCCTCCATCCAACCGAAAACCGACTCCCAGAATTGAGAATGAATGAGTCTAGTTTCTCTTCCTTGGCATTTGTGCTACTTTGACTAGAGACAGATGTTGTGGCTGAGCCCGGCCCAAATTACAGATTCGTGAGCAAAATAAACGTTTTAAGTTGGAGACTTTTGGAGTGGCTGATAACACTGTGACGTGCGGCTGGGCCAACCTTCTGAGACGTGTTCAGGGAGAGTGAGTCCCTGCACATGACACCGTGTTCCTGCCACGACACAGCTAGAGCAGCATATGGCGGTGCTCCGTGGGGCACCAGACTGTCTACCTCTGTGCTTACCTTCCTGAAGACCTCATTTCAGGGACTCAGGACTTCCCAGTGAGTGCAAGCTATCAAGACCAAAGCTCCACACCAGAAGACCCTTTGCCACATCTAACAAGGCGTGCTTTAATTAATATTATGAGTACCTGTTTGTTTACACTTTGGATAAAGCATGTGTTGTGTTTCCTTGACTTTCCACCCCCCCCCCCCCCCCCCCCGTTGCACTGTGGAGTCTTGGGTTTATGGAGGGCGAGACTGTCGCTGAAATGAAAATAAAAGCGGAATGCATCCATCCACTCTGCATCTGCTTTCAAGTGCTTCTCCCAGTGTTCTCAGTGAGTTTTGCTTCTGTAGGTTTCCTATCTGGAGGGAGACAGCGTTAACAGACAAGCGAGCTAACCCACTAACAGCCATCTTTAGGGGGAGCCCACTCAGAAGAAAATGTGAAGAAAAATGTAGAGTTTACGTGTCGGCACCAGGAGAAAAATCTCTGTGGTGTCCTGGCTCCATGTGAAGAAAATGAAACAGGAGTCTGGAGATGATCCATTGAGAGCAGCTAAGCTTGCTGAGCCCGGGCTGATTGGAAACACGGAAGACAGTGTCGGGTCGTCGGCCAAAGATTGGCCCCGAGCCACGGTACACAGAGCTGAGAGCCCCCTGGCCTGGAAGGAGATGATCGGGCGTGACAAAACAGGAATCTGAGCCTAAGAATATTCATAGATTGCAGGCCCAGAAGAAAGTGGGAAGTTCATATTCTCTTTACAGCCTCTCTCGCTGGGGGACCAGCTTGTCTTTTATTGTTAATATAAAAATCAATATAGCAGGAGGCGAGTCTTTGCCGTAATGATATTGGCTCCTTGGCAGCAGGCGCGTGGAATTAGATTGCTCATAGGTGTGCCTCTGTCACCTCCCCGGGTTCCGGAGAGAAGCTGCAGGCTTTGCCAATAAGCACGGCAACAGAGTGTGTGCTGAGGGCCAGCGTGTGGCCAATCGCATTGTCGAAAACCTCAGTTCCCTCATAAGAAGCCATCCTGGGGGAAGCTAAGAAGCAGCCAGTCTGGTGGCATAGGCTGGGCTGCACATGGCCTAGAGCTGTCCACAAGGAGGCTTTGGTGCCATACAAAGGGAGAAGGCATCAGTAAGGAGATGAGCAAAGGAAATTTATTAAAACATAAAGAACAGGACACCAAGAGGAGCGAAGGCCATGGGGAGCTTTAAGAAACTGTCCCCTTTGGGACTTTGATTGACATGTAATTCTTCCCATAAAAGACTGAGTGGTTTAATTATTTCCGAAGGATTCGGCACTTGGGGAGTGGCTGTGAGCCTGGCTGCAGAGCCGTGTGGAGAAAACATCTTAGTCCTCTTTCCTACCGTTCCTAAGGAAATGGGAGAGACCTCTCTCTCTGTGGCTTTCAGGAGCTTGTGTATGATCATGCTTATTCAGATTGCAAGACTCAGGGAGTGTTTAAATACTGAAATGAAGGTATCAGGATGCAGCTCAGGAAGATGGATGGATCGCCTGGCATTTACAGCGCCCTGGGTTCGTTCACTGAACTGCAAAGTCACTTAGCGTGTGCATGGAAATAGGGCATACATGTGAATTCATCAAGTACCCTGCTCTAGTGCTCCCCACCTTATTCTCATGAGACAGAGTCTCTTGCTGAGCCTGGAACTAGGCTGTCAGTCAACAAACCCCAATGATCTTCATTTTCTCTGGCCTCCAGCTCTGGGGTTATAGGAGCAATACTTTGCTTTTTACATGAGTTTTGGGGATTTGAACTCAGGTCCTGCTAAGCCATCTCCCTAGCCACCAACTAATTGTTAAAAATGAAATATAAGTAGCCATAGCTTCCCTTCAGCCGTATCAACTGCCAAGCACTGTGATGGGTGTCTGCCCTTTCTTGCTGTGGTGTTTCCTTGCTCTGGCTCCATCTGTATGTGTTTATGCCATAACTTAAGCATGTATGTGTAATTTTGTAAGTATAACATGTATATTGCTTGTTTACAAAGTTAAACCAAGTTGTATTTATAACTTTTGAGGGTTTTTTGTTGTTGTTGTTATTTGTTGTTGTTTTTAGACTGGAACCAGATCTCAGGTAGCCCAGGCTGATCTTAAACTTACCGTGTAGCTGAGTGACTTTGAACTTTCAATCCTCCTGCCTCCATTTCCAAGAGCTGAGATTGTGGGCATGCACCCTATACCTGGTGTATGCAGCAGTGTGAATGTAATCCAGGGCTTCATACACGCTAACCAAGCATCTATCAATCAAGCCACAGCTTCCAACCGTGTTTCTTCATATTTTCATTTCCTGATGCCAAGAAATGTGTTGGAGAGCAGGGCTTTCTTATTTCTGTCTTGTATAAAGTCAAGTTAATGGGTGTTTTTGGGTTTCTCTTAGTTCTTCCTTTTATAAAACTCTGTACACAATGTTAAGTGACAGCCATTGAGCACTTTGGGAATACAGATAAATTCCTCAAGGTAAATTCCTGTGCTGAATTCTGAAAAATGGCATTGCCCATCAGAGGGGGAGGAGCTGCCCAAAGGTTCCTGATACTGATACCTGCTTACTGCGTAGACACTGCTGCTGTCTACCAGCCTGTGAGCAGGTCCATTTAACATCAGCATCATGGCACTTCTTTCTGGTATTCAGTATGGTCATGGTTATCAGTTGCCAGCTTCTCAGTCTTTCTGGGGCAAATGTGAAAGATGAAAGAGATGCTTATCAATTCCATACATAGATCAGCTCTCTCTGGGAAGCTTCAGATAACAACAGCATCTATACCTGTTAGAGAGTGGTACCAGAGATAGGTGAATGTAGAAAGGTTCAGCTACAGAGCCCACAGATGTTGTAAGCGGTCACTAGTTAGTTCCCAGCTGCTCATCCTCAAAATAACCACACCGAAACCATATTATTTGCAATACTGCTTGGCCAATAGCTTAAGTATTTTTAATTAAGTATAATTAAGCATATTTACGGCTAACTCTTTTATCTTAAACTAGCCCGTCTCCATTAATCTGTGTATGGCCACATGGCTGTGGCTTACCGGGTAAAGTTCCACCCAGCGTCTTTCTCTGACAGGGCTACATAGCTTCTCCTCACTCTGCCTTCTTTCTCCCAGCATTCAGTTTAGTTTTCTCTGCCTAGCTCTACTCTGTCCTATCACAGGCCAAGGAAGTGTCTTTATTAACCAGTGGTATTCACAGTATACAGAGGGGAATCCCACATCGCACAGATAATTACCATATGACCATGTGATGGTCTAGTGTTAATTATCAACTCATCTAGAGTCACTTGGGAAGTCTCCAGGAGGGATTGTCTAGATCAGTTTGTCTTGTGGGCATGTCTATGGAGGAATACCTTGACTGTTAATTGTGTACAAGATACAGCCCATTGTGGGTGGAACCGTTCCCTAGGCAAGGTATCCTGGGCTGTATGAGTGTGGAAACCAAGGTGAGCACAAGCAAGTGAGCCTGCATGCATACATGCATGCATGCATAAATTTCTCTCTGCTCTTGACTGTGGGTGTGATGTCCCGTGGCTTCAGTTCATGCCTCGATTTCCTACATGATGGACTATAACCTGAAACTTTGAGCTAAAACAGACAATGCTATCACATCGTCCCTGCCTAGTTTTACTCTCAGCTCTGCTTTGCTGATAGAAATTGAACCGTGACCAGTTAGTAGGCTTTGTGCTTCGACATACAGTCCAGTTGGTCCCCTGTCTGATGACTCGAACCCAACAGCTCACTGTCCTCCCAGCATCCTATATCTTTCTGTATGGGATCAGAAGCTAGTCCTATGGTGGCAGAAGGTTATTTTCTCTTTACAAGTCCTTGCTCTCTATCCCACAGTGAGCAGGATGGGTGTCACCCTTCTCTGTCTATTCACTGAGTCTCATAGGTAGGATCCTTGGATCCCATAGCAAGGACAGGGTCGGCTCACCATTGCATTAGTGAATGGGTGAGTGTACATTGTAGTAAAGAGAAATAGTGGGAATCTGCCATTTGCTACATTCTGTTATGTTTTTATGAGCCCACGGGTATTAATTGCATAATTACGTCCCAAGTTCTAAAGAATGTAGGGGGCTGAGATAAGGTGAGAATCTGTCTTGGTTTTGGTCACCATTTAACTCAGCCTCCTGAGGGCTTTGCCTCCTGGGACTATCTGGTTGAAGATGTCTCTGCCACCCTGTAGAGAAAAAGTTTGCTTTTCAAGTTGTCACATCTGCTGAGAAGCGGGGGTGCGGGGGGGGGGGAATGGGGGGGAGGGAGCATAACTTACTGAGCATCTGACTGCCTGGCACCCCTGCCTGGGGCTCTTGTCTGTTTGTATTTGAAGATTCACAGAGCACCCCAGCTTTCACTGTGCCCTGGGCTTCTTATCCCTCCTCAAACCCATGATGAAGCTGCAGGGCCTGGGATTCCACCATATTTACAAAGGAATTCGAGCTAGGGAATTACAATGTCACTTTCGTGGGAGGGACTTTGTAGCGAGGTCTCTCTCTATTGCCACCCCTCCCTGACTCCCAGTGTTAAGCTGGAGGCAAAGGTTGGAAGAGACTCTCCCCTTCCTGTTTCAGTACCACAGGACACCTTGTTTGTGTCTTTCTCCACCACACAGCCAGCCGAACAGCGCCCAGCACTTCATTGTATTTTCAATAAAGTGGAGACTGTCCTTTCCCCCCCCCCCCCCCCCGCGCCCGGCTCCCCCGCATTGAGCTCGCTTAATTCTGAGAACTCAAGATGAGTCTTGTTCCAGAAGAAAAATATCTTGCAGACTGTCGAGGACACGTTCCCGTCTCACACTGTCGTTTTTCCCGTTCCTGTTGCTTTTTTCCCCTCTCTTTTTCAATAATGTTTCTATTTATTCTTCGAAAATTTCATACAATATTTATTCCCGTTTCCCCCAACTCCTCCCTGTCCCTCGCCACCCCTGAGTCACCCAAATTCATGTTCTTTCTCACTCTTAAAAAAAATAGAAAGAAAAAGAAAAAAGTCCATTTTGTGTTAGCCAACTACTCATGGCCAAGGGTCGTACACGTGGCGTGTGGTTGATATCTCCAGCATCACTTCATTGGAGAAAACTGGTTTTCCCTGTCCCAGTGGGTATCAGTTGGTAAATGCGTCCCTGTTAGGGGTGGGACTTTGTATTTGGTCTGGTTTGATCCTGTGCAGATCTTGCATATGCGGCCACAGTCTCTGTGAATTCATATGTTCATCAGGTTGCCACATCTGCTGAGAAACAGACATCTGCCGTGTCTAGAAGATACAGTTTCCTTAAGTCATCCATCACCTCTGGCTCTTCCATTCTTTCCTCTGCTCCCTAGATTCCTAAGGCTTGAAGGGAGGCCCTCTGCCTTTCTTTGCCCCCACACCCCCAGACTCCTTGCCCTTGTAACAAATGGCATCATAAACAAGTGACCTAATGCCACATCCCGCCTCTCATGTCCTGTGTGTGGACACACCTGTGTGAGGTATGTCCTGAAGGGCGGGCGGTAGGTGCTGAGAGTCAGTCACATTCACAGGGGACAGCAGCTATGGGGAATCAAGCCAGGAAGGCTGTGTTTTTTTTTTTTTAAACAACCCCATGACTGCCAAGGATGGGGCTTCATTTTAGCTGAGCTAGTAAGAATAGCACTAATGCTGACAAAGCAGTCTCTGTGGGATGGTGGCCTGGGCTGTGGACACTTTTCTTACTACTGGAGTTTTAGGGTATAAGCCTCGGCCCCAGTCATCCTAACATGTTAAGTTCGACCACCCATCTTCAATATGCCAATTCAAAAGAAAATCATATTGACAACTGAGAAAAGGGATTTATTGATTCACTGTGGCCACAATGAGAAGAGCTTAGAATGGCCAGCGCCTCCCCTCCCCATACACAAGCCTGCCTTTGGGGTTCTGACCTGAGGCTTAGGTTAAAATGGAAGGTTAGAGGCATGTGGCACTCTACAGACTGGGTCACAGTATGGGTGGGGTCTGGGTTGCTCATCACTGAACCGGCATTGTGTTGGCTCCAGTCCATCCAGCAAGCTGTCAGAACTGTGAAATCTCTACACAGGAGGGAAGCGCCTCCTGTGGGATAAGCAGGACTTTGGTCTCTGCCCTCCCCCAGCGTGTGATTCCTGGGGTCACTCTTACTCCTTTGTATCACCCAGGGAGGCGAACACAATCATGTCTCTTTAAACCATTTGTTCTAAACCTTCCTAATGTTGCAGTCCTTTAGTATAGTTCCGCATATTGTGGTGACCCCCCCCAACCATAAAATTATTTTCATTGCTACTTCTTAACTATAATTTTGCTACTGTTATGAATCATAATGTAAATTTTTTTTGGAGAGAGAAGTTTTTCAATGGGGTTGCACCCCACAGGTTGAGAACCAATGCTTTAGACATGGGCTCTTATCAGGATAGTACCTAAACCCAGCTTTAGCATAAGGACCAACTGCTGTCTGCTAAAGCCCTGAACCACCATTCAAACTGAAGCAAGGCTAGAGCAGCGCAAACTGTTTGACTTCTTGCTACAAACCCTCTCCGCAGAGCCAGGGCTCAGAGATGTGGACACGCATGGTGGCTTATCCCCAGCTCTCTTTGCTCTCAGGCCTCCTCTGGATTCCCTCTGCCCTGGTTTCCATGGGAACTTTCTGGGACTGTTTTCCTGGTCACAGCTTTCTGCCTTAGGCCTGGCTGAGCCTCATCAATGGAAGAAGTAGCTTGGCCCTTGAGTGACAAGGTGACAAGTCTCCTGCAGACATGGAGAGAGGCTTTGGTAACCCAGGGATTTGCAGAATGATTCTGCCATCTTCTCTAAGCAAACTAACAGATCTACTAGAAGATTTTTGTACAGCTGAACTTAGACATAAACTCCTATTAGCCTAGTTGATTTCTTTCTGTTTAACACACACACATACACACACACACACACACACACACACACACACACACACACACGCACAAAACTTTAGTTCTTTGATCTCAGCAAACTTTGCAGGGCAGTTGGGCAAAAGGTAAGCAGTTGGGAAGCCTGCAGATTAACCCCCCAAGAGCCAGTGACCTCGGAGCCCCTGGCATTTGTGTGAGGTTAAAAGCCCTTAGAAAAGCAGCTGGGAGGCCACAGGATTAACTTTATTGGTTTGTGAAAATACCAGTTCTCAAGGAAGTAGTTGACAGTTGTGCTTTCCTGGCCTGGGACCCCTAGAAGAGCGGTGTGTGTCGGCTCCCTTTCTTCTAGTGTTTAGGACCAGGAGATGGTGTGAATTATCTCCCCTGCAGATGGATGCCCCAGCCACTGAAGATGGTATGCAAAGGTCTAGAAACCAGGACCAGGGACTCTGGAGGCTTCCTGCTGTTTCTATAATGAAAGGCTTTGCCATCCCCCACAGAGAAGGCATGTGGAGGCCATTAATCTAGCCCCAATATGTCTGGGCAGTTTAGCATTAAGAGAGAAAAAAATCTCCCTGCAACACAAAAAGCCAAATATTTAGTCAAGAGCATCCTCATGTTAGAGGTTTGACTTGTCAGATGGGATGGGAACTTGTGATGTACAGCCTGGCAGATGTTTGTGATAGCTTGTCTCTGGGCCCTGTGTCCAGGTCTATGTGCATTCTCCTTCCTGACCTGGAACTGCCAGGTCATTGAAGGGCTCCCCACATCCCCCAGGCTCCTCTCTGCTGAACCTGTTGAACACTAAGGCCATCTCATGAAATGAATGTTGTGAGCCTGCCACCCAGACTGTGTCTCCTGCCTGGAAAAGGAAACCTTTTATGCTATCTCCCCTTTCCTAAGGAAGGCAGGTGCCCACCTCGTCAGTAAACCCTCGGGTGTCTGAAAAACACATATGTACACGTCACGTGCACGTATACATGATAGGTGGGAGCCCCAGCTGAAAATCTCTGGAATATTGTGTTTGTGAGGGCCGGTGGTCTGTTGGAGAAGCTCACATGTCCCTTCTCCCTGCTGAGCCCCGGCTAACACCAGAGGGTCTCTGAGCATGGAGACTTTAAAGATAGTGTCTCATAGGTGGGTGTGAACAAGTTCATTATATAGATGCTTTCCTGACCACTCAGTGTGACCAGAAACCTGTGTGTGTGTGTGTGTGTGTGTGTGTGTGGATTCTGGGAACCAAACAAATCAAACTCAGGGTCTCAGACTTCAGTGTCTAACCCTTGACTGCCTGAGTGGTTCCCCAACCCTAGCATGCCTTCTCAGTAGGATGACTTCACTTGTTAAAGATGTTCCCTAAGACAGTGAAAAATTTCTTCTGCTTCTTGGGAGACTGAGCAAGGTGATTTCCTGGCAGGTGGACCTGCTCCCTCCACTGTCCTCTTTTCCTGCCTTCAGGAAAACAACTGCCTCACCCAGGCAGAGGACTGTTTCCATTTACATGAAAAGTCACCTCTGCTTTCTGGCTCGTTTCAAAGTTGTCAACAGCTCTTCCTTGCACATGTGTGTCCCCCCCACTCCCCACTGCTCTTCTCTGTCTCCCTCTCAGAAGTGATAGACCCTGCAATTCTACATGTCAAAGTTCTCTTTGAGGGATGCAGAGGACAACATTGCACCAGCTGAGGTCCTCTCTCTCTGCCCTGTGCCCCTGTTTCAGGGATGCGCCCCATGCTGTGTGCCGATGCTGGTCCCTGAGGACACCCCTCCTTCCTTGGGGTGTCCTGGAACTCTGGATCAGCCTCATTTTCTCCAGAAGGGGGATCGGATTTTCCCAGCAGTCTCTGAGATTATCTTTATTCTTCAAGGAGCTACAGGACCAGAGCTCTCTGTGAGCCCTGCCAAGTGCTCTGGGATTTTGGAAATCTGCCCAGGGGCTCAGTGGAGGCCTCCACTCCTCCAGACAGCACACACTTATGAAAGAAAATGTGTGTCGGCTCCCAGGGCTAGCAAACACACAGTGGGCACCTGGTGTCATGTCTTGGAAAGTTGAGCATAAATGGTTTTTGCTCACTATGTGTTCGTAGGCTGAGTTATGGTGTGTAAGAGTGCAGGCTTAATACACAGGCTTGTGGGTGTGTAGTTTATGCATGGTTGCAGTTGTATGTATGTGCTTATGTATGCGAGTGTTGTATGTACGCATGTGTCAGATTCCTATGTATGCATGTGAAGGTGTCTATGTATGTGTGAGTTGTGTGTGTATATATGATTGTTGTGTATATGTGTTTCCATGCATGCACTTGACTGTAAAACCATGTGTGTAGGTGCCATATAGGCAAAGGGAGGAGATAAAGAAATTCTTACTAGTTTTCTTTTTATATAAAATTGATTATTGTATGTATATGTACCTGAAGGTGTACCCATGCACCATATGTGTATACCTGAGTTTTTGTCCATGTACCTTGTGTGCCTGGTACCCAAGGAGGCCAGAGGGGGCGGGGGCATCATTGGATCCTCTGGAACAAGGGTTATAGGTGGCTGTGAATCACCAAATCTGTGCTGGGAATCAAACCTAGGTCCTTGGAATGAGCAGCAATGCTCTTAACCACTGAGCCATCATCTCTCCAACCCCTTTCTCTGGTTTTCAGAACTGCTGCTCCTATACCTTACCGCAACAAAATTTGAATAGATTTAAAATTTCGTGACTAACTTCAAAATCAGCTCAGCAGCCCTAAAGTATCCACGTTCTGAGAATCCCATAGTCAACCCAGCAATTCTCCTGGGACCACACCTGCCCCTGTGTTCCCATGATTCAAGGCGAAGGACATGTGCCTGGGCAGGGCCTCGGGCCATGTGCCATCATTGCTTTCTCAGAGTCCCAGCCTAGCAGGTGTTGGCTTCTCTGGGGATCTCCCTAGAGTGCCTTTTCCCTTTTACCTGCGCCATCTGCGGCTGAGGTTCTTTAAAACATACCTTACTTCTAATTCCAACAAGAAAATCTTTTATTTTTCCTTCTCTGGGAGTGTATGGGTAGTGATGCATGTATGCAAGTGTATTTGCCCACAGACTGTAGATCTCATCTCTCCTTATTTTTTGAGATGGATCTGATGGTGATAGTCATTTCCTCTCAGTGCTATGCTGTGTTACAGCAGTGTGTGCATGCACCTGTGAGGCTATTTTTCCACCTTTAAGATACATGTAAGGAAGCTGGGTGTGGTGGTGGTGCATGCCTTTAATCCCCCCTTTGCACAGGGGAGGCAAAGAGAGGCAGGCAGATCTATGTGAGTTCAAGACCATCCTTGTCTACAAAGAGAGTTCCAGGACAGCCAGAAGTGTTCTACAAAGAAGCCCTATCTCAAAACAATTGAAAAGAAAAGGAAGAAAAAAATACATGTAATGAGCTAAATTCAGGTCCTTAGGATTAGCACAAGCTAATTGCTTGCTGAGCCATCTATCATTCAGATCCCGCAAAAAGGTTTTGAAATGCACACACACACACACACACACACATTTATTTTTTGAGAATTTTGTACAATGCATTTTTTATCATGTTAACCAACTCCTCCCATATCCACCTCCCTCCTAACTTCATGGCATCGCCATGTCTTCTCTTCCCCCTCCTCGCTTGAAAATGTTTTCTTTAAGGATGTGGCTCTAAGCTGGTCGACCACGCTCTAGTGGAGGACCCAGGAGCATTTGTGTGTCACAAAATGAAGTCGTTGGGTGATCTAGAAAAGCTTTCGGCATCCCTACTTTCTATTTGTGCTCTTTTAGTAAGAAGTCAGTTCTCTTTTGCTACCATGTGGGTTCCAGGGACTGAACTCAGAGCATGATTTAGCAGCGAGTACCTTTATCTACTGAGCCATTTTGCCAGCCTAAGCTCTTGCCTTTAGTTCTAAGTAGTTGGGCATGTCCATGTACCTCATACTCCTGTAAATTGGATCATTTAAATGTATGATGGATTACAAAAGTTAGAGGGTCACATGATTTTCAACAACAATGTGGGCTTGCACTTGACACCTGAAATCCTCCCCCTTGTGAGGCCCCCACCCTGCCCTTGGTGAAGCGATCAGGGTTTAGGTGCTGGCACTTGCCAATCATGCCATTAGTGTGGAGATGGTTTATGATTTTTAAGGAAATATCTGAATTTGCAATTTTACATCGAAATTTTGCTATGCTTGTGTTATCCACTAAAACATGCTCAATCTTTATGATTTATTCAGGAATTTTGCTTTGCTTGTGCTGTCCACCAAAATATGCTCAATCTTTATGATTTATTCTCCTCTGTTCAGAATATGTTTATAAATGTGAATTTGGATGATGTGATCATTGTTTTTATTGTCAACTTGGCACAGTCTGAGTAGCACAGAAAAAAGTCTTTATGAGAGATTGTCTAGATGAGGTTGACTTGTGTGTACATCTTTGGAGGATTGTCCTAATTACCTTAACTGATGTAGGAAGACCCAGACCACTATGGGCAGCGTCATTCCCTAGACAAGGGGTCCCGAATGGAATAAGAGTGGACAAAGCCATCTAGGCATTAGCAAGCATCCCTTAATGTGTTACTCCCCACTCTTGATGTTGGATGTCATATGATCAGCTGCTTCAGGTTCCTGCCACCTTTGGCTTCTCCCAAATGATGGACCTTGACCTGGAATTGTGGAGTAAACAAGTCCTTTGTCCCTTAAATTGCTTCTGTTTAGGTGTTTTATCACAGCGATAGGAAAGGAAACTAAGAAAGTAAGTGAATGCTACCCTTTCAAATGTTTTGGATGTTGACGTTTGTGTTTTGGAAAGAAAAACCTTTCAAGAAAAATTGTGCAGGGGTCTAGAGAAATAGGCCAGTTGGTAAAGTGTTTGCTTGTACAAGCATCAAGATCTGAATTCAGGTCTCCAGTACTCACCCCGAAAGACAGGAAGGACAGTGTGGGATATAATCCCAGGGCTCTGGAGGAGAGACAGCAGATCCTTAGGACTCACTGGGCAGCCAGCCTAGCCAATCAGTGAGCTCCAGGTCAGTGAAAGACCCTTCTTCAAAACAGTAAGGGGGAGCCAATGGAGGAAGACACCAGACTCCATACACACACACACACACGCACACACACGCACAACCAGGTACACTCACATGAGCATACACATACATATACAGAGAAATAAAGACTGTCCATCCCAAACATATTCTAAACTCCCATCATTCTATTGAACGGGACCATGAAATCTCCATAGCGACTGTTTTGAAACAGCCTCTCTCTGGCCTGGGACTTATTGAGAAAGCTGTCGTCAGGTAGCCAGCCCCAGTCACCCTCCTGTTTCTATCTCCTGAAGGCTGAGATTACAAATGTGAACCAATATACCAGTTTTTACAAATTTAACTTTTTGACAAACGTGGGCTTTGGGGGTCAGACTCAGGTCCTCATGCTAACAAAGGAAGCACTACCAACTGAGCCATCGTCCCCGACTTCTCATCTGGCTCCGCAAAGATTTCCTAACTAGAAAAGGAAAGATGCCAGGGCAGATGCCAGGAGAGATGCATTCCAAGAGCCGCCCCTGCCCCGCCCCCTTTGCATTCTTCCCGTCACTCTAGAACCTCTCCTCTGCAGAATTATTTTATTTGAGACAGGGAGCATAGATCCTCTCTGAGATCTAATCCATTATTATACACAATCTTACCCAACTCGTTAAATTAGTTCAGTGTGGGGAAACACGGAAGCTTGCCTCTGTAGTATTGGGGTTTAACTGTTCAGAGTAATTTTCCATTATAATTTTGTGTTCTAAATAAATCGAACCAGCGTCACTCCTGACACGCTTGTCTAATGTTGTACAATAAGTGTTTAAGTGGCTTTGGTGAAATGACTAATCATACCCCTGTACTGGATAAAATAGAATTGTTTTTGAGTTTGCCCATTAGATGGGAGGAGGCTAAGTTTACAGAAGGAGATGCATGCCCTTAATAGTGAATTTAAATAGGTGCACATGCGAACTGATGCTTACTCATTTACACACATGGTCATTAGGGAGCTTTGTGCGGGGATGTTTTCTATGCACTGGCTCTTGCTCAATGGGAGGGGCCCGATGCTGACATCCCAGGTCCGTTTCCTAAACCAGCGTCTCTAGTTGAGTAATTACACAAGGCAGACAACCCAGCCGGGACTCTATATTTAAACCCAAGTCGCTGTTTCCAAGCAGACCATTCTTTCAGAGAGGTTAATAAGTCAACCCTGTTATTTGGCCCTACAAGTTAAATGTCAAATATGTGTGCTTTTCCCCCCTTTTTTCTCAAATACATAGCCATTTACCCAAACGGTCTTTTGCTATTGTTTTCTATGCTCGGGGATGAAACAAGCCAACTGAGATTAAAAAACCATCTTGGCCAGCCATCTGTTTGACCCTATGCTGCCTTGGTGGTGTTTCCGTTCCCTCACAGCAGGGCACACATGGGGAAGTGCCAATCATTAGGTCAAAGGCCCAAGGACCTGGCTTTTTTAATGATATACTGTAAGATCCAGAGCCACATCTGTCCCCTGCAGTAAGCAGGAGCCAGGGCTGACTTCAAGGGTCAAGGGAATTTCCAAGAGTGTGTGCTCACCTCTCCTTGCTGCTGTCCACCCGTGCTTTTGCGGTTGGTTTTGCATGGACAGATTCTATTCCGTCTCCACTCTGGCCTCTTTCCAGGTTGGCATGACAAACTTCAGACTTAAAGCCGGGGAAATCAGAAACCACCCAAGCTTGAAGAGAAAGGGATTTAAAGGGAGAGAAACGCAAGTAGAGATGGAGAGATGCTCTCCCTCACCCGCCCTTAGCATGTCCTTTCATTCCTATAGCCCTTCTGCAACATGTTGTCACAGATTACAGCATCTGGCTAATTCAACAGAAGAAGGGATCTGTAGGAAGTGGATACTATGTTGAACTTTGATCCCTTCATTGGCCCTTCTGTTGTTCAGAGACTAATTTGGGACTAGCTAGGCTGAGCCATTTAGGCACAACTAAACCACAAGGAAGCTTCCGGAGAGAGCATGGATATTATGGGAGAGTGGGAGAATGAGGCTTTTGATTGCATTCCTTTCTTCTCTTCTGCCCCTTAGTGGGGGAGAGGAGCAAAGAAACCTAGGAATTGTGTCCCAGGGTTTATGGCACCCATATTAGCCTCCAAATTGATGGTGTCCAACTCCAAAGTAGAAACAAAAATGGGGGTGGGGCCTGGGAAGGACAGCGACCCTTCCAATCCCACAGGTTCCTTTGTTCCCTACAGCGTTTTGCAATTAGGTCTCCTTGCTGTTTCTTGTCTTCCAAGAGTTCAGGAGCCCCTTGTCCTGTTTCAAACACTCTGTCAGCCTCTTTATCCTTGTGCTTGGGTAACAACCCATCTGCTTAATTCCTTCCTTCTGTAGCTCTGTAGAGCATGCGCTAAAATAAAGGTGAACTTCGGGGTTTTTTTGCTTTTTGGTTGTTGTTGTTTTCAATCTGGGGTCACAAGAGCTACTTTGACGCTGCATCTTGCTCAGGATAGTGAAACCAAGGTGCTAGCAGATGTGTGATATTCCTCAAACACAAACCTGGCATGAAGCCCCTGAAACCTCAGCTACACCATCCTGTTCTCCCCACATCTCTCTGCATCTGGTTTTTCTGCCTTCCGGATTTTATCAGCCATCTGGAGGCATTCTCAGGCTGTTGTGAACGGATCCTTAAAGGACCAGATGATATACGGTCTCTGAAATCAGGAGACCAATACGAGGCATTAATAGGGAGGAAGATGGGGCATCTTTGAGATAACTCTCGCTCTTAGGTAGAGAGGGCTCCCGGATAGCCTGCAGGTGGATTCTATCAGGAAAAAGCCATTGCCACAGCTTCAGGATCCCAGGAAGGAAGAAGCAACCCCTCCATATGCCTGCAGCTCAGTGTTTGCTTCCCATGAGTTAAACCCTGGGCTCCTACCCCAAATCCACCCCAAATACACAATAAATTAGGAACAGCCTTCATGTAGGTAGAAAACTCCAATTTGCTGACATGGAAACCCAGGCTGATAATTTGTTGGGAGGTGTTTTTTTGGTCCATCATTAGCAAATGTGATCATGGGGATCCTTCATATGAACCTTTAGAAGGAATAGGATTGTCTGCTGTTGAAGAAATGGCCTTGCCTGCCAGCTTGTCTGCCTCCTCCCTGGGACTTTTACCTTTCCCGTACTGTTCTAGGCGACCTCAGAAGCATCCCAATTTGAGCAATTCCAGGTGTCTTATTTTAATAAATTCGTCATTGAAGAATCAAAATGACTAAGTGGCTTAGAGCGCTCTGAAATAATGGTTTTCAACTGTGTCTTCTTGTGCTCCATGGGCAAAGGGCTTGTAAAACAAACCTAAGGATCTGAGTTCTGATCCCTAGATCCCACCTTAAGGCAGATGCAGCAGCGTGTGTGTGGCAAGAACCCAGCATGCTTGCTGAGAGTGACAGGGAGGGAGACATAGGAGAACCTGGCTTCTGCAGTGGGTGACCAAGGATCTTTTCTTAGGCAAGGTTGAAAACACAAACTGATACCTGCAGTTGTCCTCTGACTGGGCATGCCTATGTTTGCATGTGCGCATGCATACACATAGTTTTTTAAAATGTATCTACTCACCTGAGTCGTTCTTTATTTTTAAAAATGTCATGAGTAATAACCTCTAAAGAAAACTTTCAAATGCTCAAAAAAATTTAGTATCTGCCTGACCCAATTCTGGATCTGATTGGCCTTGAGGGGGAAGGGGATAAACTCACAGTCAACTTCTCAGATAAAGGAGGAAGCAACATGCCTATTTTGCCCAGCTTGTGTACAAACACTGCAGCTCAACATGTTACAGAATTAGTCTTCCAGATACCTGTAAGCCACCCCCTTTGTGCCTGTCAATCAAAATCGCAACTACTACACATATATCAGAACGGCTAAAATCAGGAATGATAACGCCACCAAATGCTAGCAAGGGCTAGCTGGTTCATTGCTGGTAGGAATGCAAAATTCAGGGACCTCTTTGGAAAAATTTGTCTCTTTCCTCAGAGCTGAACACAGAGGTGCCATGATGCACACCAGTTGCATGCTTGGATGTTCATGCACATCGTTTGAAAACACAAAAACATGCAAATATTCCTGGCAGCTTTATTCATAATTGCAAAGCTGTGAAGGAAACCAGCCCATCTGTCCTTCAGCAGGTGTGTGGGTGACCACGTCCTGGTGCATTCGCGATGGACTAGTACTCGGCTGTAACAAAGCTGAGTTATCACGTTACACATGAACACAGGGTAGCGTTCTAAATGCATATCGCTGAGGGGGAGAGCCAGCCTGAAAAGGCTGCCCAGTGAATGGATGATTTTGTTTCTATGGCATTCTAGAAAGGCAGAAGTACGGCAGGAGTAAAAAATGGCCAGTGGTCTCTGGGGGTCTGGGCTGCTGTCTTCATCAAGTAGATGAAGCACTGGGGTGCTCTCAGGGAGGGGAACAGTTCTGTGTGATGCAGTGGAGATGGACACCCAGCTCCACACATCTGGAAAAACCTGTAGACTGTATGGCACAGTATGGGCCTTGATGTAAAATATGGGCATTCAGGGTGGGTTTATCAATGGCACCTTACAGAGTTCAATAATATAAGAGGGTAATAGTTGGGGAAGAGAGTGTGTGTGTGTGTGTGTAAGTATCCATATTTAAATTCTTTGTACTTCCCTATTACGTGAAACCACAAGAGTCTGTTAAGGGTCTCAAGAATTTATTTAGGTATAAGATATGGACAAACACTGATACAGAACACTGATTCAGCTGCCTCTGTCCAGTTGTTCTTCCCAGAGCTGAAGAGCACCAACTTCAAGCTGTCTCTCCACCCAAGAGAGCATGAGAGCAAGAGAGAGTGTGACCCTCTCCCTCAGCTTTTAAGCTGTGATGTAGACAGACAAGACCATGCCCTAAGACTTGCTGCCCCAAAAGCCATTGGCTAAATGGATCAAAATCCCACCATACTTCCCACTTAATTTTCCTATAACAGTAAAAGTATTCTAAAATTCTAAAACATTTAGTACAAGGACTAGAGATATGGCTGAACAGTTAAGAGCACTGGCTGCTCTTCCAGAAGACCTGGATTTAATTCCCAACAGCCACATGGCAGCTCACAACTGCTATAACTCCAGTTTCAGGGGACGTGCCACCTTCTTCTGGCCTCCCTAGGAACCTGCACACACATGTGCATACACTTACTCAGACATGAACACACACACACAAATAAGAACAAAATCTTTTTTAAAGTAAGTGTATTCAATTTTTAAATCATCGTTTATTTATTTGTATATTTATGTGTGTGCGCACATGCCACAATGTGCATGTGTATGTCAGAGAAAAACTTTGTGGACTCAGTTCTCTTCTTCCATCATGTGGGTCCCA
Source organism: Neodon shergylaensis (assembly GCA_025134845.1). Taxonomy (NCBI): domain Eukaryota; kingdom Metazoa; phylum Chordata; class Mammalia; order Rodentia; family Cricetidae; genus Neodon; species Neodon shergylaensis. The sequence continues at coordinate 2,317,133 of JABTXL010002731.1, read as the reverse complement.
GGGATCGAACTCAGGTCATCAAGCTTGGCAGCAGGCCCCATTACCACTCTTACCATCTCGCTGGCCCAGATGTATTCATTTTTAACAAGGTCTTGTCAGCCCCCATCCTCTCCATTGCCCTCACATAATTTAACCTTAACTTGCTACAGAATTATTGACAGTTCATCTTATTTCAAATGTGTCATGTGTTGTGGCGACTGCTCTGGTGGGATAGAAGCCTCAGACATAAAGTCTTGAGTACTGCTGTGTCTTGTGTGCCTAGAACAGAGCTCAGCACACAGTAGGTACTCAGAAAGGGCTGGAGAATAGGTGTGGAGAGGGTTCAGGACATGAGCGGTCTTACCTTCCTGCTCCACCTCCCTGCGCCATAGGCCAGGCCAGCATGAACTGAGTTATCTGATAGTCGCAGGCAACTGCACTCAGGCCCCTTTCTTATTTCCTTTCTGCAGATAATGTCTTTTCCATTCTCTCTCTCTCTCTCTCTCTCTCTCTCTCTCTCTCTCTCTCTCTCTCTCTCTCTCTTCTTACTTTTTTCCTCCTCCTGCAGCGAAGATGAAATCCATCTCAGGTCTTAGGATTTATGAACTGTTGCCCGAGTCTTTTTGCATGATGTCAGGGGAGGAGGTGAGGCAGGGCTGTGCTTAGAAGTGCCTGTACAAAGGGCTTTGGGTAATTCCCTGATTCTGTAAAGATGTAGGGGTAGCTTAAATGATTAGCCTGAGGTCCTTAAGGATGACTTAACTTAAAGCACTTAAGGTTCTTCCACGTCTTTGAGGGCCCCTCCTGGGCCGCCCGGATTTTCACATCTGGAAGGTGAATTGAAAAGGCGTTTTTGGAGTCCTTCCACCTTCCTGCTTCTTTTCGGAGCCCTGCTTGAGTGTGTCTGTGTCCAGGGGTCCCTGCTTCAAAGCCCTGGAGGTCAGCATCATCCCATCAGCATGTGGTCCCAACCAGGGAAGAATGCCAGACACATTCAGGCTTTTTACCTCTGCAGGCAAAGGGGGATCATGTTTCACAGGATAGGCCTTTCAAGTTCTGGAGGGGGAGCTTGTAGACCCAGGGGGGCGGAGGCTGGCCTCTCTCCTGGCCTAATCATTACCTTTACTGCCAGTGAGCCCGGAGGGGGTCCTGAGGCCATTTCTCTGTGAAGGGCTCAGGACTCAGAGCAGTCTGCTGCCCTGCAAGGCTACTGTCTGTAGCTGCTACTCTCTGCTGAGTTACCCAGAGGATAGGAGCATGGAGACCACACAGGGATGCATCTCAGGGTGGTCCCAAGCTCAGGGTCTATGGCATCCTCTCACAAAGATGACTTCCCTGGAGGACATGAAGGACAAACTTAAGCCCCTGCTGCCCTCAGGGTTCTCTGCCACTGTTTAGTCCCAGCATCTAGCACTTCTGGTGAGAGTCCAGGCGTAAAGTTCTCTATGCTTCCCACAAGGTAGCCCTACTGAGTGCAGACCTTCAACCAATGCAGGAGGGGAGCCATCTTGCTTGAGGCTTGGAATTTTGGTTGCCTTGACAAGTGGAGACCTGGAAGGTGAGGGTATGCGGCTCTCACATCCACTCTGTCTCAAAGCTTCACTTCATTTCCCTAGATCCAGAAGGTGTTTTGTCTAACCCTCCTCACAAGCCTACCCGAGGCTCTTCATTCCAAACTGTTTTATTCCATAAAAATCAAAGCTGATTCGATTTGGCTGCGAGATGCCAGAGGTATTTTGTGTGCACGCTAGAGAGCTGTTACAAATTGTTCTAGTTGCTCTTTCTGGTGCTTTGATAATAAATAAATAAATATGCCCTAACCAAAAGCAACTTACGAGAAGAAAGGCTTTATTTCAGTTTACAAGTTAGAGGCCATCACTTAAGGAAGTCAGGGCAGGGACTTAGCAGCAACCATGCAGGGTGCTGCTTGTTGGCTCTCTCACTGCCTCGTGCTTGCTTATATAGCCTTCTTATAGAGCCAGGGCTCTCTGCCTAGGGAATGGTGCCCCCTACAGTGGCCTAGACCCTCCTACCTCCAAAGACATGTCCCCAGGTGAGTCTGTTCTGAACAATCTCCTAATGGAGGCTTTGCCTCTCAGGTGACTCTCAGTTAGGTCACCTAACAATTACAGCTAGCCAGGCCCCAAAGTCAATCCAGAAACATAATAAACTCATTTGGAGGAAGAGCACAGACCTTGTGTAGTAGAGGCCTCAACAGGCAGTCTGTGCGCATATGGTGGCCCGTGTGTCCACTGACCTAACCTTGCAGGCTCAGCAAAGATGGTGGGCTGGTGACAGAGCTGGGGGCCATTGTTACTCCTTATTCCTTTGTTGTTTGGGATGCATCCTCCATGTGTCTCCATGGAAAGGCCAGGCCGCCAGATCACTTTGTTCCCTGTTCTGATTATTAGGCACTGCTCGAGGGACATGTTTGGAACAGGAAAGGGAGGTATCAAAGAGCGACCATTGACCTTACTGACCACGTAAGCCCAGGTGCATTGCTTAACTCTAAAATACTTGAAAAACATTTTAGTTCAGTATGCAGTTTTTATGTATGTTAGTCAAATTCCATTGCTGTGACAAAATGCCCGAGACAATCAACTTAAAAAGTGGTCTCTTTTGGTTGGTTTTATTATTTGTTTTGTTTTGTTTTTGTGGTGAGGAGAAGATGAAGCATGAGGTGGGATGCGACAGAGCACAGACTCTTTCCTGTTGGCGTCACAGAAGCAGAGAGAGAAGGAATGACCAAGGACAAGCTACTGCCTCCAAATATACATCCCTAGTGACTCGTTCCCTGCACCCAGATCTCACTGCCTGCTCTATGCCACCTCCTAAAAGTGACACCAGATTACAAATCCCTCAGTAGATTAGTCACGTGATAAAGAGCCATCGTGACCCATCCTCCAGTTCCAAAGCCTTTCATCTCTGAGCTTGCAGGAGATGTTGCAAAGTCAGGCTGTATCATGGGGAATGCAAAGACTTGTTGGAAGTGACCAGTGTATATAACAGACACAAACGGGAGTAGGTTATACACCTTTTAGGACGGGTCTTCCAAAGAGCTAGAGCAGGCTTCTCTTCTTAAGGCTCATTAGGACGCAGATGTGATGGCTGGAACTGAAGCAGCAGCCATGAGGTAGGAAGCAGAGATTGACAGATACATTGGGGGCCTCTCAGACCCTGGGATAGTCAAATAACCTTCAGATAAACTCATTGCTTTGGACTTGAGATGAGTAAGAAATGAATCTCTACCTGCTTTGCAAACTACTGACATTTTGAACTGTGTTGAGGTTTATAAATGATAATCTCTCTTGCTCGCAGCCAGCTCCACTCCTCGCCTGGCCACACTTTGATCTTTTTAGAAAGAGGGAAAGTAAGAAAAGATAGTCTGTGCTAAGTTCCTGGGCTTTGTTTTCTTTCGTTGTTGTTATGCTTGGAGAATCCCCTTTCTGACCACCGTGGAATGAAAGTATCACCAAGAAGTCATGTTGTGGTCTGTTCTGCCTGAGTCAACTCCCAAAACTAGCTCAGATGGGCTAGAGGCAGGCGCTGAGGCTGAGCTGAGGTAGATCCCCCAGCTGTGGTGTCACTCAGCGTCCTACAAGGGTTTGATCACCCACCATTTCCTCCGATTTTCCTGTGTTCAGTGCAGCAGGAAGAAGCCTTTGTGGATGACTTCCCAGACAAACCCAGACTCTCTGCAGACCAGCTGGGTTTGATTTCTGTAGCTCTTTGATCCTTCCTTGCGTGGCCACCATAGAACTCTCAGTCTGACACCGCAGCTCTCCTTCCCTGCCCCGGGTCCTCCTGTGGGGTGCGGAGAGGTTTTCTGTTAGGAGGTGAACATAAGTGGGTATTACTGCAAGAGCTGGGGGTGGGGTTGGCTGGGCCTCAGCACCTTTCACAGTGCTGGGTGAGCAGGGCCCAAGAGGTTCCCACCGAGTCCTAGCAAGCAGAGGCAGTGAAGAGCAGATGCCAGAAGGCAAAAAGGAACATGGAGGCATAGTGAAGAGTCCCTGCAGGCTCAGTGGGGTAGAAGACTCACAGGAGGACTAGAGAAGCAGTCACCTTCCTGCTAAGATCAGAGAGCTGTTTGGACATACTGAGTGACCTGTTCTGGGGCCTAAGGCACTAAGTTTTCAGTAATAACAGTTTTGAGAATGGTCTGGGGTGCCCTGCAAGGGAGCAGTGGACTGGATGATAAGTAGTGTACATCTGTGCCCTCAGCATTTTTACAGCACGGTGTATGTTCACTAAAAGCAAGATATAGCTTACCAGTTCATTCATATGTATGTATACGCATAAATATATATACACACGTATATACATATGTGAATCTATGAATGTAGTATCTTTACACTAAAATGTATTAGCTCAAAAATAAAACCTACTTTAAAGGTTCAGTTCTTAAAAACCAACTGTCTCAAGTAAATATGAATTGGGATTGCTAGAATCAAAATTCATGATTTTGTTGGGGTAGAATTTACATACATAACTCTCCACATTAGTGAATGTCACTGGAGTTACATATGTAGGATCCTCAGAGTCAGGAACCATCATCTCTAATTCTAGAATTTTTTCTTGCATCGTCAAATAGCCCTGTATCCATTTTGCAGCAGTCAAACTCATCCCCCTGCCTCACAACCCACTATGTGAGGCCTGCTGCTGCTGAAGATCTGATCACCTGGGACTTTTCTGACCAATGGAGTCCAAACATAGTCCATAGAGTAAAAGGCCTTTTGGTGTATATGGCTGTATATGGCAATCCACTCAGTTTAATATGTAGCATTTGTGACTTAATTCTCTCACTTGGCATAGTGGTTTTGATGTTCATTCCTGCCATCGTGTGTACCTGATACTCATTTGTTCTCATGACTGGGTACTGTTCTACTATAAAGGATGATCTAGTTTTCTGTCTGTTAATGTAATAAAATGCCTTGACAAAAGGCAACGTAGGGGAGAAAAGGATTTATTTTCACTTAAAATTGCAGTTTATAGTCCATTATTATTGGCAAGGAGGGGACAGAGTCAAGGCAGGAACTTCAAACCTCACACGGATAGGGCAGAGAGAATTGCATGCATGGACGCTTGCTTGTGTTCAGCTCGATTTCTCCATTCTTGTACAGTCCAGGACTGACTGGGGGAGGGGGAGGGAAATGGGAGGCAGTGGCGGGGAGGAGGCAGAAATCTTTAATAAATAAATAAATATAAAAAACCCAAAATAAATAAATAAATAAATAAATATAAAAAACCAAAATAAATAAATAAAGCCTGGGCATCATGGTACACGCCTTTAATTCCAGGATTCAGGAAACAGAGGCAGGAGGACATATGTGAGTTTGAGGCCAGCCTGGTCTACAGAGAAAGTTCCAGGACAGCCAGGGTTACACAGAGAAAACCTGTCTGGAAAACAACAACAAACAAACAAATAACAAGTAAGATTAAAAAAATAAAAATGAACAAGAACTGGAAAAAAAAGACAATCCCCACAAACATGTCTACTTAACTTAGTTAAGATAATCCCTGCAGACACGTCTACGGGCTGCTGCAATGTAGGCAGTCTTTTGATGAGACCCCCTTCCCAGATCATTTCACTCACCTCATTTTATTTATTGATTTACTAGTGGGTGAGCATTCAAGTCACTGTTTTACTTTAAAACCACATTAAATGCTGCCATCACAAATGTACATGCACAACCTTTGTTGGGAAATTAGTGTGTTTGTGTCTTTGGGGGTAGGATGGCCTTGTCCCATCAAAACAAAATGAGTTGCCCACAGACACAGGGGCCCTCCTGGGCTCTAACTCCATGGCTTTTGTCCATGTGTCTTCTTGTGCTGGTACCGTACCCTCTCCGTGGTGACTCTCAAACCTAGATAGTGTGACTTGTACAAATGTGTTCTTTTCATCCAAACTCATTTTGGCTACTTTGGAGTTCACACAATTCCCTGTGAGTTATAGAATCAGCTTATTGTTTCCTGCATAAGAGCCAACAGGAACTCTGAGTGGGGTTCCCATCAATCCTGTCCATCAGTTTGCCATCCCAACAGTGTGTGTCTTCCAGTCCTTGGCCACGTCTTCCCAGTCACTTGAGAAACTTCCTCTGCATATATTATGACTTCCAGAGTCCATGTCTTAACCTCCCTTGTTAAGTTTTTTTTCCTAAATATTTTATTCTCTTTGATGCTTTGCTAAGTAGAACTGGCTTCTTAATTTCATTTGAGGGTGTCCATTGCACATAAATTCAATTGATGTCTGTGTATTAATCCCACATCTTGCCATCTTGGTGATGTAATTAGCTGTAGTCTTTATGGACTCGTCTGGATTTTCCATATACTGATCATGTCATCTGAAACTGTAAATGTTCTTGCAATTTCCTTCCCATGCTCGGTGGTTTTAGTGCTCTTTCTTGTCCAAATGCCATGACCGGATCCTGTGGTACAGTCGGAGCAAAGCAGGGAGGGCAGAGAGACTTCATGCGTGTTTGTGCAGGTGCACATATGTGTGAGCATGTGGCGGCCAGAGGACATGTGTCATCACTCAGAGACAGGGTCCCCTCATCAGGTTCCAGAGAGCCTCCTGTTGCCACTCCCCCCCCCCGTGCTGAGATTACAGGCTCACTCATGCCACCACACCTGATCATGTTTTTACACATAGGTTCTGAGATTCAAACTCGTGTCCTTGCATGGCACTGAGCTGCCTCCAGCCGGCTTAATCTCAGGATGAAACTATCACCCTCCATTGTTACTGTTCATGTCAGCATCTGTGCTGGGTGCCTTCGCGTAGAGAAGCTGTGTTGCCGTCCAACCTGGGGTCCAGCCAGACACTGCAGCTAAGGTGGGGGTTCCAAGAGGTACACTTTGCTCTGGGGGTGTTCATTTGTTGCTTTATTCATCCACGCCTTTGTTTACCCGATAACTCATTGATTCACTCATTGCATTATTTCTTCACTAAATTCACTCATTTCTTCATTTGCCGTATCATTTATTCACTCCCTCAACCCACGCGTTTGTTCGCCTGCTCACATCCATTCATTCTCTCACTAACATGCGTTCATTCACCTGCTCGTTCAAGCATTCATTCAGTGTTCATGTGCTCATTTGCTCACTATGTACATCCTCGTTCAGTTTCTCCAGTCAGCCCTTTATTTATCCACTTCCTTCTTCACTCTCCTTCCTGCTCACCTAGTCACACGTTCCCTCACTAGAGCATTCACTCACTCATTTGTTCACTTTAGCACTCACTCCGTTCATTCATTCATTCATTATCATCCCTCATGCATCCATTCCATCAGGAAGCCCCTGAGAGGCCTCCTTTTTCACCTCACCTCGGTTCCTTTGTGTCCCTGACAAGGAGTTCCTCCTCCACGAAGTGTCCCTGAAGATGAGGGGGATGGAACAGAGAGAGCAGGCTGGCAATATTATTCCCTAATGGAAGACACATCTGTGTGGAAGAAGTTTGTCTATGGCCATGGGTTTTTCTGGAGTAGGAGCCCTGTTTCGGGGACAAACCCACCATCGGTGACCCAGGCCACATGTGCAGAAGTGTGGATGAGCACAGGTGGTCAGGTCACATAACCATGGTGTCCTTGAAGCTTGGTGACCATCACCAAGGGGTCATACTCACCCACTCCTGTCTATGCCACAATGAGGGGTCTTTAGGCAGATCAAGTCTCTCCCACCACAGCGCTTCAGGCATCTGTGACCAGCCAGAGCTATGGGGTCTCATCCTCATCCATGGCTCTCCTGTATCATTCCTTACTGCGCAAAGATAATCTCTCCTGTGGCTCCATGCTGCCCCGCAGGGCTGAATGCCTGTTTGTGGGAGAGATGGGAGAATTTCCCTCATCTCCCTTTTCAGTTCATGTCTCCTCATCCTCAGGCTCTCTCTGAGTCACTGTAACTCTGTGTGCATGTTTCTCTCACACACACCTGGATCCACAATTTCAGCCGAAAATAGGCTCCGAGGAAAAGGTTTTCATACAAAACCCTCCGCACTTCTAAAGATGTCACCTGCAGGTTGGTTTGTTTCCGACTGCAGTTCAGGTTATGTTGAATGCTCATTTGAACAAAATCCTTTCTGTAATGCGAACGGCACGTGAAACTGTCCCCAGCTGTTACACGAATGTGTCACATATCCATGGAGTATCTTTGGGACCGATGGTGCGGGAGAGGTGACCCAAAGTCACTGATTTTCAGGAGCCTGCTGGCTGGCGAGGATTGAAAAAGCAGGCTGTCTACAAAGCTGCAGGTGCCATGCTGGGGAGGGGGTAGGGAGTGCGCAATGATGGAAAATATCGCCGCTTTCCATGACAGCGTGATGGGACCTGCCTCTCTCAGAAACCGAACTTGGGGTCAGAGATGTGAGGGATGAGATGCAGGCCTGCCATTCTATAGGAGGAGCAGGAAGTGTGAACCGGTCCAGAGACTGGAGTAGGCTTGCTATACAGAGAGAATGGGAAAAGCTTATAACTGGAGGTTAAGAAGGCAGCGTGAGTAGGCAGAGGCATAAGTAAGCTAGATCCATGGTCCCCAAGGGCTGTCTTCTCCAAGGAACAGACTCTCTGATGCCCGTCTGGACACTGGGCACAGAGGGAAGTAAGCAGCCTCACCAACCAATTTTGTAAGTGCAGGTCATGTGTCCCTGTGACATGGTCCTAACTTTTTGTATTGCAGAGTGACTACCTATGTCACAGGGATTTGGTCTGGTTTGGCTTTATGAGTCAGGGTCTCACTTGCAGCCCAGAGGGGTAGCTCACTGCATATAGAGAACCCTGACTCCCCTCCCCTGGCCATCATCTCATCTCTGTCTACTCCAGACATCAGGCCATAGCCGCTTTGTAATCCTGACTTGCTAAATCAAAAGGATAAATCCTACATTCACAGATACTGCCACCCCAGGGTGCTTCCCACTTCCACTAGCCATTCTGTGTATGGCTCTTTTTTCTTTCTTTCTTTCTTTCTTTCTTTCTTTCTTTCTTTCTTTCTTTCTTTCTTTCTTTCTTTTTTTTATTTTGCTTTCAGTGTAACCTTCATCTCCATAAACAAGGCCAGTCTGGTCCTGTTCCTTGCTTCCCTGCTTACAAGGGCCAGAAAGGAACGCACTGTCCCACAGCCTTCCCAGTTCTTCATCACAGCACGTGAGCATCTACTCCAGAATGCTGGTGGTTCTCTGGCTCTGATTGTGGAATTGTGGGTACTATGAAGAGAAAACGGGACCACTTATCCTAGGACTCCCTGCTTCTTACATAGCGTTCTCGTTTCTCTGTGCCCAGACCATGACTGAACTGGCCTTTGGAGCAGATTTCCTATGAACCAGGCCTTCTTGCTGAGCTTTTGTATGCATGGTCTGGGTACAGCCTCTCCACACAGGCAGCAGAGTGGGGGGTGGGGGTGGGGGTGGGGGAAGACCTGGAAGGAACAAATTTTCTTTGGTAGAGATGGGAAAACCATAAGAATTAAAACTAAACAAGTAACAGAAAAGGTGAACTGATAAATCTGTGAGGGAAACAGTTGCCCCAGGGCATGAGCACTCAGAGAAAAAAATGTGTTTTGAAAACAAAAATTTGATACAGAGTCACAGCTCCTTAACCCTTTAGTGACTATTTATCACGCTCAGAATGTGTGAAGCACCCAGGAGGAGCTGCTTCCTAAACATACACTGTCAACTCTATAGATGATGGCCTGATGCACACACTGTCACAGCCCTGTGAGCTCACATGCAATAGCCCTGTCCTGCGCAGCAAATGCTATGTCACTGCAGGCCTCCCTCTGACTCTTATTATTTATCGTTCTGCTGCCTGTTCCAAGTTGATTCCCGACTCTAGGGAGAGGGTTGTGACACAGATGTCCCATTTGGAGCCCGAGCACTCCACAGTCTCTTTCTCCCTGCATGTTGACCAGTTGTGTTAATGGTCTATTTGCATCTCTGTATTAATCACCGTGTACTGGGGGAAAACACAGAACGGAGCCATCTTCTCAGGCCCGGGCTGAGACAAGGGATAGCTTCTTTGACATGGGTCCGGGGACTAAAACTCAGGCCCTCCTTCTTTTGAGGCACACGCTTTGCCAACTGATCCCTTTTTCCAGCCCCATCTATCCATTCTGCTCAGTGAGCTCTCACGAGAGCTCTTGTAGAGGATGGGCTCAGACACCTGGCACATAGCACATTGGCACGACTCAAATACCCAAAGAACAGTGCATGTTTTTTTTTTCCTTGGGCCAGTGTGTTCATATTGCTCATCAAATCTGTGTGGCTTTGTCAGCAGCTTGATGGGTTCTAATTTAAGGACGGCAGCTAATGAGTCTTTATAGCAGGATAAAGCTAATTTGAAAGCATGCTAATGAGTGAAGTTTTCTATCAGAGAAGGCAAAATATTAATTTAGAACCCAAGAGGACTGGTGATGAAGGAGGTTTTAATTTTTTAATATGGTCTGTGTGGTTGCAGGTGGAATAGTAATCACATGGTGGGTATGAGTGTTATGCCTCGGTTTGGTTCCATGGGCACTTAATGGGGGGGATCTAACCTGTGCTAACCTGGTATTCAACTCAGCACAAGTAGCCTGGTGGGTCTCACAGGCTTATAGAAGACCCTAACGTGAATTTGATGGCAATTTTATCGTATTTATTTACTTGGGGTTTTTTGAGACAGAATCTCGTATAGTCCAGGCTGACCTTAGACTTACCATATAGCAGAGGATGACCTGGATCTCTGATCCTCCTGCCTTTTCATGTGCTGAGATTCCAGGCCTGCACCGAGTTTATGTGATGCCGGGCATTGAACCCAGGGCCTTATGCATGATACGTATGATAGTTGACATTGATTGTCAACCTTATAGAAACTTGAGTCACCTACAAGACAGACCTGTTCGCCTGTGTGTGAAGAGGTTCCTAGATTTGGTTAATTGAGTCAGGAGGACTCTCACCTTGAATGTGGGTGGCACCATCCCATGGGCTGGAGTCCTGGACTGGATAAAAAGGAGAAAGTGAGCTGAGCACCAGCATCCATCTCTCTCTGCTCCTGCCTGGAGATGCCATGTGACCCACTGCCTTGAGCTCCCACTGCTATCCCTTCACTACCAAGGTGAACTGTCCTCAAATGATGAGCCAAAATAAGCCCTCCTTTTTTTTTTAATGGTTCTTTTGTCAGGCATTTTGTCATAGCAGTTAGAAGAGTAACTAACAGACTAGATGAGCCCACTGTTAACTAAGTTTCATCCATAGTATCTGATTGCAATTTTAAATTGATGCATTATGCATGCACGCATGCGCGCATGTGTCTACACACACACACATAAATACACACTCACACCTAGATGCATATACTCAGGCACACATACCTACACAAATACAAGTGCACACACACATATACATACATACATGTATACATACACACATATATGCACAGCAGTCCCACACATACACAGATTGAGGGGGGAGGGAGGACCACAGATCTACCACTCACGTATGCCAGCACACAGTCACAATGCATCCAGTGGGATTTGAGACCTGGTTTCTTCACTCTGCTTGGTTATAATGGATTTGAACTGAAGTAACCACGTGTGCCTGTGTTCCTACCTGGGCCCCGCATTTCCTGTGTTTGCTCCCAAGTGATCAGAAATAATGACCATACCATAGGCAACCCCCAAATGGATCCTCTAACAGCTCGATCCATCAGTAAGTGGGAACCATGACAATGAATGGCGGGCTTGTGGCACCATCAGGAGCTCTCCTTTTGTATCAAAAACTTGTTCAAGGTTGGAGATAATTCTCTCAGTGGTGATGCCCTCCAAGATCTTAGCTAATGCCAGCCCTGAATCTTAGGGACGTCTCTTTCCACCTTCTTTATCAGCCCTGCCAGAAGACACCAGTAGATTGTTGTCTTCATTGCATAGAGCCTTCAGAGGACTTCATGACCCCCATTGCTCAACCCCAGTTGATGGCTTCTCGATGATGCGTTGTGCAGGTACTGGGGGACCTATAGATGAGACTGTCTCTGTCTTACTGATGCTTACAGTGCAGGGGCAGATGAGGGAGGAATAACCCATGCACGTTTAAGTTTTCATGCATGACTTTCATACTAATTGTTCCTGAGCAGCTCATCTCTCCTCTGTGGACCTGAAGTCCCTCATCTGCAGCCCAAGGGGCTGGCCAAGTGGGGACCATTGTCCCTCTATTTTACACCTGTACTATCAGGGAACAGAGGTGACTGATGTCACTAAGATATTGGGACATTCTTCCAGAGGGGAATGGCAGGAGAGACGCCTTGAAAACCTCAGAGACTGCTGGGTGCCGATGCTGTGTAGTGGCCCTGAGTCCCAGGGACATCTGTCTGTGAATCTGTGTGGGGGCATCTGACAGACTGGGAGCCGGGGACAACTGGAAGTTGCTGGAGTGGCCCTAGGCCTCTCCTAGCCCTCAGTGAGAACAGACCTTTGAAGAGCAGCCCAGCCTCACTGGTTAAAGAAAATCCATGGTGACTGGGGCGCTGCGCGGACAACATCTTGAACTGGTTTGGCAGGCAGCGCTCCGCAAAAGCGGAAACACATTTCTCTGCATTCCTCTTCCTTTTCATTCCCTTTTTTTTTTAAAGCCCCATGCCTGTGAAGGAGGTGGAGGCCATCTGCTTCCAATCTCAAAACACTTAACGCTCCACAGCAGACCCGGGGCCAAGGACGTTTGATGCACGGCCATCCCCAGGCCCCACACACTCTTGAAAGAATAGGGAGGCCCCCCGTTCCCCTCAGAGGGAAGAGAATCTCAGGTGTGCCATTTGAGCGGCGGTAAATCATGTGTGTGGGATCCATTGCTGAGAGTGTGAGACTCGGGGACCTGAAAAAGGGACCAAGGACATGCTGCGTGCCCCATGCATTCCTAGACATCACTGGTTATCCCCCTCTGTATCTCTAACAACACTCAATATCCTATTTCTGTGAAGAAAAAAAAATAGGTATTTTAATTGTCTTGTGCTCATGGTCTATAGTTTCAGGGCACAGTGTGACGTTTGAATATGTGTACACGGTGTGGAGCCATCTATCAGAGTCGCTAGCTTAGCCATCCCTGCAGACATCTTTTCTTTCTCTGTATTGAAAACATTCGAAATCTTCTGACTACCTGCTTTGAAATCCATGATTAATTGCTATCAACCAGCATCCCACCTACACTGCCCAACACCAGCAGCCGTACCTCCTGTCCACCCATGCCCAGGGTCATGGGTGTCCTAACTTGTGAAATGACCAGGTTAAGAAAGTACATGTAATGAGTTGGGTTCAGACAAACATAAACGGGTAACTGTGGTCTGAGAGCAAACAGTGCCTGATAAAGTTAAAACTACACGTGACCTGTAGGAGGGATGCCAACTGTAGGTGATGCTTCACCACCCAGGGGTTGCTCTACCTGATCACAAGTCCCCTCATCAATAATCTATGCTCTTTCATGTTTGTGTGTGTATAGGTATGGTGTGTGTACGCGTGCACGCACACACACTCACACACACATTAGATACAAAGGTCAACCTAGGATGTCATTCGCCAAGAGCTTAAGACAGGGTCTCTATTTGGCCCGAAGCTCAAGGGTAAAGTACCCAGACTACTGAGTGAACCCTGGGAATCCATCCACCTGTCTCCACATCCCCAGTGCTGAGATTACAAACATATTCTTTGTACCCAGCTTTTGACATAGTCTTTCAGGATCTTACCCCAGTCCTCAAGTTTGCAGGGCATGCATCTGGGTGGCAGACACCACGTGCATGGAATGTGAGGTTGAGGGAAAAAAGGAAGGCTCCCTTCTCATTGCTCACCTTTGTCCCTAGATGTGGCACAGAGCGGGAGGCTCCAACCCTGCCCTCTCTGTGTTTAGGTCAAAGGCCAGCCCTCCTCTGGGTGGCTCCCTTCACTGCTGAATGGGTGGTATGGAGCTGACTTATTTAAAAGCCAGTTTGCTGTCATAACAACATAGGACTAAGTCTATCCCTGCCCTGCAGGGCGTTAGAGAGACCCGGCAGACCATGCATTGCAGGCAAGTGCAGTATTTCACCCAGTGAGTCTTTGACTCTTGCAAAACCTGCAGGATTGCCTGTAGTCCACATCCTGATGACAGGCAAGGCTGCTGAACGCCAATGTTGGGCCATGGTCTACTAGCAAATGAAGACAAAATCAAGGGAGAATAATCTGAATATCAAAGTTATAAGAACAAGCCTCCCTAGAACTGTAACATTTTAAATACTTTGTGGGGGAAAAAAAGTCATTATCTTTATGACAGAGCTGAGAAGTCATATATAAATGAGGACTTGCTATGGGTCTGCGAACCTCAGTTTTGTTAAGACACTCATGTCTCCCCAGCAGCCCCCACCGAATTCACATCCATTTCCTTTTCTTTGCATGCTAACAGAGACCACGTGGCTTTCATTAAAACCTTTATTTTTGTGAAAAAGCAACTCAAATATAATTACTTTCATAACTTCCACTTTGGAAAAGAAAGCCCCAATCCAATCCTCCCGCCCACCCACCTCAAACTCTCTCCCCTTTGCTGTGACATTTCCCTTCCCATTTGAAGTGGGTACCTTTTAACTTTCCACTTTCCAGCAGCTGTCCCTGGAAACTCATGCAGTGGGGGGGGAGGGGAGCCATCCAGAGGAGGAGGACTGACCTTTGACCCAAACATAGAGAGGGCAGAATCTGGGGAGAGGAGCCTGCTCCCTGTCAGAGGGCCTGCTGTGCTTGGGAGGGACAGTGATAGGTGACAGGATAGGGAAAGGACAGAGAATGGCGAGTCTCTCTTCCTCTCTTCATTCATCTCATGCATGTGGGAGTTTTAGTGTCTGGGACTCAGGAAAGCAGCAACTGTGAGAGGAGAAGGCAGCGCTCGGGAACCAGCCCAGATCTTAGTTTCTTTTCTGTTGCTGTGGTAATTGCCCTAACTAAAGCAAATTCTGGTCCGCAGCCTTCATAGGCAGAGACTCGAAGGCTACTGGAACTCGATGCTGTCTACCTCATTGCATCTACAGTCAGGAAGCCCAGAGTGAGGAATACACGCTGCTGCTTAACTCCCTTTCTTGGTTAGACGGCCCGGCACCCTCTGTGGAGAAAACAGTCCCACTCAGAGTCAAAACATGTTTTTCTCACATCCATTATTGCAGTAAAAATCATCCCTACCAGGCATGTCCAGAGGCCTGTCTCCCAGGTGATTCCAGTCCTGTCACATTGAAAGCTAACAGTGTTACAGGGTGCTTGCACATATGTGTGTATGTGTGTGAGGGTGGCTACGTGTATGTGTGTGTGTGTGTGTGTGTGTGTGTGGAGGGCAGAGATTAATGCCAGGTGTCTTACTTAGTTACTCTCTACATTAGTTTTTGTTTGTTTGTTTGTTTATGACAGGGTCTCACTGAACCAGGGACTCACAGACTGGCTAAACTGGCTAGTCATTGAGCTCCAGGAGTCTTCCTATGTCTGCTTCTGAGCACTGGGTTTACAGGCATGTACTTTTAAAAGACCAGTTTGTTTTATTTTTTGGTTTTTGTTTTTGTTTGTTTTGGTTTTTGGTTTGTTTTATTTTTTGGTTTTTGTTTTTGTTTGGTTTGGTTTTGGTTTTTAGTTTTGTTTGTTTTGGTTTTGGGTTTTTTTTGTTTGTTTGTTTGTTTGTTTGTTTGTGGTTTCTCTGTAGCTTTGGAGCTTGTCCCAGAACTAGCTCTTGTAGACCAGGCTGGCCTTGAACTCACAGAGATCCACCTGCCTCTGCCTCCCGAGTGCTGGGGTTAAAGGTGTGGGTCACTACCACCCAGCTATTTTTTTCCCCCCAAAGGAAACAATCTTTTTTCATTTTACATACCAATCCCAGTTCCCACTCCCTCTCTTCCATTCTCTCTACCTCCCTGCCAACCACACCCCCCATCCACTCCTCAGAGAGGGTAAGGCACCTTGCTTTGAGGAAGGTTCAAGGCCCTCCCTACTATATCTAGATTGAGCAAAGTATCCATCCACAAGAATGGGTTCCCAAAAAGCTAATACAAGCAGTAGGGATAAATCCTGGTGCCACTGCCAGTGGTCCCACAGTCTATCCCAGCCATACAACTGTCACCCACATTCAGAGGGACTAGTTTGGTCTTATGCTGGTTACCTTCCCTGTCCGGCTGGATTTGGTGAGCTCCCACTAGCTCAAGTAGACTGTTTCAGTGAGTATCCCCATCATGGTCTTGACTTCTTTTCTCATATTCTCACTCCTCCCACTCTTCAACTGGACTTGGGAGCTCAGCCCAGTGCTCTGCTGGGGGAAAGACCAGTTTTTTAAAACATTATATTCAATGCATGCATGTGTGTGCACGCGTGCATGTATGCCTGTGTGTGTGTGTGTGTGTGTGTGTGAAACAATGCATGTATGGAGACAGAAGACAATTTTGTGGAGTGTTCTCTCCTTCCTTCTTCTGGGGATTGACCTCAGATTGCCAGGTTTGCTTGACAAGTACCTTTATCCACTGAGCCATCTCGCCAGCCCTACCAGGGCTTCATTAACAAAGGCTTTGTGCACTTACCGGCCTTTATTTTTCTTTCCTAACTGCATGTACATTTATTTCCAAACTCCCTTTTCTCACAACCCCAAATTGTCGTCCCTCTTCCCACAGGTTTGGGGACATTCCTCTTCCCCATGGCTGTGGCTTGCAGACCACATAAAATGAGAATCTCCCAGAATGGTGTGGCTCCCTCCTCCCTCACAGCGAGCTCCGGATGGTGTCTGAGTTTCATCTTTACAAGGGGCCTTTAATGCCTTCAGGGCCCCTTGAAAACTCCCAGCCCCCTTTGTCCAGATGGGGACTGGGGTGGCCAGGCTGCCTAGCTGATTGTGTGCCGAGGAGTCCTCCCAGGCAAGGCTGTGATTTATACGCATGGGCTTGTCACAGGGTGAAAGGAAGGGGCCACTTTTTCATTTTGATCAAATGTTAGGTTTGAAAGCCACCCACTGCTATAAACTCAGCTGGATCCGCGGGCCGAGATGAAACACATTGCCTGCTTTGTTGCTGAGATGGTGTTTCGGAAGGCCGTGTGAATGCTCTTCCCTTGGCTCAGCTCACACACACATACACAAGAAGCAGAGTGCATGCGGGGAGACCAGCACCCTGGCTCAGGCCTCCGCTCGATGTGAGATTGGAGAAGGTGCTGTTTGCTGTCCAACCTACAGCTTTCTTTCTAACAGGCCGACCACGGGCCTCTGATTCCCAGATCCTTTTTCTCCTCATCCTGCCCTGCGACCTCCCTCCTAGCAGCCTTTGAAGGCTGGGAGAAGTGTGACTATCCATTTCCCAACTTAGACAACCGCAGGGTGCCAGCCTGCTTACCTTCCCCTCCATGGGCCCTGCAGCGTCCGAGTGTTTTAAAGGGTGCCTGTGTATGTGACCTGGGCTGTGGCAGTGCTTGACAACATCCCGGCTTCTCAGCTGGACAGGGTTTCTTAGGTTCCCTGTGGCTGTTTGATGGCTTCCTGGACTACCCGCAGCCTTGTGACTTCATAGTAAACAGGACTTGGAAGTGGCTCTTCTATCACTGTTCCTGGTGCCAGCACTGCCTGAGGGAAATGTGGTCCAGCCCCAGGCAGCAGTAAACATCCTCATCTATGAAGTTTAGGGATGCACTAAGGAGAGTTCTAAGAGCCCTGCAAGCTTTAGACTCCCAGTTCACCTGCATTTATTAAGCATGTCTTATGTGATGGATTACTTATGGCAAGATGACTCAGTGGTTAAGAGCACTGGCTGCTCTTAAAGAAGACCTGGGTTCAGTTCCCTCACCCAGATGGTGGCTCATAGCCATCTGTAACCGAACTCCCAGGGGATCCAATTCCTCTTCTAGGCTCCATGGGCACCAGGCATGCATGTGTGCACAGCTATTCGTGGAGCCAAAATACCGCTATGTATAAAATAATAAAATGCTTTTTAAAATTAAAAAGTCAACAGTGAATTTAGGAAAGCAGGGCATTCTGGGAAGGAAACCACATGGATGAAGTAAATGGTACCTAGATAAATTTAGGTCTGTTCCTAAAACAATGACGCCAGAAGCTTTGTGTACAGGCACAGGTGTCAATTGTACTGAAGCCAGAAAGAAACTATGCTTCCCTCAGCAGCAAGAGGAATGTTCTGGAATGGGAAGATGGGATGTCCAAAAGCACTAGGGGGTAAATGAGTCCCCAAGCAGCCAGTGCGGGGGCAGCCCTTGAAATGAAAGGGGCTGCTCCAACGATGGGTTTGGTAAAGCCAGTGGGCCATTTCAGAACACCCTAAATGAGTGTTCATCTTTGGAACACCTTCCAGGACTGAGGATGTCTCCAGAAGATGAATATGTGAGTGCTGTGTGCACACTCTCTCTAGGAGAGAAGCCTAGCTCTTCCAGTGAGTCAGAAAGAAATACTGAGGTGGATTCGTGACAGTTACCTATGACATGCTCAAGCTGGGTTAATGGTCCCTGACCCTAGCTGGGTTCCTGGCAGGGTCCTCAGCTGGTAACAAGCTGGTAGCTATTTCCTGATGTGTCTAGACCCACCACAAACAGAATCACATGTACCATTAAGCCCTTGAAATGGGTCAGTCCAAATTGAGATATATTATGGGTGTAAAATACCCACTCAATATTTGTCTGAAGATGGAAAAGGAAAAGAAAAACCTTACATAAATAATTTATATGGTAATTACACATTGAAATGGTAATATTTGGATATATTGGGCTAAATGCATTGTTAATATTAACCTCACCTTTTTCTTCTTGGGCTTTTGAATGTGGCTTTTTGGAAATTTAATAAATTTAGTTCAGTATTTTAGGCTAGTACTTTCTGTCCATCAGTCAGCTGAACAATGATCTCTGTGTGCTTTCTTACACTCTGGAGGTGAAGAAAGGCCATGAGACACAATGGGGATCTCAGCTGTTAATGCCACGTGTGGGAACTGCGTGATTTAGAGCGAGATGCAGGCCAGGGAACGTCCAGACCTGAGTCAGGCACAGGACTGTGTGCTGCTTGGCTTTAACTGTCAACTTGACATGACCCAGAATCACGTAGGGAGAAGTCTCAGCTGAGGAACTGCCTAGATCAAGTTGGCTTGTAGACATGCTTGGTGGGAGGTTGCTGTCTTGATCGTTAATTAATGTAGGATGATGTAGCCAATTGTGGGCAGTACCATTCCCTAGATGGGGTCCTGAACATTAGACCAGAGGAGAAAGCGAACAGCAAGCAAGTCCTCCATTCTCCTTCGGCCCTTGGCTGTAGATATGATATGATTTGCTGCTTGGATTCCTTCCTTGACTTCCCCAAAATGATGGGCTGTCATTTGGAATTGTGAGCTGACTGAAGTCTTTCTTCTCTGAAGTTGCTTGTCTGGACACTACAGCTGCTGCAGGCTGCACAGCTGTTTGGATCTTCTCTGGTCGCCATCCCTCTTTGCTACACAGCTAATACTGTGAGAGCCAGGGAGTTCGCTTAAAGGTGATAGGACGGTGCCAGTTGTTACTGCTGGCGACAAGTATGCTTGAATCTAGTCTAGTTCTGACAAGTGACCAGATACTTGATCGTGGGAACTGGACTCATGGAAACCCCTCAAATCTGTTTCTTCATTTGTAAAACAGCAATGGCGGTGGTAAGAGGACCCTTGTGGGGTTGGTGATGGGGTTAGTTAAACAATGTTATTGAAGTGGGGTTCATGCACCGTAATATTTGCCCCGTTGTGTGGGCTGTTCAGGGAGTTTTAGTAACTTCCCCACTATGTGTAGACATCACTGTGACTCTGGTTTTAAGAGCTCCACTAGTCCAGTAAGATCTGTCACGTCCAATTGGCTCCACCCCAGCCCAGACACTTCCATCCTTGTCACTGCTGGCTATTGGTAGCTGTCTTAATGCCATGAGGAGAGGTCCTATCTGAGACTGGAGTGAGATGAGAAGATACAGAGAAACCAACTTCTCTGACATTGTTGGCGAACTGGGAGTCATCTTAGCTTTCTCCTGGGATTTTCCAGCGTCTGACACACACCTTAATCTTTAAAATTATGGGTATGCGCACATGTGAATTTGTGGCTTTGTTTCAGTGAAGTCTTTTGGTCTTTTGTAACTGTACCTCTTTTGACTCATAAATTCAGTAACAAATTACAGACAGTGGTGTGGGGTGGGGTGTGGTGTGGAGAGATGGGGAGAGGGAGAAGAACATGTGTGGTGGGTAAGAGCTGAGGCTGAAATGAACCTGTGTGAAAGAAATCAGGTTCAGTGTGCTGATGGCCGTTGTGGGGTACAGTGTTCACTAGCTGGCACTCATCCCTTACTGAGCCGTCATGTCTTAAATTCTTTGCACAGTAATAGTTCAGTACCTGGTTATTAATTTCTTAAATACCATCTTGTTCCACATGAGGAGAAACATGGAGGTGTTGAAAGTGCAGGAAGATGAAGTGCATGCAAATAAGAAAATGAGGAAAGGGGAAAAGACAGGAGAGGAACTGGAAGCTGATAGATGCCCCCGCCCCCTGCCGCCATGAAGGCTCAGGGAACATTGCTGGAGATGGATGGAAAGAATGCAAGAACCAGAGAATTGAGAAGAGAACCGTGAGATGCTGTCTTTGGGCATGACAGGGTTGTCACACACATCAAATCATAGTAACCATGGTCACCTGAATAAAAGCAAGCCAGTTAGAACACTCCCATTTGGATGGGAAGGGTCTACAAAGGCCACTAGCTGAGGAGGTACTGGAAGCCCCTGGAAAGGGGGAGTCATTTTTCTTTAGGGGTTCCTGGTGGATTGCTCATGACCCTGTGGATGACCCCACACGCATGCGCATAAAGGCCACAGCAACTAAACCTGGTGGGTTAAGAATAAATAAGTTGTAAATTTGAAAAAGAGGGAATGAAGATATTCTGAGTAGATGCTTGTGTATCTCAAACTATCAGACTATTGAAACAGTGAGCCTCAAAGAAATGAGAATTTCCCCCACGAATCTCATGCTAGGAAAAGGAAATGGCTCCAGCCAAAGGCAGACTGTCTTCTGAAAAGAGATTTCCCACAGTTCTAGCAACTGGGCAACCCACCTTACAGAATGAGACTGAAGCTCAGTCAGTGGTGGGTCCATGAAGGGTGGGATCACATCTTGACTGGGAGAACTTGAATGTACATCTCCTTGGCCCTGTACTTAAACTTCAACCTAGCTTCAAGACCTGCTTAGGGATGGTTGCTGGGTCTCTCTGTCCTTCTTCCCTATCTGGCCACATTGAATAAATCTCCCTCTCTGTTTTCTACTTTAAAAAATAAAGACATGAAGTTGGGAAGAAGACATGTTGGGGGGCATATAAACATATAGCGAATTTGACAGATGAGATGCTGAATTTGAAGATGAATGTGAGAAAGAGAGATCTGTGGGACTTACTTCAGCCTCACAGTACTCAAGACTAGAGGAAGCATGACTGCCTTCTAGAAATGCAGCATGTATAAATTTAAATCCGTCTTAAGCCACTTCCAAGTGCAGCTCACTCCCAGTAGCCGTATTGACCTGTAACACCCATCGACACAAGCTTAGACCTCAGTCTGTGGCCCAGCCCCTGTGTGTAGAATTTGTGTGCTCGGCTTTAAGGACAGTAGACCTGTCCAGGATGCTTTCAGTTGCTGGTTAGCAGAGGCCTCTCCACCGAGGCTCACAGCCAGCCGTGGTAGCGTGGATTCCAGGGAAGGGTCTGGGCTGCCTGCAGAACGACTCTGCAGTCTTCTCGCAAGTCCTATCTCTGTGTAATTAAGTTACTGCACGAAATCAAAAACTTATTCTGGCCTCTGTGTCACCACGTGCTGAGTTGAGAGAGGCAGATGCAGCAGGGCCGTTCCTTCATCTGTTCTCGCTAAGCCTTTCCATCAAGGTCATCCCCTAGGTGTATCTGGCCAGACGAGGGTCACCCTCAGCTTCAGGGTAGACTCAAGTGCAGAGCCTGCTTAAAAGAAATGGGATGCGTGACTGGCAGGGCAATTATCTTCACCTGCTGGACTCTACAAGTCAGGTTCTCTGGGTGAGGAAGAAAGGAGTGGGTATCAGATTGGAGCTGGCAACACCTGCTGGAGGGGAGATGATGATTGGCCCCCATTCCTAGGCACGGGGCTCCCTTTGCTGTGCTTAGCATAGGGACTTGACAATCTCTCAAGCAAATGCCTTCCTCTATGTACATAGGATGGTGTGGGGGGGGGGGGGAGACCATCTCTCAGGCAGATTGCCCACCCTTTGTGCATAGGATAAAGGAGTGGATAATATCTAGGGAAATTGCCCCCCCCCACACACACACTCTGTGCATAGGATGAAAGACTGGAGCATGTCCCAGATAGATGGTTTCTTCTCTGTACACAGGATCGAGGGGTATGAGCGGAACCCCTAATAAAGAAGGTGACCTGTAGCCCAAGTCACAAACAGAGATCCGAGTTTGGTAACTGCCGAGTTTCATCATTAAGGAAGAGTAAAGATTCTCTCTGGAGTATCAGAGAATGTAAAAAGGACTCAGAGGCTTGGATATGAGCTCTGGCCAGGTACTATCTGCTGAGGATTTAGTGTGTCGTCTTTTGAGCGAGAGTCAAGAGGGGCTAGGACAGAACGTAGGGATGTTGGTCTTGCATGAGGGACTTCTAGCTTAGCCTTTATTTCCAGTGATTTAGCTTAAATCAGACAAGTAGTTAGAGTTAAAAAAATAAATAAAGCCTTAGGGCTGGGGAGATGTCTCAGTGGGTCAACTGCTTACTGTACAAACACGAGGATCTGAGTTTGGGTACCCAGCACCCACATAACAAGCTGGATGTGGCCTTGCATATCTGTAATCACAGCATGGTGGAGATGGGCAGAGCCCTAGGGCCTGCTAGTTCGCCAGCCTAGCTGTATCCGTGAGCTCCAGGTTCAGCAAGAGACCCTGTCTTTAAAAAAAAAAAAAAGATGAAGCTCAATTAGGGAAGACACCTGATGTCAGCTTCTAGCCTCCATAGCCATGTATGTATGCATACATGTGTGTGAGCACATTCGTTTCCCCTTGCGTATACAAACACACACACACACACAGACATGCAATGCCTGAAACATTGTCTCTAGAGTTTGACTTTCTAATTTGAATCTGATTATGTTTGTGTACAAAGGTGGTATTTCTAAATAAGGTCAATTCATAGGTACCAGGGCTTAGAACTTAAATGAGCCCAGAGAGTGAGACCCAAGCACCGTGTTGGGATGGGTTGGGAGGACATCTAAACAAGGTGATGGATTTTGTGTGATGGCTCCAGGGAGAGCAAGGAAAAGCACTGGGCCTGCTGGATAGGGATGAAGGCAGGGTGGGGAGTATGGGGTGGGAGCTAGGAAGCTGGGCACACGGTGCTGGGATCAGAAGCTGTCAGGAGCACATTGATCTTGAGGAGTGTGGGAGCTTCGGAGCTCGGAGTGGGGTTTGTGCTGTTTTCTTCTTTCTGGCTTCCTGTTTGGAGGAGGCTGTCTCCATAGCGTTGGCGCCACAGCTGCTAATTGGCAGGAAGCGATAATCACCGCAAGAATGGCTGAAATCATCAGTTAAGGATTTTGGGTTTTTTGTAAGTAAGTGAAATCCTGAGATAGCCTGCCCTAATTATTTCCTGGCTTAAGGAAACCAGGTGCATTGAAGACATTATTTTTCCTCTTCTGATTTATGGAGGTCTCGGGGTCTGCGTTTCGAAAGTGCTGAGGGAATGAGGTTCTGGTTGTTGTCATAGGAATAAGGAACTTTTCTACTCATCTCCCGGTAAAAATCTCTTCGATTATTCTCTCTAAATTATGACAAGTTAAAAAGAAGTGTCCTAGATTTTTTGTTTCTGTATCAATTTACTTACAGAAACACACACGAGCACGCGCGCGCACACACATACACAGACACACACACATACACGTCCTTAGCATGCATATGGAGATCAGAGGACAAGATGTAGGAGTCTTCTTTTGCCATCTGTGATTGAACTCGGGTCCTTAGGCTTGCCTGCAGACTCCTTTACCCGTTGAACCTTCTCTCTGGTCCCTCAACTTTAAATATCAAGGAATTATGAAATACTTGCTGTTACCAAAGAGCAAGAGTGAACTGTGGGCTGGAAGGAAGCAGAACAGGACAAATCCTCTTACTGCAAACATTAGGGGAACTCTAGGGCTTCAGGCACCTCATGGTGAGGTGCCAAATATGACTTGATTTACAGAGGGGATCAGAATGTGAAGTTAGCTGACACTTCTTGAAATTTTGAAGGCTAAATCACCCTTTTATCAGAGAGACATTCAAAACAGCGTGTTAAATGGTGAATCAAACAAGGGGTATTGTCAGGTCCTTCATAGGACCATGAGTTTGAACCCTTGGTCTCCAGGTAGTGGCGCTCTATGAGGAGATCATGGAACCTCTAGAATGAATGTGGGGCCCTGGTAACCGGCTGTAGGCCAGTATGGGTCTTTGAGGATGATTTCTGGTTTTCGCCTGAGTTCTCTGTATCTGGGTCCACTGTGACATGAGGCATCCCAGCAGCACTCCCTGTCACCAAGAACTCCACCACGCCACCCCTGTCATGATAGCCTGTGCTCTCCCACACAGTTTGACCCTTTGCTTGCTGGAGTCCCTTCTTGACTGGTGTGCATTGACACTGAGGAGAAAAGTAACGCAAGCTCATTTGGTACAGGGTCCCCTTCCCCTCTAGGTCCTGCAGAGAGCCTGTCTTACACGTCAGCTCTAGTCTCCTTTCTGTTGAACTCCTCTTCATGTGCCCTGACTGCCTCAGGACTCCCGGTGCTGCTCCAGGGTGGCTCCCAGGCCGCCATTCGGCGTCGGCATTCAGCTTTGGGAAGCACTTCAGTCTTTCTTGTCTGTGGGACTCACAGAACTAAAGGATCATCCACCCTTCTCGACACAGTTCCTGGGAACAATGACCCAAGGAAATAAGAGGCTAGAATTTTGCTTTTAGTACTACCTAACTACCACAGGAGATGTGATTGCATCGTGCTGTGGGCGGATGCTCTGTAGACAGAGTAAGTGACCTGGTGGATGGAGGTGAGACCCACGGACTAGGTGCTTGTTGAAAAGAGGGATAGAGTGGAACAGAATTTCACAGAGCAAGAGGGAAACAAAGCACTCTGCGTTAAGAAATTCTAATATTGGTTAGATGAGTTTTGTGTTACATGTGTAGGTAGGTGTGTTTGAATCTTGGCGAGGTGTGTTTTTAGGCATGTAAATGCACAGGTGCCATAAGCGCGATGAAGATGCTTCAAACTATGGGACACACTTAAGAGTTTGGAAACTAACGCCGCTGGTGATGGTGCACGCCATTAATCCCAGGACTCGGGAGGCAGAGGCAGGTGGCTCTCTTGATTTCAAGGCCAGAGTGAGTTATAGGACAGCTGGGGCTACACAGAGAAACCCTGTATAAACTAAAAAAGAAACAACAACAACAAAAAAAAGTTTGCAAGCTATAGCCTTTGGATCCATGTCTCTCTCCTCACTCTTGCGTGTGGGAGTAGGAAATAGACAGTTTACTTCTCCAGCTCAGATATTCTTTTTTGTTGTTGTTTGTTGTTGTTTAAGATTTATTTATTTTTATTCTACACGAACTAGAGTTTTGCTGGCATGTATGTGCACATGTGTGCCTGATACCTATACCTCTGGAGGTCAAAGAGGGTGTCAGATCCCAGATCCATAAGATTTCCTCAAATGACCATGTTGAAATTACATCAACCCTCTGCCCAGCTGTTTCGTTGTCTTCTTCCAATACAGGGAACATTGCGGAAGAACAGGTTTGTTTTTCTGTTTGTTTGCTGTTCTTCTCCCATTCCTGGAATGGCACCTGACACATAGTTGGGTCTCAGGGACTCTGCAGAGGCATGAGTGAATGACAGGCCAGTGTGCGGAATGTCATCAGTGTGTGGACAATAATGAAAATATACGGAAAGTCACAGCACAGAGCCTATAAACCTGTAAAGCTCCCTGCTTCATTTTCTAAATTGCTTTTTCTTTATTGTACCCAGGATGCCTTGGGTGTCCTTCATTTCATACTGTACCCATGATGCCTTGGGTGTCCTTCATTTCTGTACTGTACCCATGATGCATTGGGTGCCATCATATATCACAAGATGTTGTATGATGATAAAAACACAGTGTCTGTGTCCCCCATCTTGCCCAGTACAGACTCACCAATGAAGACCGTGATGGTGTGTTTACTCACAATAGGTTGTAGGTTGTTCTCCGATGTCCACGTGAAAGATGACCTAGTGAAACTGGAGTCATTGCTCCAAGGGAAATAGGGTCAGGCCCCTGTCTGCCTCTGCCTCTGTGTAGTTCCTTTCCCAATAGAAACACGGACAGAAGGGAGGAGATTTTTGGGTTCATGTTTTGATGGGCTGTAGTCTATTATGGCAGGGGAGGAATAGTGATGTGAACAGGGGAGCTGCCTGCTCACAGTTTGGCTGTTCAGGAGAGGGAGCTCTGGCCGAAAGTGGAGAGAGCCTGTAACTCTCAAGCCCCACTTCTATGCCTCTATGTCTTGTGGCTGGACCAAGGGTCTTAAAAATCAGTCACCCAAAACAGTGCCACCAATTGAGGTATCAAGTGTTCAAACATGGGAGATTTGGAGACATGGAGACATTACATAGGGAAACCAAAATACACATGTCATCATCAACAGTTATACGTCATCTTGGTTGTATGTATGTGTGTTAATGTTTCTTTTTTTTTCCACATTCATTTGGTTGTTGTTGGCTTTTTTTTTTTGTGGTGGTGGTGGTGGTGGTGGTGGTTTTGAGAAATGCTCTCTTGTAGCCCAGGCCGATTGGCCAATTCACTATGTAGCTGTGGCTGGCTGACTTTGAACTTCTGACCTTCCTGTCTCTACTTCCATGTTTCAAGTCACTTGAGTCACTACTTTTTATTGATTGATTGACACTGAATCTTCAGAAAAACTACCACAGCCTGTTCCTGAGCAGAGATCATCTTGGTGCATGACCCCACACCCTCCTGGCACTTAGCAGGAATGCCAGCACTTCAGAGCTGTGCTTTGGGGTGTTCTAAACAAGAAAATGGCTGTTTCCATCAAGAAAGCACACACAGAAGCCAGGCCTTGCAGCACAGTGGTCAGAAATACTCAACTCAGGAGGCTGAGGCATGAAGATCACAAGTTCAAGGCTAGCCTTGGTTGCAAAGTAAGGACAGAGACAGCCTGGGTAATTTGGTGAAACCCTTTCTCAAACTAAAAGCTACAAAGGGGGCTCAGAGGTAGAGTGCTTGCCTAGCATGCACGGAGCTCCGGATGTGATTGCCTCAGTGCTGAAAAAATTCAAAAATAAAAAAGATGCAAAAGCAAAACTCCTGGCTTTAAAGTGATCCCCCCAAAAATGTCCAGTTGCATCCAGGGTGAGAGCTGAAGGGAGAGCAGGCAGCGTACCACCTTTTCACCTCCGTTGGGAACAACACAGTGTCTCGGACCTTAAAATATTCCCCTTCCTGCTTGGCTGGAGAAGGGCCATGATAGTCCCCTCTTGGTCCCTGGAGAGTTGATTCACTTTAGCAAGCAGACGGACCTGTGTGGCACCAGAACCTGTGAGTGAGCAGGGCAGGCTGTCTGGTGGGTACCGCCCAGTTGAGCAGTGGAAGTCACCCACAGCGTCTGTTGTGGAGAAAGAGCCTTCAAGATTCTAATGTGAGTCCTCAAAGGATTCATCTGCTCACGTGGGTGTTCTTTCGAGAGAACTTAAAATAAATAAACACAGCAAATAGAAATGAGTGTTTGTCGTGTGTGTGTGTGTGTTTACGTGTGTAAGGCAGGACACTTTTTCTTTGTGCCCTTTGAGCAGTGACTTCTGGAGGAGCCTGGGAGGAGTGTGCTACTCTGGGTTTGCTATCTGAAGGCACAGTCCCCAGCAGGCTCTGGGAGGCAGACAGTCCGCGGGCGCAGGAGCTGTCCAGCTGGGAGGCTGGCCCGGGGTTTCATACCAGGACAGCCACAAAGAGCAGCTTTGAGGAACGAGACATCTGTCAGCTTGAAATAATGCCAGCAGCAAGACACCAGCTTCAGAGAAGGACTTCTCAGGAGCGCCCCCCTACTCGCCCCACCTCATCCACCCCACCTCTCCAGAGGGAAGGGGGTTTGTTCTTGGGCAACTCTGAAGGGAGGGACTTTCTCCACTCCCTTCTCTTTGTCTCTCTGAAGCCCTGTCTCAACACTCCTCCCCCAAAGACACCAGTTTTTGTTTTCCCTACTCATTTTTAAGAGTGTGTGTTTTTTTAGGCACCCAAATAATGCATTAATACTGTCTTGGTAAAGCGCCTTCCCTGTTGCTGGGCAACCCACCATCACTCTATAATCCTCTGAGATGCTCTACAGTCCCCAGACTCTTTTTCTTTCTTTCTTTTTCTTTTTCTTTTTTACTTTCTTTCTTTTTTTCTTTTACAAGCTCCACACATGAGTGTGTGCCTGTAGGAAATGCAGGGCGTTCTTTTCAAATCTACAAAGTTACGTAAAAGCTTTCCTTGAGAACTGCAGCCGCTCTGGGCAAAGTCATTTTTCCTGCTTTGTAGATTGAGGGAGGATCTGAAATCAGTGTGGCTAAATGCAACACGCAAACACTGCCGATCAAGGAACTTCTGCTGGGACGAAATGCCCACTCCCAACAGCAGCCCCGCGTGCCCAAGGAACCGAAGTTTTCTCTTAAGTTAATTGGAGGTAACTTAAACTCCCATCTTGCCTGTGGTTGGTGGCTGCCATCCGGGGCAGTGTCACCAATCTGCACCAGCTGCGCTGTTTGCCAGTTCACTTGTGCGTGCATGAGTGTGTGTAGGGTTGTATGAAGGTCAGAGGTCAGAGTCAGATGTCTTCCGTTGTTCTCCATCTTGTGCTTTGAAACAGGGTCCCTCCCTGACTCCAGAGCTTACCATTTTGACTAGACTGCTTGGCCAACCAGCCCCAGGGATCCTCCATCCGTGCCCTCAGCCTGAGGATTAGAGGCATGCTCCACCATGCCTGGCTTTTGATGTAGCTGCTGGGAATTCAAACTCAGGCCCTCTTGCTTTCCTGGAAAGCAGTTGGCAAACCAAGTGGGCTCTCTTCAGCCCTTTCAGTTTGGGAAGCCCTCCAAGAGCTACCAAGAACAGGGTGGCAGCTCCTTCCCTGGCCCCCCTAAATTATCACCGCAGTGATCGCAGGCCATTCTTCCATCTCAATTCCTCCTCCTGGCCATTCTGCAGAGTCATTTGCAGAGATCACGTTTTGTTTCAGCATTGATTTCATTGATAGACCAATATTTATGTTGTTAATATTTTTCTGCTAAGATGTGGGAAAGCATGATTCCCCTTAGATGTTTCTGTGTCTGGGGTGGGCGCTGCGATTGGAGTGAGAAAAAGCCCCCTATAGGCTCACGTGTTGGAGACCCCATAGGTCTCCAGCTGATGGTGCTGTTTGCTTGGGGAGGTTCTGGAAACCTCTGAAGGGTGGGGCTTCACTGGCAGAAGTGGGTCTTTAAGATCTTGTATGAGAGCTTGGTGCTGCATAGCCAGGCCCCATTTCCAAGTCAGTCTGTGCTCCCTGAATGTAGATAAAATGTAACAAGCCAGCTTCTGGCTCTGGCCACCATGCCCTCCCTGCTTCCTGCCATGATGGAATCTGCCTGTCTATAACTAGGAGCCAAAGTAACCCTCTCCTGCAAGTTGCTTGTGTCAGGGTGCTTTAACAGAGTAACAAGAAAGTAAGTCAGACAGGTGGTAGGTGTCTCTATGTGTGTGTCTGCACATGAACCTGTGTGTCTATCTATGTGTTTATGTATGTGTGTGTGTACATGTGCCTTTGTGTATCTGTATGTGTGTCTACATATATGTACATTGTGAGTGTATGTGTACCTATGCAGGCATGTATACTTGCACATATCTGCACAGTGTCTACACATGTGTACATGTATGTGTATGTATATACATGTGTGTTTATATGTGCAGGTGTGAACACCTGTGTATCTGTCTATTTCCTTGTATGTATATATGTGTACACTGTCTACATGTGTGTCTGTATGTGTATATGTATGTCTACATATGGACATTACTTCTTTTGTCTGTGCAATCATATACATTCATGTCTGTGTGTATGAGTTGTATGCGTGTGTCTGTATGTGGTTGTTTATATATGTGTGCCCTCATGAGCATGGTATGTGTGTGTGTGTGTGTGTGTACCTGTATCTTTGTAAGTGTGTACATGTATCTGTATATGTGTTCATGTCATTGGGTGTCTACATGCAGCGATTTGTCCATGTGTGTCTGTTTATATATAGTACACGTTGTTGTGCATATGGGATAGGTTCATTTTGCCAGCTTCTTGCTGTTAATTTTTTTTTCAACAGCAATGAAATTAAGTAAAGCTGAAACACATCCAGTGCCAGGGCTCCAAGCCAGGCCCTCAGAAGGCATTCCCCACCCGTTTCCCATGGTGCAGAGTCCCTGTGTTGACTGGGAATCCCCTGGTGTCCCTGGATTCTGAGCCACATAAAAGCAGGTCAGATTAATGACACAAAGGCTCCCTGTCCCCATAATCACCTTATCATTCCTCAGTTCAAAAGGAATTTCTCTCTCCAGCCCCAGGGGAGTTCTGTCCCACCCCCACTCCCCACACACACACACCCTGCCTGGCTTCGCTTTTGTGGAATGGAGCTGGCTCCTCCCATCGGTGTATCCTGGGCTTGCTTGAATGAGTTTTCCAGGAGAAAAATCTCCCATAAAGACACAATGAAGGAGGAAGGACTCAGGCGCCCAGGGAGAGAGAAGGCTAAGCCACTTTCTCATTTTAACAGTTTGCATAGTTCCGCTGCGCTTCAAGAATCCTTGAATTTCAATCCCTTTCTCACTAAGAAATAACCCCCCACAGCCCCTGGCGATATGTATGGATTAGCCAAGGGGCTGTGTCTCTTGAGCCATGAAGAATATCAGCATTGCTTGCTTGGCTGGGTAGCATGCTTGGACCAGACTGCAGAACCAAAGCGTGGTTTTCAGCTAAGCTGCTCAGTAGAAAAGAAAATAAAAACAAACACAAACAAACAAACATCCCCCTATAGAACAAAGGGAGGCCACCAGAGAAGCAAGTTCACCTGTCACTCATAAAGCTCAAATCTGACTTTCTCCTTCTTGAAGGATAAGAGGGTGTGTTCCAGTTCCCTTTCTGGTGCTATGACGGCTTGACCAAAAGCAACTTAGAGGAGGGAAAAGGGTTTATTTCAGCTCAAATGTCAGAGCCCATTACTGTGCAAAGTCAGAGCAGGAACTTAAGGAGCAGCCTGAGGCAGGAACCTTGGAGGACACTGCTTGCTGGCTCACTCACAGGCTCATGCTTAGCCAGCTTTCCTCTGCAGCCCAGAACTGCCTGCCTAGGGAATGGTGCCTCCCACAGTGGACCAGGCCCTCCCACATCAATTAACCATCTCTCACAGACATGCCCACAGGCCATTTCTCTCCTGGATGCTTCTAAACTGTGTCAAGTTGACAGTCTGGGCTAACTAGGACAGGATGCAGCTTAGAAAAATGGGAATGTAAGCCAGGGTGGGATGGAGAAGTGACAACATGTGTCAGGTTACGGGAAGAAAGAGGAAAAGAGCCTGCCCTCTCCAGGTGATGTCTTAGGAGGCAGAAGCCGCTAAGATGAGGTCAGTAGTGCCTATCCCCAGGAACTTCTGGCCTGATGACAATGGGTGACAGGATTTCACTGCTCCCCATCACCGGTATTTTAAGGACTCCGTTCCCTCACAGATCAGACACCCACACTTTCACAGAGCAAAGCTAAGCCCCAGAGATGAGCAGTGTGAGATCTTTTGCACTCACTCTCCTAGAGACCCTGACCACAGCTCCCACCTCAGAAGCTGCCTGGGGTTCCCTGAGGAGGTGCTTTAAACACCTTTCTCACTGAGAGCCCCTCTGGTTCATTTCTACATTTCATGTGTATCTCCTGCAACCTTTGGCTCACTTAATCAGACCTCCAACGGCAGGAATGAATTCCTTCTGGGAATGCCCCTGCTGGTGGCAGCAAAGTCCAGAGTACGGATGAGGCCTTATGTCCCTCTATACCCCCATGAGGACACCTGTATTAATCACTCACTGCCAATATCCAGCCTCAGGACCAGACCTTACCTTTGGGCCCTAGACCTTACCGTCTAACCCAGTGCTGATGCTGTGACCCTTTAATACAGCTCCTCAAGTTAGTAGTGACTCCCAACCATAAAGTTATTTTGTGGCTACTTTATAACTGTAGTTCTACCACGTGTTTGATATGTAAATACCTGGGTTTTCCGATGGTCTTAGGTGACCGTTGTGTAAGGATCATTTGACCACAAGTTGGGAACTGCTGATTGGGTCTGTACCTATCCATGTGTTTCACCTGTAATATTCCCCACCCCCCACCGCAGGCTCTAAGTCCCTTCTTCCTGCTCATGGAGGGCTCGGTCCCCGGTGTTCACCACCTTGCCTCTCTGTATTTACTTTTTCCTCTACCCAGTACTTATCAGGCAGGACTCATTTTTACTTTCCTTTTTTTTTTTTAACCTGCCTCTTGTCTCAGGATAAGCATGGTAGGTGTCTCTTCCTGTTGAATCACACTCACACTCAGAACCTTGCACGGAATGCATGTATGTAGAAGTGTAGTTGGAACTGGTGGGGTACGCTGTGGGCTGGGGAGTGGGCAGTGGGTTACGCTGGACCACGCCTCCCCTCAGCTCAGCCCAGGATGGGTGCTCTGATCTGCCTCCTAGCTCGAGCCCATGACCCAATACTGTCTCCTCTGCCATCCCAGGTCTGGGGTTTGTGCCAGAGAAAGTACAGACACCTCTGGAAAGCTAAATAAATAGCTAGATTTGGCTTGGAAGATGTCTGTGTTGACCCAGACGTTAGCTTTTCCTTTTGGAGTTTTGTGTTATATGGGTTTATTGTAGATGGCAGCAGGTCCAAGGGGTGGGTACAATCTTTGTAAGATTTGGTGGCACAAGAGAACTATAGTGTCCACCAAACAAGGAAATAAAGCTGTGGGGCTCGGGATGGGACTCAGTAGGTGGAGTATTTTTCTGGCAGGCAGGGAGCCCTGGGCTTCATCCCCATTATTGCACAAACCAGACACGATGGTGTATGCCTGCAGTTGCCTGTACTCCCAGCATGTGGGAGGTGCAGAAGGAGGCTTTAGGAGGTCAAGGTCTGTAGGGTTAAGCCAGCCCATGGGGGCGGGCTTGCCTCGGGCGAGCATTTACTTGTAAATTGGGCTTGCAGAAGCCTGCCCGCTCTCTTCCTGTTTGGGAACCTTGGTTTTGTGAGTCTGATTTTTCCATTAAAGTTGTATATATTTATTACAATTTGTCTGCATTAATCTAAGCCGCCACAAAGGTCATCCTCAACTATGTAGTGAAGTCAAGATCATCCTGGGCTACATGAGACCCTGCCTCAGAAACAAAAGAGGAGAATTGTTTAATGTTCTCATCACAACAGTAGTAACTATTTAGGGCCGTGAATATATTTACTTTGATTTGTTATACAACACATACACACACACACACAATGTTGTATGATGCTAACATGTGTTAATACTAGGTATTAATCAAAAGTAAAACTTAATCCAGGCTTCGTGACACATGTCTTTATTTCCAGCCCTCAGGAGGCAGAGGCAGGTGGATCTCTATGAATATGAGACCAGTTTGGTCTACATAACGAGTTTCAGGACAGCCAGGGATACATACAATCTGTCTCAAAAAACCATAAAAAAATAAAATAAACTTTAAGACATGAACACCAAGAAAAAAATGACTACCAGACATCACAATGTTGGAGAGGCGCTTTATGGAGGGAAGAATGCTAGGCCTGGCTGGACACAGGCCACAGTGTTGTTTGAGAGGCCTCCCTGGCCTCGCCTGGCCCCTCCAGAACGCCATCTGCTGGTAAACCTCAGAAGTACGCCCAGCCCCAGGACCAAAGAGGTCCCAAGAGACGCAGACTTCTTTAGTCAGAAATGGGCTCCCTTCCACCAGGCCCCTTCCACTTCAAGGTACCTGAGCAGGGCAGAGCCTCTGGTCTGCTGCCATCCTGGGGCAGCCTTTGTCTGGGAAACTGCAGCTCAGGGTGGGAAGAAGAGCATCCCCTTTGAACCCAGGGTCGTCGCAGAGCACACGTGGACCAGGCAGAGAAGAGAGGGTGGGCTGCCAGAAGAGTGGATTTTGGTGACCAAAGTGGGGAAGCTCCTTGACCCAATCATTTGCAACCAGACAAGAGAGCTAGCCTGGTGTTATTCCAAACTTCAGTCTTCCTGTACAAACTAAGAATGTAAATTTTATGTCCACCCTCTGATTTTAAAGAATTTCAGCCTTCTTCACTTCCCTCTTCCTCCTCTCTCTATTCCTTTTTAATGGCTCCATGGCCCAGTAATCATTCGAGCCTACTGTCCATGTACACGGGTGTATGAGGCTTCCCTAGAGATGCCCTAAGAGCTTTGGCAGCCTGCATCTGTGACATACTGTTCTCTGTCAGCTTTGCGGTCCCTTCGTGTGTCCCAAGAGTCCTGTGAAAAAAAGAGATCAGACACACCTGAGGTCATTTGTTCAGGGAACCTAGATAACTGATAGTCAGAGGCACGCAGGCTAATGATTTGTCTTAACTGTTTCCGTCTATCTATCTGTCCATCCGTCCATGAATCCATTCATTATGCCCCTTCCATTTATCGGTTCATCTGTCTTCCCATCCATCCGCATATCCATTCATTCATCTATGAATTTGTCCATCTCTCTGCTTTCCCTTCTATCCATCATCCATCCATCTATCCATCCAACCAACATTGTTGACTGTGAGCAAGAGACATTGGCTTCTCCAACATGTAGCTCTCTTCATGGCTCAAGTGTCCCCCATGACATGGTAGTGGCTTCCTCCAAAGTAAGGGATCAAAGTCAGACTTTTAGTCCCAAGTTAGGGAAAGGGAAGTGCATCAAAAGAACTATAGAACAGGAGTACAGACCTAGACACGGCTGTGCAAACCTGGCTTTAGTATAGCCTTGATATGTGTGTGTGCATGTGCGTGTGTGTGTGTGCGCACGCACGCGTGCGTGCATGCACGTGTGTGCGTGTGTGATTATTTGGCTTTATGTACTCAGGTGCACACACTTAGAGGACAGAAGGGAGTATCTGGTGTTATCCTCCCTTATTCTCCACCTGTTCCCTTTGAGTCAGGGTCTCTCCCTGAACCTGAGAGTCACAAATTTGTGGCGAGGCTGAAAGCCAGCCATCTCCAATGACCTTCCTTCCTATTTCCACCTTCCTCAGGGATGGGGATACAAACATGTGCTGGATGTCCAGTTCATTATGTCTATTCTTGGATCCAAAGTTCAGTCCTCATGATTATACATGGAGCAATTTGAACCACTGATAAACCTCTCCAGTCCAGAGGTGGAGAAGGAAAATCCCAGAATCTAGTCTCTCTCTCTCTCTCTCTCTCTCTCTCTCTCTCTCTCTCTCTCTCTCAGAGAGAGAGAGAGGGTTTCTCTTCATAGCCCTGGCTATCCTGGAACTCACTCTGTAGACCAGGCTGGCCTCCAGAGATCTGCCTGCCTCTGCTTCCTGAGTGCTGGGATTGAAGGGGTGTGCCACCACCACCACCCAGCTAGTTTCTCTTTTTTGCTACAGGGCAAAACCAAATGGTGTTTGATTCATTAAGCTCATTACCCCCCCCCTGCCAAAGCCAGTAGGAAAAAAATAGCATAGAATGGGGCAGAGAAATTAAAACATACTTGGGCCTTTGAAGCACACACTGGTCTTCATCTTCTCTGTGTGGGTTTTTTGTTTCTGTTGTTTGGATTTTTTGGTTTTATTTTCCCAACAATTAAGATAACAGCAGCTGTATCACCAAAGGAAGTCCTCTTAAAACAGTATTTTAATCACATAACTGATGTGCATGTGTTTTATTTTGCAGAATAGGGTTAAGCATCCATTAAAGCTAAAATATATGTGGCTATCCGAAGCTCTCATTTCTCTTCTTCTCTTAAGTAGTTATTATTGTGGGAATGGTGTTAGCATTCAAAGCTGTTTTCTAAGGGTTGGAGCAATGAATCAGCAGCTAATAGCCTCTAAGCTTGTACTTCCCTTTCAGAGGACCCAAGTTTGATGCTCAACACCCATGCTGGTCAGTTCACATCTGCCTGTAACTCCAGCTCCAGGGGGAATCTGATGCCCCTCTCTGGCCTCCACGGGCATCAGCAATCACATGCACATGGTACCCATATACCTAATTAAAAACAGAACACTTTAAAAAAAAACTTTAAAGTTTTTTCCCTAAGTATTTGTATTTGTGTGTACATATGTATATAAATAGGTAGAAACACAGTGCTAATTTTGGGACCTTGTCATCTTAACAATTATGCTACATGTATTTATACTTTAAGATACCAATATAGTTACTTAACAAATATTTTAGCAAAATTTATTTTCTCCTTGTGTAATCATACCAATCCCAGCAAGAACATGTAGCGGAAGTTCCCTGGGCCAGACTTCTGAACCTAATAAATTTTCTGATGTTAGATGGCACAAACATATTAACTTTTCTTCCCTGGAACTCAGATGTAATGGCTGGATGGTCAGCAGCTTTATTTCAGTCATGAAAATGAAGACTTTCAGGGAAGATGATGAGACAGGAAAATGGATGATGCTCAGGTCTTTAATGTTTTCATGGAGCTGCCGAACAAAATCTGGACTGGGAAATCTGAAGGAAAAAAAATCACTGTAATCCTCCCAAATATTCCTAGTTGCTTAATTTTTTTTTTATTAAAGATTTCTGTCTCTTCCCCACCTCCGCCTCCCCTTTCCCTCCCCCTCCCCCAATCAAGTCCCCCTCCCTCGTAAGCCCAAAGAGCAGTCAGGGTTCCCTGCCTTGTTGGAAGTCCAAGGACCACCCACCTCCCTCCAGGTCTAGTAAGGTGATCATCCAAACTGCCTAGGCTCCCACAAAGCCAATAGGTGCAGTAGGATCAAAAACCCATTGCCATTGTTCTTGAGGTCTCATTTGTCCTCATTGCCCGCTTTGTTCAGCGAGACCAGTTTTATCCCAGGTTTTTTCAGACCCAGGCCAGCTTAATTTTTTAAAGGTATTTTTTCAAAACTTCTGCATAATTCTGTTTATGTACACCTAATTGCCGTGCCCACTGAGACCAGACGAGGGCGTCAGATTCCCTGGAGCTGGGGCTGCAGGCTGTTGTGCACCACCTGACATGGGAGCTGAACCTGGGTCCTCTGAAAGAACAGCAGGTGGTCTTAGCCACTGCACCATCTCTCTAGCCCCTTTTGTTTGCTTTTAAAGTTTGTCTTCTTTAGAAAATTGACATTTTCCTGCAATTTAATTTTTTGCCTAGTCATATGTGGAGATCTTTCTAGACGGAAATAAATAAATAAATAAATAAATAACAAAAAATAATAAATAAATAAATGTGATTCTCCTTTGCTACTGCCACCTTCCAATAGTTGAAAAATTAATAAGCAATGGTTTCGTGTGCCTCCTGTGTGCCCGGATGGATGGGTAATGACTGAGGACCTTACCTCTGGCAGTCATTTCATCTTCAGTGTGGCTCCTTGAGCCTGCACTATCACTAGCATTGCTGTGCAGTTAGAGATGCTGAAGCCCAGCTTTGCTGAGGCTGGGATGTGCTATGGTGGGACGGAGAACCCAGTGGCTTGACTCAGGACTGTTTTCTGTCTTCATCCTCCTTCCTAGTATTCCATTCTGCAGCTGGCTGTGTTCTGACACTCTGTGATTTCCATTGTACCTTTTCCAGTTTGGGGTAATAGAGAAGTGTTCCCCCAGACCATTTAGGTATTCCTTTCTGACTTCCATCCAGCGGCAGGGTCCCAACTCATCCACCTCTCTGTCTTCCCACCCATGGCACCATATGAGAGCCTGAAGCCTGTATCTTCCTATCTGAGTTCTTCCCTTCTGGAGATAACATCCCCTCCTCTGCTTAAGCATCCTGCAAACTCAACAAATGTGGATTGATGACTGTACATTCCCTTTAGCAGCAGAGCCGCATGGGGTGCACAGAAGAGCCTCTTGGTTCATGGATATTGAATGAAGACCATTCCTTGTGCAGCCTCGCTTGATTTAGCTTCGCTGAGATTAGCACAGAGAACAAGATTGATGTCTTAAGAACAGGCATAAGCTAGGGGGAATCATTTGTCAGAAACAGGATGCTGATTATCTGTTGATTTAAAATGTCAGGAAAGCATCTTAGACTTCCCTAAGCTTCGAAGAGACAAACTCCATAGATTTCCCCCAACTGCAGACACAGCTGGATTTAGTCTCCTGACTCCTAGACTGACCCAAGCATGAGGTGGCAAAGTGGATCATGCCATCGCTCACCAAGCTCTGATCCCCTCTCTCCACAAGAAACACATGGTGGTGGAAGGGAGGTATGAGCCCAGAATGGCAGAGCCAGGAAGCTGAGGCCCCAGAGACACAAACTCAAGGTTTAAGTCCTGATGTCAGTATACCAAACAAGTGGTCGCCAGAAAATCTTAACCTTCTCTGGGTTTCACCTCCTTTGTTATGAGTAAAATAAAGACAACGGAGGCTGAGATGGCTCATGGATAAAGCTCTTTCCACAGCAACATGAGGACCTGAGTTCGATCCCCTGCACCCACGTAAAACAGGATGTGAGCCGGGCGGTGGTGGCGCACACCTTTAATCCCAGCACTCGGGAGGCAGAGGCAGGCGGATCTCTGTGAGTTCGAGTCCAGCCTGGTCTACAAGAGCTAGTGCCAGGACAGGCTCCAGAAAGCTACAGAGAAACCCTGTCTCGAAAAACTAAAAAAAAAAAAAACAGGATGTGGTGGCTCAACACTGATCATCGCAGCACTGAGAATGTAGAGATGGGAAGATCCCTGAGTCTTGGTGGGAGACTCTGTTTCATAAAACAAAGTGCATGATATCATATGGAATGGCAACACAGGCACACACACACACACACAATGTATGCACCCGGATGTGTACTCATCCCAGAGTGATTTTTTTTTAGGGTCGGAGGGTTTGATTTTTAAGTGTCTTTCTGGTGCCACCAAGGGTCAGCTTTTTGAGTGTGTCACTTTCTACATCTTGATGCCTTGTATTTTAGGTTTGTGGGGCTCAGCATTTACTTCCCATTTAAGTTAAAAAAATAAAAAGAGAAGAAAGAACAGAACTGGGCCTTGGTTTTCAGCACACCCACCCTGTAATTTGCCGTCCCTTCTCAGCAAGCTCAGTCCGAATGCTCTTTTCGCAGCACAGAAAGTTAAAGAGTTGGTGATGAAAGAGAAAATGGCCTTCATCTTCAGGGGCAATCGGTTCTTGTATTTACTCAACCATCAAGAGTGCATTTCCTACCTCGTATACCCCAAGACTCTTCGTTAATATAATCATCCTAAATTCTGCTATAACCAAACGAACCTACAGATGCTTACTGGCAAATGAGACTCATATGTGTGTTTGTGTGGGGCGGTGTGGGGGGAGCATATGCCTCAATAGGACATAGATTGTTTTAAAAGAAATTAACTCTAATTATGGGGAAAGGAAATAAGGGCAGTATATTAAAAAAAAAATAAGCTCATTTATTTATTTATTTTTTTGAGGA
Organism: Neodon shergylaensis; assembly: GCA_025134845.1. Classification (NCBI taxonomy): domain Eukaryota; kingdom Metazoa; phylum Chordata; class Mammalia; order Rodentia; family Cricetidae; genus Neodon; species Neodon shergylaensis. The sequence goes on along the minus strand of JABTXL010002731.1, from coordinate 2,277,569 downwards.
AAAAGACCGGCCCTAAAGATGAGATGCTGTTCCTTTTTATTGACATGAATCGAGATAATTTGGACTCTTGGGATTAATGTTGGGTTCCACATAAATAATGACACCATCTGCCATTCATGATGCGCCGCTCTCTGAATAAACTCCATGAAGCATCCTGCAACCATATGCTGTGTGAGCGCAAGGGTGGTTATTTAAATCCCACTCGGGCTATGCAACTCCAGTTCCCTCCTGCACTCCCCCCCCTGCCCTGTTTTCATTTCCAAACTGTTTCAGATGCATAGTGAAAACCAGGTTTACCCTGTTGCTCCGTGAGGTAAGCCTGACTGGTAATTCAGGTTATAAAGCACACTGGAGAAGAGGCCGGTGGCCTCCAACTGTGCAGGGAACCCAGCTCAGAAGGCTCTCTCTGCTAGAGACGGCAAAGCAGTGTCGAAATACTGAGTGCTATTTGTTTTTCTATGGATGGAACACTAAGATCAACTTCTTCGGTGATGGATATAATTTCCAGAGAGAGGGTTAGCAACCTTTTATTGGGGGTGGGAAGATAGTTCAGCGGGTAAAGTCCTTGTGAGGCAAACAGGAGTGCTGGGATTCAGGTACATAGAACATAAGTGAATTTTTGGTTACTCTACACCTATAAGGAGGTAGAGATGGGAGAAGGCCAGACTCGTCAGGAAGTTCCACCAAGAGGGAGGCAGGTCAGGGCTGGAGGAAGCTGGGAAGCCATTTGCTTTGCAGATGGAGAAGAGGCCCCAAGAAGGAGAAGTCAGACACCCCTAGGAAGTGGGAAAGAGAAGGAGAAGGGTTCTCTCCTGGGCTGTCAAGCCACACCCGCACACGGACTTCAGATTTCTGACTCCCAGGGTAACCAAAAATGCACTTTTGTCCTTTGAAGCTGCTAAGTTGGTGGCAGTTTGTTCTGAAAGTAAGGAGAAGCTGATGTTCCTGATCTATGCAGAAGCTGGGCCTCAGCTCATTGGAATCCACACACTGGCTTGGGACCCGCCCATGGTGTCCAGCGAGGACAGGAAGATGGAGGCGCACCAACTCAGAACTACTGTGAGGGCCACCACAGGCTCAGCTCCGGGAATACCTAGAGCCTCTACTCTCCACCCTGCCAAGACTCACCCGTGGGCATTTTCCCCGTCTACCCAAAGCACTGTTTCCATTCCCATCAGGCCAAAGATCCTGGGTATCTTGGAGCATTGACTCTTGAAAAACAAAGCTCTTTGCCTGTTTCTAGGGACCTAACCTAGCGGCAGCTGAGAGTGATCCCACATCTCTCTCTGAGAAAAGAAGATGGGGATATCCCCTCAGGGGCCCCGACAGGAATCTAAGAGGCTATGCCTTTCAAGGGGCGTTTTTGGTATGTTATGAAATTGCAAACCCCACTGTGTAATTTCAGCAAAAGGTATTTGGGTCCCCCCAGAAGCAGCATTGAAACCAAATAATCTGCTTATCAAGGTACCTTTTGTTTCAGGAGAAAGGAAACAATGAACCATATTTAGCAGAGAGAAGTCCTGCCGCCGAGGAATGTTAATAAATCAGAAATGGGAAAGGGGAAAGATTCAAATTGGCTCGAGTTTCCAGCAAGCTGCAGCGACTTGGCAGGTGCACCCGATCTGGTTTTCCTTGAGGCACACTGGGACAGGCCAGCAAGCCTTCTGCAGGTGTCTACAAGAGTGGGGGTTGGCAGCCAGTGTCTGATGCAGATTAGACTGCACAAGTCCACCTTCCAAGACTTGAGACTTCTTATATAAATGTCACGCAAATGTTTTGTTTTGCTTTTTTCTATCTGTGTATGTGCTTTAGTTTTTTGTTTGTTTGTTTCTCTCTCCCCCATATGTCTATGAATCTACACTAGAACTTTAAAAGTTTTAGTGTAGCCAGGCGGTGGTGGTGCACGCCTTTGATCCCAGCACTTGGGAGGCAGAGGTTAGGCAGATCTCTATGAGTTCGAGGCCAGCCTGGTCTAAAAGAGCTAGTTCTAGGACAGGCTCCAAAGCCACAGAGAAAAAAGTTTTAGTGTAGCTTATCAACATAATCTAAGGGTGGAAAAGGAGAAGGAAAGGCTGGGGTGTGGTTGGTAGAATTTTTGCTTAGGATGCGTGAGGCTCTGGGTTTGACCCATCGTTGTATAAACAAGATGTGCTAGACACCTATAATCCCAGCACTCAGGATGTAGAGGCAAAAGAACCAGGAAGTTCAAGATCAGCCTGGGCTACAAAATGAGTTCATTGCCAGTATCTACATGAGACCCTGTCTCAAAAAGAAATGGAAAGAAAGAAGAGGAATGAGGAGGAAAAAGAGAAAGAGGAAAGAGGAGGAATGGGAAGAGGAAAAGGAAACAGTCCCATAACCTCTGTCCCCTTACCAGGCTTGCTGAGGCCATGAGAATCTGACGTGTTCCGAGGGTCTTTAGTTGATTCTATCCATACAGATGATGATTCTGAGACTCAAAAGTTTCAAATATTTACAAGAAATAAAAATGCCCGATTATGGTAGCTCAGGGGTTCACCAGATCCTCATAGCTTTGTCTGACTCCAGCCATGGTCACCATGATGTGTTTCTTCTTTCTGGGCTGGAGAAAGCTCTGGCTGAAGTCCTTCTGTGACACTTCTTGCTGATGTAACTGTTCATATCCCATTCTCTCCTGCCATGGGGCCTTGTTAGATCAAGGTTTCTCTGCTGTGCCAACATGGAAACTTGCAGTGGCACTGCCCTGTCTATCAGAAGTGTTTACTAACATTGCTGACCTGCACTTGCTCTGCACTGGTAGTGTCCACATCTTGGTTCTGTCCATGGGAAGCATCTCCAGGGGCTGGAGACATGGCCCAGTTGGAAAAGCCAGTGCTGTGCTCACATTGAGGACCTGACTTTGATCCCCAGCATGGGCCCATAAAAAACTAGGTCCTTTGATGTGTATTTATGATCTCAGTACTATGGAGGCAGAGACAGATGGATCTCAGGAGCTCACTGGTCAGCCAGTCTGTCCAAATCACAAGCTCCAGGTTCAGCAAGGGACCTTGTTTCAAAAATAAGATAGGGAGCAACTGTGGAAGGCACTTGACATTAGTCAGTACTTGGTTTGCAAGGCATTCACATGTACGTACATGCAGAGAGATAGAGACATATAGAGAGAACATACATGAAAATAATTAAATAAATGCAAAATAATTTTAAAAGAAGAGACCAGTTAATCAGTCACTCTTGGTGGGAACTCCTTCACTACTCTTTGCAGAAGTCCTTACCCTATCTTAAAACAATCTCGTGTAACCTGGCCATATTTCATTTCAGTGTTACCTGATTCAAAGAAGGAAGGCTCTAGATAAGCCATTTGTCATCTAGTGATGTGGGCACCTTCTGAGAATCCCATGCTCCACCATGCCACACCACATAGTGACTGAGACGTCACTAGGCCACGGGGAATTTAGAACTTCACTCTGTCACTGTTCCGCCACCACTGCACCCACGTTGCCTGGAGCATCTTGCCATGTTGTGTGACTACTTTGATAACATTACACTATGGATTTCTGCTGCTGATCCCATGCAGGACAACTCTACCTCCTTCCACAAACCCAGGCCCTGGGTGATCCCTCCATCTGCCTGTCGTTCTTCCCCGCTCCCATCTTAAGTCCATTCTCTTCACTTGCGTGAGCCGGCCTACCCTCCCCATCTTGGGCCAGAGAAAGTCACCTGGAAAAAGTCCATATTCTGCCAACATGTCAGAGAGTGAGCCTCATGTTGATAGCAGTGCATCATGTGGACTGACAGGGTCATTCCCCCCGAGAGAATGTCTGGGTGCTAAGTGACACAGCCATCTCCTAGGTCCACTATCTCAGGATCTCAAAAACTCAATTTCCGGTGGTGACTCTGCACTGGGGTTCTCTGATGAACAACTGTCGGAGGACGCAATATCCCCGATGCTGACAGCAAACAGAGATAAAGCAAATGGATACACAGGGAGGGAGACAGCAAGTGGGCACACTGCCTGTGGGATGGGAAGGTGCAGCTGTCAGCAGCTCCCTGGGCCTCTCTCTGTGACCTTCGCGAGCCAGCATTGGCCTGAGACATAGATTCAGACCCTTAAGATCTAGCATTTGTCCTCTCTTCCCTAGAGATGCTGGCAGGCAGCAGTGAGCCAGAATGAGGGTTAGGACATCAGAGCTCAGGGGCCCACCACAGTGTGGCATGGATTCTGTGCGGTTGGGAGACGTGGCAAAGGTCACGGACATTCCTAGCTCCCTAATTAGCGAGACCCAGACCTCCCCAAACATATGATGTGTTTTGGTAGCACACACAGTGTTAAAGCCTTTGGGAGTGCAGAGGTGATTGTACACAGCCACCAGGCTCATAGGCAGACATTTGGGTGGGACATTGAAGAGACGAAGACTTTCTGGAGTCAACCACGTCATCAGGTGATTGGTTCCCTTCTCATTGTTTTTGAATAGTTCTGCTTCTTCTTCTTCTTCTTCTTCTTCTTCTTCTTCTTCTTCTTCTTCT
>JABTXL010002731.1:2241966-2273056 GCA_025134845.1 Neodon shergylaensis | reverse complement strand
TCTTCTTCTTCTTCTTCTTCTTCTTCTTCTTCTTCTTCTTCTTCTTCGTATCTATGTGTGTTTGCCTGCGTGTATGTATGTGTGCCAAGTGCATGGAGTTCTCACAGAGCCCAGAAGAGGGCATCCGGTCCCTGGAACTGTAGTTACACATAGTTGTGAGCCACCCAATGTGGGACTGCGAATTGAGCCTGCGTCCCCTTGAAAGAGCAATGAGTGTTCTTAACCTCTGAGCCATCTCTCCAGACCCTCTTTAAGTAACTCTATCATGAGAAAGTGAATTGGGTGTTCACCAGCAAATGTTGATCTTGCCCCTTACTGTAGAAATGACAAACCATAAGCCCAGACCTCTACCTAGGCAGGTAGCCCTTTGACCATGTTATCTTGTATTTTCCTTTTAATTTCTAGAAGGATGACTTTAAAAATTAGTTGATATTAATGCATTGCTTATTTCAACCAGTAAAGCTATCAACAATTAACCTCTTGGCTAATTAGAGCGCATTCGTATATCTGGCTGCTGCCATGGAAGTGTCTGGTTGAGAGGGCACAGTCAGTGAAGTGCTTACCAGACAAACATGAGACCTGAGTTCAACCCCCAGGACTCAATGTAAAAAAAAAAAAGTGTTGAAATAGGGGCGGCCGGGGCTGCGTCCCCAACACCCCAGCCGCCTTGCTCGGCTAGCTTATGCCCCGAAATAACAACACACAAATTGTATTCATTTAAATACTGCTTGGCCCATTTCTATCTAGCCTCTTCTCGGCTAACTCTCACACCTGGACTAGCCCATTTCTAATCATCTGTGTAAGCACCCCAAGGTGCGCTTACCAGGAAGATTCTAGCCTACGTCCATCTTGGGTTGGAGCTTCATCGCTCACGTCTGTCCGGGAGACTGGAGCATGGCTTCTCTGCTCCCGAGAGCAGAGGTGTCTAGTCTGAGCTCACTTCCTCTTCCTCCCAGTATGCTATTCTGTTTATTCCTCCCACCTATGTTTTAACCTATGAGGGCCAAGCAGTTCCTTTATTACTTAACCAATGAAATCAACAGATTGATATATGACACTCCCATATCAAAAAAGTGTTGTGTGTATGTATGTATACTGTGTATACACATGTGCACATGCACCTGAACATATACACTTAAATTAATAGGTAATAAAACATGACCCTATTCGAACCTTCATCAGAAGCCAGGCTCTTGCTAAATGGGTCATATGACTCTCATTACTGAACTTTATCATTCTCACGTAGCTGGTAGAGAGAGGCCTCGTTGTCCACAGGGTCATGGTCTCTGGCTCCAGCCAACTGGACCTGAATTTGAACAGCACCAGTACAATCAGGATTTCATGGGAAAAATCTTTTTCTAGTCCCTCATTTCCTCATCAGTATGTAGACGTTCTCATAGGATGTTTATTAAGATTTGGCCGGGCAGTGGTGGCGCACACCTTTAATCCCAGCACTCGGGAAGCAGAGGCAGGCGGATCTCTATGGATTCAAGGCCAGCCTGGTCTAAGAGACAGGGCTCCAAAGCTACAGAGAAACCATGTCTCGGAATCCTGCCCAGAATGCTGTCAACCTACTGCCTTCTCTAGCAGGATTGGCTTTGTAAGGGAACACCCCCAATAAGCTGTGGTCTCATGTTAGTGGTCTACCTGGGCTGGGCTACTAAGAATGAGCTGCCTCACCTGATGACTTGGCTGTAGCTGGCTCTTGTACCATCGATGGGATGACCCTGCTCTCCCACTTTCCCTCCACCCCCAGCACTCAGCCCAGGCTTCTTCCTTTGTGGGCGTCAAAACCGAAAAAGACAGTGGTAGCTCAGCCAGGACACCTGTCATATTTGTGACTGATGATTATAATGTTTTCTTTTTTTTTCCTTTTTTCATTTTGTTCACTTAATTTGTATTTCTGGAAGCAAGAGAACAGCTTTTGGGAGTTAGTTATGTCCTTCTGCTGTGGGAGCCCTGGGGACCAAACTCGTGGCATCCGTCTTGGCAGCAAGTGCTTTTGTGAGCTGCGCCATCTTGCTAGAAGCTTACAGAAAGTAAACATGTACCCGGTGCCATATGGCTGGCGAGTGGATCAAATGTGGATATCTTCATACTCAAACTGCTTGCCCTTAGCCTTTATCCAAGGCTCCCGAACTTGACTCGGGTCCAATCTCACAGACTGAAAGGGCTCTGAACTAGGTTCGGCTCAGAGACCAGAGCTGGTACCCTAGACTGTATGCTGAAGTTACAGTGACCCTAGAAGATGAAGAGCCCCAGTTCTGAAGATGTGAGCAGAAAGTCCACTCCACCTTCATCTTGCAGGGATGGAACTTCACATTTGCTCAAAAGCAAAACAGTCATTTGTGGATTTGTTTTAGTTTTTTAGAGAAAGCAGGAAAAAATATCCCCCTCCTTGAGCCTGGAGAGGGCTCAGTCTGTAAAGTGCTTGCCTTGTAAACCTAAGGACCTGAGTTTGATCTCCAGAACCTACACTTAAAATTCGGAGCATGGTAGTACATGCTTGTAATTCCAGTGTTGTTGGGGGGGGGGCAGAGAAATTTTAGGCAAATCCTTGGGGTTAGTTTGAAGGGTTCAGACCAATGTGAGACCCTACCCTCCCTGTCCCCATTCCCCCAAAATGGTAGAGACTCAGAAATGATACCTGAAATGTTCCTCTGATATCCACTTGCACGCTCACACACTTGTACCTGCACGTGTGCACACACATGGACACATACACAGAGAAACAGAGAGAGAGAGAGAGAGAGAGAGGCCCCTTCTGTGCAGGAAGGAAGAGTGAAAAATGATGGCAAAACTTATTGGCAAAGCTTCATGTTCCCAGCACTCCCTGCGACAGACGGACCCTACAATCCCATGCTTAGCCTTGGCTCGCTCTCCCCCACATAAAAGTGGCTCTAAATCTCTCTACTTCAAGTTCTTAAGAACCGTTTTGGACAGGGCTAAATACTTTAAAATGAAAGTTACTAGATGTGGCGATTTGCCTCTTGGTATTTTGTCAAACTTTGTAAGTTTCTTAAACAGTCACTGCAACACTCCTGAGGACTCTTCCTGGAATGCGGTACCTTGGCAGAGCTTTTGGGTGTCTTTGAAGCTGGCACAGGACCCAGTGGGTTAAACCGGAGATGCTCAGCCGTCTCTCCGTCCCTAACAAGAAAGGAATGAAGGTGCCCTTGTCACTGGTGACCTCAGCACAGGGCCTCTGGGGCTAGGAACAGAGTGTTGCTTCTTTGAAGAGACATCTTGACATCCTAAGTTCATCTGGACGCAGAACCAAAAGGCAGCTTTGATCTGCTTGCCAGTGTCCCTGCAGGGAAGGGATTAGGGATGCTTCCAGAGGAGAGCAAGCAGGATGTCCCATATGCTCGGGGGGGGGGGGTGTGTGTGTGTGTGTGTGTGCAGGCTGCTGTTGGAAGGAGAGACAGGGAGCAGGGTGGGGGGGGGGATGGGAGTGGGGGAGAATGAGGTTGGAAAGAAAGAGGAAGAGAAAGATTTCCCAGCTTCTCTTTTATGGATGGGATGGTTTGGACCCCCCCCCCCCGGGAGTCACAAGGACCAGGCAAGGAGGCAGGCTGACTTGAGGCTGCCAAGGTGGAGGTTGGGCATTCATGATCTTGAGCCCTGCATGCAGTCAGAGACTTAGTAGTATCCTAAACAGTGGAAGCCAAAGCCCTCATTGGGGATCTCATCACAGACAAGCAAATGGCTATCAGCCTACTCACTGGCTGATAAGTTATCTGGGATGGATAGAGGAACACAAGAGAGAGGCATATACGTTGTCCTTTGCTGACTTAGTGTGAAATCTGAGCAGCCACAATAGGCACAGACCATCTGATGATTCTAAACTAGGGCTGTAAACATTAAGTCCATGCTGAGGGTCTAGCAGGCATCTCCCTCAGGATGCAGGGGCCGAGTATCAGACAACAGCCAGCACGCAGACGCCCATCGCTTACTCTGTTCAGTTACAGACAGATCCCCACCATTTCCATTCTCACTATGTTGAGAGGGAAGCTGGAGACCCAGAGACTCTCAGCTTTTTAAAATGGTGTTTCAGTTTAGAGAAATCTTGTAAGATGCTGTGTGTTGAGCAAAATCAGTTTTCAGGTAGGGCCGGGCATCGTCCGGATCTGAACAGACTAAAGGGCAGTAGGCAGGCTACCAGGTACCAAGGAGTGCTGGCTGCTGTCTGAGCTGAATCGTGAAGGGGACCAGAAGGGCCCCGGGGGGCCTTTAAGGGCTCCCTCCTAAGCAGGGGATGGTTGACTTTTTCAGCCTCTTGCACATTTGGTGATGAGTACTCTGTCCTCAGCTGTAAAGGAAGACAGTGGTGACAACCTGGCCTTCAGTGATTAATGACTAAAGTAACCAAGCCCAAGCGGCCCACATTACCAGAGGACTTAAAATCCGTCCATGTGAATACAGCTGTTTTTGCTCCTGGTTTTTGAATAATGGAGGAGTATTTCTGCTGTTGCTGTTTTTCCTAACAAGCAGGCAAGATCTGTATATAGGAGATGAGGGATATAAAACGAGCATGGCTTGCTCACATTCTTTTTCCTTGCTGGATATGTTTGCTTTTCTTTATTTTGGCTTTGGCAATGGCTAGAAGAGTTGTAACATAGTAAAAAGAACTTCATGTTCCACATATTTTGTTTTGTTTTGTTTTGTTTTTTAAGACAGGGTTTCTCTGGAACTAGCTGCCTGTCCTGGAACTAGCTCCATAGACCAGGCTGGCCTTGAACTCACAGATCCACCTGCCACATACTTCTTAATATACCCTAAGTCTGTGTGCTGTGTGCATGTAGTACCAATAGGGGCCAGAAGAGGGCATTGTGTTCCCCTAGAACTAGAGATATAAATAGGTTTAAGCGGCCATATGGGTGCTCGGAATTGAACCCTGGTCCTCTGAAAGAGCAGCCAGCACTCTTAGCTGTTGAATTGTCTCTCTAGTCCCTGTTTCTATTTACCTTTTGCCCAGATGCCTCGTATTTTACAGTATCTACTTCAGATGGATTTTCTTCTTCTCCCTCCCCTCTGTGTCTCCTTATCTTTTCTCTTTCTCTTCTCCCTCAGTTATCCTCTACTTCTTCATGGATCCATTCAGAGTTTAGTATTCTAATTTGTAGTATGATGTGTGTGAGACTCTGTGTTGTGCATTCATATGTACACACAGATGCACGAGGGTTTGTACCCATGCAGGTGTGTGATGGCCAAAGGTTGGCATCAGGTGTCTTTCTCTCTTGCCTTCCAGCTTATTTTTCAAACAAAGTCTCTCTCCAGACCTGGGGCTCACCAGTGCAGTTACACTGGCTTGCTGGAGAGCCCTGGGATCCTTCCATCTCTGCTTCCACAGTGCAGGCCTTTCCATGGGTTCTGGGGATTTGAATTTCGATCTCCAGGCTCACATGGCAACTACTTTACCCACTGAGCCATCTCTCTGGCCCTCAGGTTTAATCTTGGATCTCAGCCCTCAGGTTTAATATTTGGATCTGGCCCTCAGGTTTAATATTTGGATCTGGGGCCTTGGAGAGGTAGCTCAGTGGTTAAGAGAACTGACCTGGGGTTCAGTTCCCAGCACCCACATGGCAGCTCACAATGGCAAAATACCAATGTACATAAAATAATAAACTGAAAAAAAATATTTTTATTTAACATATTTTTTAAGCAAGTGTCTACCCAACTGTCCCAGCAATATTTATTAAAGTCTATATTTTTGCCTCAGGATTTGATACTATCTTTACCTCAAACTAAATCTTTCTTTTTTAGGATTTGCTTGTGGATTTTATTCTATCCTAGGAGTCATTTTCTTACTCCCACTGATTTGGCTGGACTAGCTGGCCAGGAAGGCTTAGAGGTCCTCCTGTCTCTGCCTCCCAAGTGCTGGGACCACAGACACGTGTCACCATTACCACCTTCTTCTTCCTCTTCCTCCTCCTCCTCCTCCTCCTCCTCCTTCTTTTTAATTCTGGAGATCTGAACTCAAGCACTTTGTGAAGTCATTTCCCCAACTCCCAGCCTTACATACTTCAGTCTCCTTTACATACTGGAACTTAGAAATTCTTAATTCATGGTCCATCTGGAAGCCTTGGCTACTTCTGGAAGGTCTCTTTGAGGCTTTGTTCTCCTGGACTTTGGGACTTTAATTCCTTTGTTCTCAATTGCAGCCTGAACATCAAGACCAGAATACACCAGCCTCTTACTGACTGTACTTCTCTTCTCTCCCTTTAGTGGCAGAAGGTCGCCGGATCATCGATAATATCCAGAGATTCTCTTCATTGCCGCCGTACCTGCCCGTGAGCTTCCACATCCTCAGAACTGAGACCTCCTTCTTCCTAAAGGAGGCCAACCCTGACCTGCTGCGGAATGCCAGCCTGCAGTCCAGGGTGGAGTCTTTCTTTACCTACAAGGCCAGGCAGCCCCCAGTATTAAATGCCAGCTATGGGCCATACTCTGCAGAAAAGGTTATACCCCTGGACTTAATGTTGAACCCCAACTTTTTAGGCCCAGCAAATCAGTTTCCTTTTGACTGGAGGCTCAAGGCCTACATCCTCCAAGAGAAAGTCTACCTGAGTCGGCCCAAAGTGCAGGTGCTCTTCCATATTGTGGGCAGAGACTGGGATGACCAGAGAGTGGCCGAGAAACTGCCCTGCCTGAGGGTCTTTGCTTTCCGAGATACCAGGGAAGTTCGGGGCAGCTGCAGGCTAGCGGGGGCCCTGGGGCTGTGCGTAGCCCAGCTGGAGATGTTGCCTGGCTGGTTCAGTCCCCCGATGATTATGTCCGGGCAAAGGAGGCCCGCGGAGCAGCCAGAAGGAAACCTCGTGGAATTATACTACACTGTGCATCCAGGGGATGAGCGAGGGGATTGCACCGGAGGTGACACCAGAAAGGACAATGCCATCCGTCCAGGGAAGGATGGACAGGAGGACAGGACGTCTCACCTGCAGAAGATTGGCAGCATTGGCCTTTTCCGCACCCAGGACAGCATCCAGCTCAGCGAACTGCGTTTGGATGGCAATGTTGTCATCTGGCTGCCCTCCCAGCCCGTCAAGCAGGGAGACATAGTCACTGCCTCTGTCACCATCTCCAATAACTCTACTGTGGACCATTTCATCCTGAGGTAGGTGCCCAGGCTGGCCTCCTGCCGTGCCGAGTCCAGAGTGAACCCGTGCATGGGGTAGGCAATTGCCACCTCCCGAGGGACCTGCCCCTTAATACAGAAGCCAGTGATTTCAAGCCGAGGTGTGCTGAGAAACTGTTCCTAGGCTCTGTCTGTTGTGGGTGATGAACGGGAAGTGGGCGATGCTGCTTTGTAAGTGGCCCCTTTTTCTCTGCCAGCTACAGAATTAAAATTCAAGGAAACAACCCTGTGCAAGATCAGCTCATTGACTTGCAAGTGTCGTTGACTTCTCAGATAAAGAAGGGGCCCCATAACTGGGGAGACCACCCACTTTAAGGGGCTTGGGAGTTTTTATTTTGTTTTAGGGTGTACCATTCAATGATTGTCCGTCTTTCTCATTTTCTATTGCTCCAAAGGCTTTGTACTTTCCTAGAGACTAGCTTTCTCTGTCTGTAATGTTGATGAACTGGTGTGAAGGTGGAAGCCCCACCTTATTGTGGGTGTTCCAACAGTCATAGTGACCCAACACTACCAATGAGGGTGATGGGTTTGTGTTTCAGAGAAATGGAACCTTCATGCTGGGGGCCAAAAGCCATGCAAAAACCTCAAAGCTGAGATGACCGTTTGTCTTTCTACCGTCCTGGGAGCCCATGGCCTTAGGATGGCAAAGCTGAAGAATTTCAGTGTTGTGATGGTAGGGTTTTTGGCCCTGAGGTTTCATCAGACTGGACAAGGAGGCTAACCTTTCTTTGTCTTCATTTGCTTGTCTAGGGATGTGGGTTGTGGTATGAGCTTGCTCATTCACGCCCAGCCCGGGGGTATTGATGGCCCCTGGGCTGTATTTAAGAAAAGACTCTCAAGGCTTGCCTATCTTGTTCCATCGGTTTCGTGTTTCCCTCTGGTAGCTGGGACAGCTTAGTGATTCTAGGGGTATGCCTAGCAAAACAGCAGACAGGCTCCATCTTGGGAAGCTCGCCTCCATGGCCACTGTGAGCTGGGCACAGGGTATCCGGAGGAGCTCTTATTGGCTGCTTCTCACTAAGAGGGTTTTGGAACTCGGCTCAGGGACATGTGTTTTATAACGTGCCTAAGGAAATCCCCATGAGGCAGAGCCGCTTCAGAGGAGTCCAGGAGTTTCACAATAGGGAAAGGCAGTTGATGTTTGTTTTCAAGTAAAGCTGAAGAGTGAGATAATCAAAAGAGAGGGCTTTTGATTGGCAGTCAGAAAACCTTGGGTTATAATTGATGTAGCTACATTTTGTTCCTCTTAGAAATATATATGTGTGTGTGTGTGTGTGTGTATATATGTGTGTGTGTATGTATGTATATATGTATGTGTATATATGTATATATGTGTGTGTACATATATATATGTATGTATATATATATATATATATGTCAGATGATTTGCTTTGGGGGAAAATGTTTTCAAAACAGAACGCCAGCCTGCTATTCCACACTTCAGTGCAGGCTTATTCTTGCAGTCTGGCTGCCAGGATGGTTATTTTTAAGGCTCTTGCTTTTTTGCGTGTGTCACATAAAGAATTAAAATTCTAAGATTCTGATACGTTTCTTAATCCCGCAGGTTCCAATAATTATTTACTGAGTGCTCTGTTTTATCAATATACACACTTTGCTGTGTCCGTGATCTTCAGGAACCAAACCATGATCAAACTGCGGTCCCATCTGTTCGTGTTAACTGAATATTCAGCGGCTGAGCTGCACCCTCTGCTCTTTCTTGCTATTTATGAGTGGACGGATGCTGTGGGTCCAATTTTCTGTTGCTCTGAATTGAAGGACTTAAAATACAACCCCCTCCCTTTGTAAAAGCCATGTCTTTCATGGGCTTGAAATGGATGGGTTCGGGGGCAGGGGCTGGGCGGGGGGCAGAGTATTCTCTGGAAAAGTGTCTGTGGCTTCCTGCAAGTTCCATCACCTTATCAGTGAGGAGCCAAGGTGGGGGAGATGCAGCATGAAGATCCAGCTTCACTGCTACTGTCCTGCCCCCAAGCTGAGCAGGGAAGTTACTGATCCAAGTTCTGAGTTTAAATCTGAGTTCATTGCTTTGCCTGGGGCTCTTGGATCTTGTAAATTGAATACAGGCAGTACTGGCTTGGGGATGTGGGGCTGAAGGGCAGGCAACTGCAACACTTGGAGGGAGTTGTGACATGTCAGCGGCACCCTTTGTTGTCCCCCACTTGTGTGAAATAGCATTCCCCTTGAGAAAGTGCAGCCTCTACTCTCCACAGGGTGACTCTGAGACCCCCTGGGCAGCCCGGATCTAAGGACCAGGCAGTCTGGTTGCAGGGGAGTTGCTCTGGCCTGGCTATCGCAGAATGATGTCTGGATTTTCCATTCTTAAGCTAGAACCTCTGTTCTGGTCCTGTTCCTGCCACACACAGCCTGGGTGACTTGCAAGGCTTCTCTTCCCAGCCTCAGTCTTCTTATCTTAAAGATAAATTTAATTTTATTACCCGCTTCCACAGGTCTGTGGTAATTCTGTATTTATGGGGTGGTTTATAACTGTGTCTCGAACATACTAAGATTGAATATTATCCACAGATTTTTAAAAAAAAATTATGAAACTTCTTTGAGTTCTATTTTAGCAGCAGAGGGACATTGTTCTGTGAATCCCTTGGTTCCCATGCTTGTCCTCCAAGCTGTACTGATTGACATATCACCCTGGCTTTGTTAGGAAGGACCATCTTCTAGAAAGCAGGGCTTTCAGAGCACAGAAGTGAAAAAGTCCCCAGAGTTGAGTGTGTCTTAGCGTCCACACTCTGACTCACAGCATTCCGATCACAACAGGCCTCGTGCAAGGAGGTGAGCTTTGCTCACACACAAAGGCTACGTGTCCTTTGACCTTAAACTTGACACCAAGTTCCTCAGCACAGGAGACCCAGAGCACACACAGAGACCCAAGTGCTTATTTCACGTGCTTTTATGTAGAACACACACAGAGACGCATGTGTTTATGGCTAGAGTGCACACAGAGACCCACGTACTTACATCTCAGTTCTGAACCCAGTGACCAGAAAGAAAAGTATTGTCTGACGGTTTGCCTTGGAGTGATCCACTCTCATTCCAAAGACCCAGTTTTACTGTTTGAAATGGGAAGGGAAATCATTTAAAAATAAAGGGGCGATGACTCAGCAGTTACTTACTGGTTTTGCTGAAGATCTAGGTTCAGTCTCCAGAACCTAAATAGTGGCTCACAAATGCCTGTAACTCTCATTCCAGGGGCTCCGGTGGCTACTTCGTGGGCTCCTGCATGCATGTTTACATATAAACTCACAAAGGCAAATACACATAATAAATAAATAAATAAATAAATAAATAAATATTAAAAGGTGAAGGGTGACTGGGGAATTATTGTTCAGAGAGCCAGCCACACCTTCTCCATGCTAGACAGGGGACTGGAGTTTAGGTGCCCAGGGCAGCCCACCAGTAATCCCAGCCTTGGGAGGAAGACATAGGAAAGTCACAGAACAAGCTGGCTAGGAGACCAGTCACATCTGTGACCTCTGGGTTGATTGAGAAACTCTGCCTCCATGAATAAGGTATTAAAGAGATGGAGGATGGTTCCCAGCATCCACCTTGGGCCTCCAGGTGTTTACACATTTGCAAAAATATGTACAAACACATGTTGAAACATGCATTCACATACATGCATGACACAAATACATGAAACATCGAAAATAAAATAGCATAAAGTGAGGAGAGAGTTATGGACAATATAGATTCCTGGGGATTTTCTGCTATCTGGCTTTGAGTTGACCATTGGCCCATTTGACCAACTTATCATATGGTTTTCCATTCTGTGCTCCCCTATTGCAGATCTCAGCTTTTCCTATCTCCTTATTCTCCAACCTCTACCTCGTCTATGTTTCTCTTTGAAATCGGGGCATGGCAATACATGCCTTGAATCCTAGCATGCAAGAGGCAGAGGAAGGTAGTTCGCTGTGAGTTCAAGGCTAGCCTGGGCTACATGGAGAGTTCCAGGCCTGCCAGGGCTACATAATGAGACCTCATCTCAAAAACAAAACAAAAAGCAGCTTGTTTCTTTTTCTGATACTCCTGTGGCCAGCTGCAGAAATCACTCAGTCATTCCCAGGTACCTTCTCCCAGCTTCGTCCCTCAATCTGCCAATCCATACCTTGCTTTCAAGGTCCCACATTGACCATTTTAATTAAGTTGCATGTAATATTTGGATTAGAAACTCATGTCGCAAGGCACATTATCCCTTTCAAGTTTATTCGTAACTGAGGAAATTTTTAAAGCAGAATATGCCCAGTTGCCTTGGGCAAATTTTGGAAAAAATGTCCAGTTTCCCTTAAGAGATGTGCCCTGTGGACAGATGAGATATGAGACCTTTGCCTGTGCAGGGTGCCCTCTTCAGGCCCTGGATTTGGAGGAGGATCCTGCAGCATTGATGGATTGTGCACGCTCTGCCCACTCTGTCAAACATTCACCATTGAACATCTGGACTGAGAAGTGACCACAATATTTGGGCACAGTTACCACAGCCTGGACGATGATGATAAGGCCTGCCTTCTCAACCTGGTACTTGTCAGATGAGCAGGCATGTTCAGACACTAGATGCCTTAAGCTGGGGAGCATCTCAGAGACTCTTGAAGACCTTAGCATTTAGCCAGGGAGGCAAGGCTTTGCTCAGAGAACGCATCCCACAAGCAACTTCATGAGCAGTGAGCCCTCCAGGCCAGGCAGGAAAGCTCTGCGCTCCAGCAAGCTGGAGAAATAGCCGTGTGCCTGTAAGATGCACAGGGGGCTCAGGTAGCCACCCTCCTCCGAATCATCCAGCTCTTACTCCACAGGGAGGAGCTTGGTTCTCCGCCCACCCCCACAATTAACCTCTTAAGAACAGCTATGTGATTTCAGTCCGGTGCTCCAATGTGGGTCTCTGTCTCTGTCTCCTTTCATCGCCTGATGAAGGTTAATATTCAGGAGGATGCCTATATGTTTTTCTTTGGGTTCTCCTTCTTATTTAGCTTCTCTAAGAACCCGAACTATAGGCTCAATGTCCTTTATTTATGGCTAGAAACCAAATATGAGTGAGTACATCCCATGTTCCTCTTTTTGGGTCTGGCTTACCTCACTCAGGATAGTGTTTTCTATTTCCATTCATTTGCCTGCAAACTTGAAGAAGTCCTTGTTTTTTATTGCTGAGTAGTACTCTAATATGTATATATTCCATACTTTCTTCATCCATTCTTCAATTGAAGGGCATCTAGGTTGTTTCCAGGTTCTGGCTATTACAAACAATGCTGCTATGAACATAGTAGAGCATATACTTTTGTTGTATGATAAGGCCTCTCTTGGGTATATTCCCAAGAGTGGTATTGCTGGGTCCATGGGTAGGTTGATCCCGAATTTCCTGAGAAACCTCCACTCTGCTTTCCAAAGTGGTTGCACAAGTTGCATCAAGGTCCAAATCAGGAGCAGAAGGAGAGAGAACACGAGCAAGGAACTCAGGACCGCGAGGGGTGCACCCACACACTGAGACAATGGGGATGTTCTATCGGGCACTCACCAAGGCCAGCTGGCCTGGGTCTGAAAAAGCCTGGGTTAAAACCGGTCTCGCTGAACATAGTGGACAATGAGGACTACTGAGAACTCAAGAACAATGGCAATGGGTTTTTGATCCTACTGCACCTATTGGCTTTGTGGGAGCCTAGGCAGTTTGGATGCTCACCTTACTAGACCTGGATGGAGGTGGGTGGTCCTTGGACTTCCCACAGGGCAGGGAACCCTGATTGCTCTTTGGGCTGATGAGGGAGAGGGACTTGATTGGGGGAGGGGGAGGGAAAGGGGAGGCGGCGGTGGGGAAGAGACAGAAATCTTTAATAAATAAATGAAAAAAAAAAAAACAAAAAGAACAGCTATGTGAAGCCTGCTCTTGAGCAAATGAAAGGCTTACATTCTCCAAGTTGTTTGTTTATTCATTTATTCATGTGTTATCTCATGTCTGTATTGTTTGTGACGCATGCGCATGCATGTGCCCATGCTCGCAGAGGCTGGTGCTGGATATTGGATGTCTTCCTGTCACTGTCTACCTTATTTCCTTGAGACAGGGTCTTTGGATATTTCTAGGCTCCACTGCTGGGACTACAGGCACTACCAACCATGCCAGCTTTTTACATAAATGCTGGGGCTTCAAACTCAGGTCCTCATGATTGCATAGCCAACACTATTACCCCCTGAAAGCCTTCTTCCCATCCCCTAAATTGTCTTTTCTGTCTGGGATTTTAAAACATTGCTCTGTTTCCAGGGTTTTTTTTTTTACATTTATAATTACCTTCTTTTTGAGCCAAACAAGACCCAACACTCTCCCATTTTCACTGTGCACGCAGCATTTCTTTTAATTCAGTAAATCTTTGTTCCACTCATATTGACTAAGCCCATTGGCAGAACATTGTTCTATGGCAGTGAAGGAACCAGGGTAACCACATTCCTGAGTGGGTTTTCTGCACTAGTGCAAGAAGGAAACCTTCCCCCCAATAAGGAAGCAAATGCTATAAATATGACCAGAGAGAAGAGGAGAGTCCTGAGAAGGCATTTTAAATAAAGAAGGACTTGCTGGAAGGTGGTGCAACGGACAAGCATTGTCTGGAGGCAGCAGGATGAGGATGCTGAGACAGAATGGAAGAAGGATCAGTTAACGATGACCAGATGAATACACAGACCGTGTGCTCCCAGCCCTGTCAGCAACTAAGCGTTCAAACTGAGTACAGATCGTTAAAGGTAGAAGACTCTGGAACACGCGGAGGTGACAGCTGAAGAGGGAAGCTCGCTGTTTCACGTGTATCTTTGCTCCCACGGACTCCTGTGTTTCTCCAGCCCTCAGGAAGCTTTGTTCGAGCTCTGAGAACTAGGATAGCAAAAGTGTCCCCTTTTAGGTAGCTGCCAGCTCAGCCCAAGCCAACCCTCCACAAAGGAGAAGCAGAAACATCTCTACTTCCTTTCTTGGGCCTTCCAATAGTCCTTAGGATGTATGGGAGCCATTTACCTTGCTCTGTCCTTGCTGGGGAAGTAGATCCCCTAAGACATCAGTCCCAAGGGGTTTGGCTTTTTATAAAAAATAAATAAATAAAATTCAGATTTCTTTGTTTTACTCTTTTATGTGCTTGAGTGTTTGCCTGCATGTATGTGTGCACACAAGATGCTTGTCTCAAGATCATGGAGATCAGAGGAGGGCATCCGATGTCAGGAACTGGAGTTACAGATTGTAACCACCATGTGGGTGCTGGGAACCTAACCTGGATCCTCTGGGAAAGCAGCAAGTGCTCTTAACTGGTGACTCATCTTTTCAGCCCCACCCCCAAGAAGGTTATTTTGTTACTAATTCTTTGAGAATTTCAATCCATCCCTACCCACCACACTTCCCTGCTGTGCCCTGAAAGCACTCTTTGTCGTCATTTACTAGCTCTTGCAATCCTTCAACCTCTTCTTCCTCAGTGATCCCAGAGTCTTATAGAAAAGAGGATGTGATTTGTATGTCCCATTTATGACAGAGCACTCCCCAGTCTCTTATTCTCTGCACATTGAAGAGTTACGGGTCTCTGTGTTAATCACTATCTGCTGTCGAGAGTCGCATCTCTGATGAGGGCTGAGAGCTATATTAATCTAAGGATATAAGGGTGAGTTGTTAGGTCTGTCCAGTTAGCAGAGTACTAGCAGTAGGTTCTTCCTAGTGCCAACAGCCTGTCTAGACACAGGTTCTTGGTCCTAATAATGATGCCAGGTATAGGTTCCATCTTGTGGGATGGGCCTTAAATCCAATCAGAAAGTGGTTGGTTATACACCCCATGTTTGTGCCACTGTTGAACCAGTGGACACGTCTTGCCGGGCTGGCCATTATTGTACTTTGTAAAATTCACAGCTAGGTAAGATTGATGATGACTTTTCTCCACCAGGAGTATGCCTGGAACCTTCTAGCACCATGAAAGCTTTCCAGTAGGAATGAAGCTTCCATGGGAATACCTGCTTGATTTCTTCATGTTCTATGACTCAAGTATATAGTGTCTTCAGCAACAGGGTCCTACAGTCAAGTTCTAGAGGGTAACTTCATTTAAATTCTTTATTTATATATATGGTGGTGAAGTGTGGAGCTAATCCTGACAATGGAGGGGACAAAGAAAAGCTGTTCTAAAGCCAGCATCCAGCCCTTCATAGCCTTGTCTTCCAGAGGCGGGACTGTAAAATGGGCGAGGAATGTAGTAGCCTAAGATGGGTGCAGAGATGATGCCCTTTTCTCCCTTCACTCTTGTATACAAACTGAATCATTAGCTGTGATCCCTGTGACCGCTGAGTGAGGCAGAGTCACCATAATCAGTGACCCCTGGTTCTCCAACCAAGTTGACATAGCCTTGGTATAATCTCCACACATTTCAATAAATAAATAAAAACCAATCCCAACTGTGACGTGTTCTTAGCATGTTCCAGTCAATGACTAAAAAGGATGAATGCAGGAAAGCAGCTAAAGAGATGTACCATGGGACTTCATCTACAAGAGGGCTAAGAGAGCATTGGTTCCCAAGCAGAGGAGGTGGATTGTTTTTGGGAAGCCTGACAAATGGCACTGAGGCTGGCTCCTACCTCCTACAGGGACTAGGGAAGGTTAATCCAATAAAGTCAGCTTGTAACCAACCAGCACAATGGGCAGAGTCATGGACTCCCACCAGAGGTCAAAGGGTAGCATGCCATACAATGGCACAGAGGACACAAACATGTACAGAAATATTATCGTTATAGCCAGACATGGAAATCACTCATCAGCTGCTAGGTGAATCAGCAAATGTGAGGTACCTATGTAGTGGAAGAAAATGAAGTACCAATAAAGAATTAAATTATGAGATATGCCGTCGTGTAGGTGAACCTCGAACATACAATGCTGAAAGAAGTCACATACTTATGACTCTAGCAACTGTGATTTCATTTGTATAAAATGTCTTGAACAGGCAAAGCAGAAAGAGGCAGTGATCAGTGGCCAGGACAGGTGATGAGAAGGGAGTGATGTCAGCCTCTGGGACTGATAAAAATATCCTGAATTAGATAGTCATGAGGATTGTAAGTTTATTAAGCATGCTACACAGTTCTAAATCCAACTGCCTACCTGCTCACGGTGACCAACCTTTAGGGTGTATGCCACACCTAGGGAGCTAAAAGAAACAGAAGACACAGGCCCTGCATGCTCCAGTGTTACTTCTGAAGGGATTGGCCACCTGACAGCCCCAGCAACTGGTAATAAATGAAAAGTTTACTGCCAGGCTTTGTGGCTTTAACGAGAAGCCAGAAAGAGGTATTCATAAGTGCCTCCATTTGAAGAGTGTTATAGTTTCATTTCTGTTGCTGTGATACAATATCCTGATGAGGAGGTTAGAAAGGAAAAGGGCTTATTTGGTTTTTGGTTGATATTCAGGTTTACAGTCCATCATTCGGGGAAAGCCAAGCAATTAAATCACGTCACATTCACAGTCAAGAGCATGCGAGATAAACAAATTCGTTACTTGCTCCCAGCTAGCTTCTCTTATGCTGTTCAAGACATTCTGCCTAGGGAATGATGCCGCCCACAATGGACAAAGTCTTCCTAAGTCATTTAGACAATCCCCCACAGACATGCCCACAAGACAGTCTGGATAGTCTAGTCTAATCTAGATAATCCTTCATTAAGAATCTCTTACCTAGGGCCAGAGAGGTGTCTCAGTGGTTAAGAACAATTGCTGCTCTTGCAGAAGACCTAAGTGTGGTTCCCAGCAGCCACGTGGTGGCCCACACCTATCCATGACTCCAGCTCCAGGGGACCATCTGACATCTTCCTCGGGCCTCTTCAGGAACCTGTACTTATGTGCACATACCTACATGCAGAACCACATGCATTAACATAATTTAAAACAAAATATTATTTTAAAAAGGATCCTCTTCCCCGGTGACCCTAGGTTATGTTGATATGACGGCTAAACCAACTGTCACTCTAGGTAGCCCAGTCCTGTTACAGCTGTCACGTGACAGACACAAATGCCTGCAGGTGCTCTTTTTGCCTCCAAGAAGTAATAATTAGGGGCTGGAGAGATGGCTCAGTTGGTGAAGTGCTCTCTGTACAAGTGTGGGGACCTGAGCTTGGATCCTAGAGCCCACGGTAAGAGCTGGGTGGTGTGGTGCCTGTAATCCTGGCATGGTAGAGGCAGGTCAGAGGGTCCTTGCCTCTCCCCACAACCTGTCAGTCTAGCTGAATCAGTGAGCCCAGGTCCAGTGAGATACCCTGTCCCAGAAAACAAGATGGAGAGTGCTGGAGGGAGGCCCTGATGTTTGCCTTTGGCCTCCACATACACATTTGCATACCTGCATGTATCCCCGCCCACCCCCCATACACACAAAGTAGCAATGAGATTTTTGCATCTGTCATGACAGACTTTGTAACTTAAAGCAGCAAAGCTTCTTTCCCTCACAGGTTTGAAGGCCAGAAGTCAGAAGTCAAGGTGCCTGCAAAGTGTCTAGGGAAAGTTCTTTCCTGTCTCTTCCGGCTCCTGGTGGCCCCTGGGGGTGTGGTCCTTGTTCCTCAGCTTGTGGTTGCGGTGCTCACTGCAGCTTCTGCCTGTCACACCTTCCTTCTCGCTGCTGCACCGTGACTTTTACATCTCAGCGCCCCCTTCCTTCACCCTGTGAGGACATTGTCATTGAGTACCAGGGCCTACTCACCGGTAGCACCTCACAGAGGCTCTGTTCTCAGATGGGTCTCTTTGTGAGGCCCCATGTGGGCATGTGTTCTGGGATGGGAGCTGCATTGACTCCACCACAGAGAAGCCACTTCCAAGCCTTTGGCTCTTTGAGTGCTGCCATGCCCCTTAGTAGCACCAGCCATATCCCCTATCAGGAAGCACCAGAGTTTGAAGCAGGTCTCTCCCTTCCCCACCCCCATCCAGTCCTGCACCCTCAAGTTCACTCCTCTTAATTGTTGAGCCTAGACTGCCTGATGCTGTTATAATTCAATTTCACAGAGACATCTTTTCTCTTCTGATCTCTTTCATGTTTGAAGGTTTGTAAAAGAAAGAAAGAAAACAACAAAAACATAAAAAAAAAAAAAAAAAACAAAAAGAACCCCACAGCTCCTCCTCCCCAAAGCATTTTCCAGATACCTGGACCACCCTGGCCATTTCTGCCCCTACCTTCCCAACTGGCCATAAAGCTATGAGGTCAAGGGAGGGCTGGTCTGTTCCCAGACTCCCCATTACCAGAGGAGACCCTAAGACACAATCAAGTTTGCATCGACAGCACCTTTGGAAGAAAATCAGAAAATTGCAGAAATTCGTTTTTCTGCACCCTGTCCGATGTCTGTTATTCTCCCCACTGCATGCCTGCGAAGGCGAGAGCTTGTTTTCATTTTCTTTGACTTGTCATTTTAAACATGTCCTCCTGGAACAGACAAAAGGAACCGTTTTCTTTCTGCTTGGGAAGAAGTAAAGAAATAGTTTCCTGCTCCAGCCCCTGTCTCCTCCCCAACTCCCCCCAAACACATCTGGGTTGCCAGGCAGCCCAGCCTTAGTTCAGACTTTCAGAGCTATTTGCTGTTGTGGGAAACATTTGAGCAGCAAATTGACTCCAGCTCGGAACAGAGAGGAGCCAGAGAGCCCTTCCGACCCACCACCCGCCGCCTTTGTTCCACATTCTTTAACCCACTTAAAAGTCATCTTGGCTCTCAAGTTCCCCAAATTATGCCTTTGACTGTGGTGCACAGTTTAACCCATAAGGAATGGGCCTGTGGCATCTTGTGTCTTTCTGGAAAATTCTCAGAGTGCAGAGGTGCTAGAAGGATCAAGCTGTAATTGCAGCAGGGAGGCTTTTCTGTCTTTTGTTCCTTTGTTGTGGTGTGTGTATATAAGCATGGATGTGTATGCATATGTGTTTATATGTGTGTTAGTGTGCATGTATGCATGTGTATATGCATGTAAGTGTGCTCATATGTGTATGTATATATGTTAGCTTGTGTGTATGTACATGTGTGCATTGCATGTATATGTCTGTGTCTGCATATTTGTATGTGGCATTAGAGTGTATATATATTGTGTGTATATATATATGTGTGTGTTTATATGTGTAAGTATGCATGGGTGTTATGTGCATATATATGTATGTTTATGACTTGGGAGGTCCTTCTATCTGTGTGTTGCTTTTATTGGTTAATGAATAAAGAAGTTATTTCAGCCAGTGGCTTAACAGAATAGAGCTAGGAGGGTAACTAAGCTGAATGCTAGGAGAAAGAAAGCAGAGCCAGGAGAAGCTATGTAGCCCCACCAGAGACAAACACTGGAACTTTACCCGTAGGCCACAGCCTTGTGATATACAGATTAATAGAAATGGGTTAAATTAAGATGTAAGAGTTAGCCAATAAGAAGCTAGAGCTAATGGGCCAAGCAGTGATATAATTAATACAGTTTCTAGGTGGTTATTTTGGGGCTGAACAGCCAGGAACAAACAAGCGGTCTCTTACAATATGTTTATATGTATATATTAGTATGCATGTATTGTGTGTATGTATGTGTATGCACACGTGTATGTATGTTAGTATACATGCAATTTTAAGTGTGCATGTATGTGTATGTGTGTATCGTAGAGCTGTGTATGTTTGTATTGTGAGTGTGTGCACATTGTGTGGGGTGACTTAGGTCTATTGTATGTATATGTGTATTGTGTTCTTGTGTATGAGATGCATATCTGTATGTGCATGTGTGTGGAAACCAGGAAACAACTTCAGATGTCACTTTTGGGGAGTTCCATCCACCTGTTTAGTTTTTGGTTTGGGGGTGTTTTGTTTTGGCTTGGTTTGGGTATTTATTTATTTACTTTGAAGCAGGGTTTCTCACTCTCCTGAAACTCACCCTGTAAGTGAGGCTGACCCACCAATGAGTTCCAGGAATCCACCCATCCCTGGCTGCTCAATGCTGGGATTCCATCATGTACCAGCAATGCCTGGTGTTTTATGTGAGTGCGGGGCTTGAACTCAGGGCTTCATGCTTGCATGTTCAGCACTTTCCCAACTAGAGTGACTTCCCAAAGCCCGTTTCTGTTTATGGACACTGGCTCTTACTATGTTGCCGGGGCTGGCCTTGCACACGTCATGTAGCATGGGCTGGTGTCAAATTTACAGTCCTCAGCTGTAGCCTTGGGAGTGCTGGATTGACCAATGTGTTCCACCGTGCCCAGTGAAGTGTTGTGGATATTTTCAGGTGTAACTGCCCAGTTAGTCTGTGGTCTGATGTCAGTTCTCTGGGGCTCCTGAGCAATGTGTCTTGTTCTCCTAAGAGATATTAGCCAAGTCCAACTCTTAGCCAGGGATGAAAAGACTATTTAGAGAGTTTTCTGATGGTGTCTTTATGATTGCTCCTAGATTCAGGCTGCCATTGCAATCTGTGTTCCCAGTGTTCTTAGAGGCATTGGGCATGTGTCTTGGAGTTCCCTCTGGACAACTGCCGTCCACTTTGAGAGGAACTCTTTCTGGAAAGGCACATGCTCTGTATGGGGACATTGGGGACATGGAGGTAGCCAGAAGGAAACCATAGAGCATCAGGACAAGGGAAGTGGCTGCGGCTCTCGGCTCTCCAGGTCTCATCCACCTCCCTTCCCCCAGAGCTGGATCCTTATCTTCCCCTCTCCCTCCAGTGCGATTCATGGTCTCTGCATCCATCTTACATGAGTTAGGACTTTCTCCCTCGGTCCTCTCCCTGGAGGACACCGATCTGGGAGGCCAGGATGCTCCCCCTCAGACAGAAACATGGCAGCAATGTGCAGAAGGCAGGGACCACATCTTACCTTCCCTAAAGTCTTTTGCCCCCACTGCCACATTGCCGTGACATGACAATCACAGGGTAGGCTTCTCTTGAGTTTCCCAGAGGGGTCTTTGAAAATAGAACTTGCTATCAACAAAGGAATGTGAGGTCTTTTCTGCCAATCTTGCCCAACACAGCCAGGATAGAACCTGTGGATCCCAAGAGTCAAACAAAACTCTAGCTCCTCTTGGATGCTGTGGCTCGGGTGGTCCTTGTGGGCTCCTAACAGTTGTGTCTCCGTGGCGCTTGGGGAAAAAAGCCAGTCTTCTCAGCAGCCAATCCTGCAGACGATAATACAGAGCCACGGAGAGGGGAGGCATGTGTCTGTCACATTCAGTTCAGTTACAACTCAAATTGACTTGAACTAAAAAGAGCTTTCTTTGTCCCCTGCAATGGAACTGGTGGGGGGATTTGGATGCAGAGGCCTCTGGCTTAAATGACATCCCTTTGGCACAAATGATCATTACCGCCCTCATTTTCTGCTCAGGGAGCCCCAGTGGCTCCTGCCTCTTGCCCTGCGTAGAGTCTAAAGTAGATGTCTCTCTTATAATGAGTCCAGTAAATGGCCTGTAATTGAGTTGCCTTGACTTTGTTTGGGCCACACAGCCATCTCTAATCTACTTAAAATGGCGGGCAAAGGCAAGTGCGCTATTCTTAAAGCTGAAAGAGGCGAATGGATCTCACCAAAGCATGTTAAGGGCCTGTGGATATGGGGTCATCTGGGAAAGAAACAAACTGAAGGTGCTAGAAGGAGGAGGACTCGTGGGTGGGGCAGGAGCTAGCCACTGGTGTGCACTCTGGCTACAGCCTAGGGGCAGAGGCGCGAGGGTCAGGTATAGGTAATGAGCTTCAAAGTCAGCACCACAGTTCCCCAGCTGTGTGACCATGACATGTTCCTAAGCCCCTCTGAGCCTTGACTTCTGCGTGTGGATAAATCATAGTGTACAGTGGTATCATGAGACTTCAACCAGATAGAATTTTATTACAGTTGGCACATATTATACTTTTAATAAATATTATCTGTTTTTATATTGCTATTATTTTTTATTACACATATTTTGTTTTTGAGGTCCCCTGATACATTGGACCTTCGGATAGAGAGCTGTGAGTAAAATTAGGAGCATCTGACTTGGGGGCCCCTATCTCTAATGCAGGATCAACTCCTATTGGGGAGACAATTGCCCTTGCCTTCATTGAGATCAACCAAGGATTGGTTCCACCCTCTTCCCCAGGGATACATTTAGGGGGATTTTTTTAGTTATTGACTGGAGAGTGGGAAAAATTGCTACTGGTGAATGGAAACTAGGGAGGGTGTTAGGTACATCACAGTGCATGAGACGGTCTCCTCCACTGAGCAGAAAGAATGACTGAGCAGGTTCGTGACCATCACTGTGAGAGTGGTACACAGTTGCTTCTCAGACTTCAGAGCCCATGTGTGTCATAGAGACTCATGAGCGTGCCCTCTCCATCTTTAAAAAGCTGCCCGATAAGGACAGAGCATCCCTTCTTGGCAAGGCCAGGCTTCTGTTTTGCACATGTTGGCTGAAGATAATGTGGTCATGAGCCATTGAACTCGAGGCCAATTTTCCTGTTTACCAGAGAGCAGGGGCTTGATCTAGTTAGTTTAAACCTTGATAGTGAGTCCATCTTCCCATCTCTGCTTCTGCAAACAAGTGATAATCTGGACCATTCAGATGGAACCTGTCCTTGATATCACATCAGCAAGAAGGGGACTGCACTTCTCTCGGGTCCCTTCAGTATCCGTTAATGAACACTTCCTGGAAAGAGGTTGGGCATGTGACCTCACCATCGATGGATCTCTATCAGGGTTTCTGAGATGCAAGACTTAAAGATGGAGTCCAGATGACAAACTCAGTTATGTCATCCCAAAGTGCAGAGTGGGGAGATGAGTCACACATGGTGACTGAGTTAAAACAGGATCGTGGAAGCACACGTTTGGTTCAGTGGGGTTGTTGGATGAGAGGTGCTGGGGGAGGGATGCCCCCTGGGTCCTCCTTGCTAAGTACATGGTTTTATGTCTCTGAAGAATTCAGGAGAGTATTTCTTTCCACACCCTTCCAGCAGCAAGCCTGCTATTGGAGTTTAACTCTTTAATGGCTCACCTCATAGTGGGTGTGCTATTTTGATACAATAAATGATACTTTTACCTGCTGTAGTTCTTGCTATATCATGGTTTTTCTCAAAACTGGGAGATGGGAGGGACTTTTACTTAGACAAAATCAGACCAACTCTGTATCTGTAGCAAACAATGTGGTCTTTGTCTTCCTTCCTGGCCTGTCTTCTGAAAGCTTCTCCCACACGTACTATCCCTGTAGATGGCCCCAAACACTTCCTGTCTGATTCATGACTCCTCGTTTGCTCAAATAAAAACATTTTGATTTAGTTTTCTATTTAGCATCTTTAGTTAAAAAGGTTTATTTGTGTGAGTGTTTGCCTACATGTATGTCTGTGCACTTTGTGTGTGCAGTGTCCTTGGAGACCAGAAGAGGGAGCCATATCCCCTGGAACTGGAGTTACACATGATTGTGACCCCCATAAGGATGCTAAAAACCAAACCTGGGATATCTATAAGAGCAGCCAGTGCTCTAACCACTGAACCGTCTCTCCAGCCTAAGCATCTTTAATTTTTAATTTGGACAAGTTATTTAGGCTTATTCTTATTCACATGAAGTTTTCCTAAACTGGCAGTAAAGTGAGCCAAATAAAACTTGGCAGGGAGAAGTGTTATTGGAACCATATCAGGCAGCCTCACCTCTGGAGGGATCTTGAGACCTTTGGGGACTCAGAAAGGAAGGGAATAAAAGTTTCTATCTCTGCAGCAAGAGGGTTTCAGAGCTCCCTTGCACCCAACATGTCAGGACAGGGCAGTAGAATAGAGATGAATGCAATTTCCAGCAGCTGTTGTGCAGGACAAACAGACACAGAAACAACTAAAAGAGAAAGCTGGCATCGTCACATCTTAGAGGAGACATGTGGTCGACGTGAGAAGCTCCTCCAAACTATGCCCATGCCCTTGATACTACCATGAGCCTTCAGCTCCCACCAGTAACAGCTTAGACAGGGGTTTTGAAAGTGGTAACAGCACCCCCTAGAGGGCTTGTGCAAACACGCTGGACCCCCACCCCACAGTTGCTGGCTCAAAACCCATGTGCGTAGTGAGGCCTGAGAATTCCACAGAACAGTGTGCACCTGCACCCATCTGGGTGGGTCACCCTCCTCGACTAGCTGATCATACTGCTGCTTTTGGCACTGTTTCCCGTTCACCCATGTGAGCTAGCTTGTGTGTTACCTTCAACTGTACTCCATTTCTGCCTATCTAGGGACACTCCTTTCCCCTCCAGCCTTGTGTCTGGAGGGACAGTGATTAAAAGAAAGGGGGCAGTGGTGTTTCTGTTAAGATTAGGTTGCTTCCTGGCCCATAGGCTGTTGCCGTTGGGATAACATGAGTGCTTCCAGCAATGGGGACATGGCTCCTTCCACAGAAGGGAGAGGAAGAGGTAAACCAAGATACCTAGCGTCACTGTGGGTACCTCAGAAAGGAAAGCCCTGTGGCCTATGATGGCGGCTTTGAAATGATAAGCAGTAGATAAATGTGGAGGTGTATTTCCAGCAACTAGTGTTTGAGGCTCCGCTCACATGATCGGTGATCTTTACCCTTCTTGATGCCACCCAAATTGAACCACTGTGAAGTTTGATCTCATTCAGTTTTAGGGAGTTTTGAACCTTCATGGGCCTGAGTGTACCCATATGGAAATGGAGATTCTAGCTTTAAGATCCAGAAGTCTCAATGTCCCCTGTTCTCTTTGTCCCCTTGTCATTTGCCTCTTCCCTTCATAGGTAGAATTCTTGTTGGTTTGCTTTTCCTTCCCATGGCTTCTGTTCTACTTTTATTCTGTTGCTGTGCTAATACATTCTGACCAAAGCCAACTTGAAGGTGAATGCTTTTTAGTTTATACTTCCTGCTCACAATCCATCATTGGGCAAACTCAAGACAGGAACTCAAGCCAGAATCTGAAGGCAGGAACCGTGGAGGATGCTACTTGCTGGCTCACTCACAGGTTCATGTTCAGCTAGCGTTTTTATTCAGCTCAGTTGCCTAGGGATGGTGCCGCCCACAATGGCTGGGCCCTTCTGTATCAATTAGCAGTCAAGACAATCTCGTGCAGTCACACCTACAAATCGACCTGATAAAGACAGTTTCTCAGTTGAAACATTTTCCAGGTGAGTTCTAGGCTGTGCCACTAGGTTGTTCTTTCAAAAGCTGTCTCATTTGACCCTAATCATGTAACTTCTCAGTGGGGTTTATTCTCCAAGGAAAACTGGTCGGAATCCTTCAATACCACGAATGCCCTGGAAAATGAACCAAAGGGAAGGTGTGTGTGTGTGTGTGCGTGTGCGTGTGCGTGTGTGTGATGTCTGGCATGTCTGAAAGGGAAAGAAGACTGTCAAGAATTGTCGCCTGTGATTCTGAGAGCAAGTGTGTCTGTACTGAGGAGGAAATCACAGAGTTAGCCCTATAATAGTGCATTTGCTGCACTGATATACTGTGAGTACAGCCCAGCTCGCGCTCCATTTATAGAGAGACTCACAGCCATTGACCATTTAGTTCCCATCTCATCTCATTACAGCCCGGGAACTGGAGATCTCTCTCTCTCTCTCTCCACCCCCATGTCTCTCTCTCTCTCTCCCCATGTGTGTGTCTGTCTGTCTGTCTCTGTGTGTGTGTGTGTATGTCTCTCTCTCTCCCCATGTGTGTGTGTGTTTCTGTCTGTCTGTCTGTCTCTGCGTGTGTATGTCTCTCTCTCTCTCCCCCGATGTCTGTCTGTCTGTCTCTGTCTCTGTCTCTGTCTCTCTCTCTCTCTCTCTCTCTCTCTCTCTCTCTCACACACACACACACGTACATACACACACTGATTTTTTTTTGAGACAAGGTTTCACTCAAGTTCCTTTGGAACTGTATAACCTAGCCTAACCTTAATCTCCCAGCAATCCTCCTGCCTCAGCTTCACAAGTGCTGGATTTATAAGCATGAGCAATCATGCTTGGTTCTGTATTATGGTTGTTAATATTGTTGAGTATCTTAGAGATTGTCTTGTCTTAGGGATTGGAGTTTCTTGTTTCCAGGAATGCATGTGTGGAATCCTAAGAGTGAAGTATCTTGGTGTTTGCTTCCTCCTTACAAATGGCCCCAGAGCTTAGAAAACTCTCTCTTGCTCTCCCCCCATACACATACACACACACACAGAGAGGGGGGGCTTTCTTTCTGTCTGTGCATGCGTGTGTGTGTGTGTGTGTGTGTGTGTGTGTGTGTGTGTGGAGAGAGAGAGAGAGAATGAGGGGGAGAAGGAGAGAGAAGAGAACTCAAAGGAAGAGGAGGGGGAGAGAAAACAGGTAAAAATTTTTAAAGTACATGAAATCAGGTGAGATTAAATAGGATTTTTGGATGTTGTTTTTCTACTTTTTAAAATAGATTTGTCAATCTTTTGAAAACTGTTAGAAGAAACCAATACTGGATCTTTCCATGACTCTTCCAGAAAAGCAAAGCAAAACAAAAATCTCCTCTTTGGCTATCAAAGAGCTTCAGTAATATTTTCATTCTCCCTGTTGTTTGGGGTAAACCCTCAGAGAGCCTTGGTTGCGGTTTCCGCGTAGACAACATTGTTTAAGCTCCCCTTTGTCCACCGCCCATAGAGCACATGCAAAGCGATCCCCAAACTAAGTCTGTGTGGGGCACCCTTAGAAACGACTGTCGGTCACAAGTAAGAATGTATTTGGCCTGGGCGGTGGTGGCGCATGCCTTTAATCCCAGCACTTGGGAGACAGAAGCAGGCAGATCTCTGAGTTTGAGAGCAGCCTGGTCTACAAGAGCTAGTTCCAGGACAGGCTCCAAAGCTACAGAGAAGCCCTGTCTCGAAAAACCAAAAACCAAAAAAAAAAACAACAACAAAAGAAAAACATATTTGGACATTGTGTTAGGGATAGAAGTGGCTAGAGGAAGATGGTTGGAAATCACAGGGGCTTAAATCCATGCTAGTGGGATCTCATTCCTTTAAGGTTAATTGAGGCCACTTTCAACTCTATTCAAGGAAGCGTTGGGGCTAGAAGCATTGGTACAGCACTTGCTGAGCATGTGAACACCCGTTTCAGCCCCAGAACAATTAACAGCAATTAGAAGTGACCCGCTTCTGGAAAGTCCCCACACGGGTCTTGTAGATCCAGGACTAGCCTGGCTGTCCCACCCTCCGTCCTTCCTAGAGCAGTCTCTAGGAAACCAGCGGCGGAGCTGTTGCTATGGAAGTCTCTACCATTCTGTGTGTTTTGTTCTTGCATAAGAAAAGTTACCAAAAATATTACATAAAATCCCTACAACTTCTCCCCTCCTGCCAGATTGCTATCATTTTGGCATCTCATTTAAACAGTTCAGCAGTGTGCACGTCCAAACAGAGTTGAACAAGCAGATTAAAAGTGAAGGGTGCAATTCTGAAGGCTGGGGCAGCCTCTTTTCTCCTCTCTCAGGTCACCTCCTGGGGTTTATGTTCATATACATTTTCTGTTCTTTCAGCAAATGATAACCAGAAGCCTTCCTGGGAAGGTGTGAGCTTGACCTGTAATGACCCTGTGCCCAGCATTGAGGCCAGGAGCCTTGAGAAACAGCCTAGGCCATCCAAGGAGGCCGTTTCCTCCTCTGGGCCCCTGCTCCAACCCTGCTCTCCCCGGCAGGTGTTGCTTGGCTGTTAGTTAATGGAAGGCTTGCCCCCAGCGTCTGTGTTTACAAAACCTCCAGGGAAAACCTCCCTGTGTGCGCTGGCACTCACTGTGAACTCGGTATGGATAAGAAAAGAAGTGTTCCATAATGGAGTCATAATGGTGATTATAGAAAAGAAAAAAAAAACTGCCCTCATGGGAATTTTACATACTGGCTTCTAGAATGTTCTGTCTTCAAACAAGCAGCCAAGCCCATTTACAGAACATCAAAGGAGGGGCCACGAAACAACACAGAGTGACAATCACTGTGCCCTAATGAGTGTGAGATGATTAATCTGTCATTTCCCAAGCTGTGGAGGACTTCGTCACTCGGCACTGTCTGTGGGTTCTTGCTTATCCCCCTTACACTGAAGAATAAGAACCCAAGGATGGCATAGATGGAGTGAGATGGGTCTGTGGGCTCACCCCAGCTTTGCCTAAAGCGATTTGCCTTTTCAGATGCGATAAGAAGGCCATGTGTTTTCAACAGACTGCGCGTGTGATTTGCCCAGACCACCAGCAGTCACAGAGCCATCAGACTCCGCAATGCCTGTGGTAACAGCTTCCTGCGTCTTTCCTGTATTACTCTTTACTGCTCCGCTTAAGTCCCAGTACCAAGAAGATGTGGACCAGGCTGTGAGCATTGCAGGGAGATCAGCCAGCCTCTGGGGTGAGGACGCTACTGCCATGAGGGGTCTCCTCTACAATGCAGAGGCTCATGAGGCAGCATGATCAGGCTGCTAAGAACCAAGTATCCAGATAGACCGCACATTCCAGACCACCAGGTGTCCATTCTGTCATTTCCCCCCAAAGCATCTAAATCTCTACATCTCATTCTCTTAATCAAATGTCTACTAACACGACTCCGTAGTAACCACAAAAGAAAACAATGCGGGTCAGTGCCATGGGGGATAATGAGTTCTGCCAACTTCTGAACTCATAGCTGGCTTTGTCGTTGACTGCTTTGATCTCCCACACTCCTGGGCCTGGTGCCTGTGTTTCAGGGGATCACAGTTTTCTGGTACTCCAAGTTACATTCAGCACATGCTTAAGAACAAATGTGCTTTAGCTATGACCCTTTAAAAACTAAGAATATAGATAAAGCTTTCTACAGTCCCTCTGGGGGCTAACTGCAGTGTGGTTTTCCCGGAGCACATGGGTCCCTAGCTGCCTATGTAAATGAATGCAGACCCTGCAAGACCCATAAGTCCAAAGGACTAAGCGAGACCCTGAATGAACTCCTCAGATCTCGTGCTGACATCTGTCTTTTGTGGTTGTCAATCACGGGGAGTGAGGGCAACTAAGCAATGACCTCAGCAAAAGAGAAACCAAGGAAAAGATGCCCAGCCGAGTGTGAATAATAGCACCAGGGATCTTCTCCAGAATCC
The DNA here is from genome assembly GCA_025134845.1 of Neodon shergylaensis. NCBI lineage: Eukaryota > Metazoa > Chordata > Mammalia > Rodentia > Cricetidae > Neodon > Neodon shergylaensis. Next base: position 2,243,945 of record JABTXL010002731.1, on the reverse strand, counting down.
TTTAAAAAAAAAAATGACGGCTTGGGAGCAGTCATGAATGCAGCAGTGATGTTCATAGTTCTCCTGACCCTGTCTCTGTTGATTGGATGTAGTTCTCCCAGGAAGAAGCACCTGGTCATGAACCAGTCATGACTGTCCTGGGGCAGCAAAGAGTAGATGGTTTGGTCTCTTTGCTGGCTAGATTTATGTCAACTTGACACAAGTTAGAGTCATCAGAGAGGAGGGAGACTCCATTGAGAAAATGCTTCCATAAGATCAGGCTCTATGCAAGCCTGTGGAGTGTTTTCTTAATCAGTGATTGATTGGGGATGCCATCCCTGGGCTGGTGGTCCTGTGTTCTATGAGAAATCAGGCTGAGCAAGCCATGAAGAGTAAGCCAGTGAGCAGCACCAGCCCCATGACTTCTGCAGCAGCTCCAGCTTCCAGGTTCCTGCCCTGTTTATGTTCCTGTCCTAGCTTCCTGCAGCAGTGGACTGTGATATGGAAGTGTACACCACAGAAGCCCATTCTTCCCCAGCTTGCCTTCAGTCATGCTATTTCATCACAGCAATAGTAACCCCAACTCAGACAGTCCCTTAAGATGTCTCCTTCCCAGCTGAGTGCGTAGACCTATATAAGATGACTTTATCAGCGTTTCAGTCCTTGCCAAGGTTCAGGACACATCACAGAAGAAGAGACAATTAATAGCTGGGGTATGGGGAGGGGAACTATGAAAGGATGGATTCAGGATATGACATGGCTACTGCACGCAGGACCTCACAGCTGCCATGGTTACTTGCTCAAGACCTGCATCATATCAAGCCAGTCAATGACCTCAGCATGGATAATAGAGGAGGTCCCTAGGCCCCATTCATTTGTGAGGGGCTATTTTGCAGTTGATAGCTGCTGAGGGAGGGACATTCTTTTTAAATGGTGTGGACGGCTCATACTGGTGTGTGTGTGTGTGTGTGTGTGTGTATACACACACAACATTAATTGGATGTGGTGGAGTCTCAAAAAAAATAAAATTAGGAGAAAGAAGTGTTGGGGGAATATGGTAGGAGATTCAGGAAGATGGAGAATGGGAATTATAAGATCATATTTCATGGCATATGTATATAAAATTCTCAGAATAAATAAGGGAAGGGGGAAAGATCTCTCTTGCCAAGACTTACTAATCAAGATAGAATTTATTCCCTCAATGGGATATGGTGGCACCAAGAAGAAAATCTTTATTGCGGAGGGAATTTTGCATCATGGCTTGGTTGGTGCATAAAGGTTGTGTGCCAAGAATTATAAATACAACTAGCCTCCAGCAAGGGAAAGAGGCAGCCTTTGTTTGTATTGTTTGGAAATTTCTCCACTATCAGTGCTTACACAACAGCAATTTCAACTTACCAGTGGGCTTGCCAAGTTCTTGACAATTCACAACTAAAAGTCAGGTCCAACACATTCGTTCCAACACATTTACTCGGTGGGTGGCTTCACCGAATTTGCTTCCTTCCAGTTCCTGAGATTTGGAGCCTGCCAAATGTTAGAGTTGGTAAAAAGTAGGCTTATTATAGGTATCACTGATAAAAACTAATGACTTCAACTATGTGGTGTGTGTGTGTGTGTGTGTGTGTGTGTGTGTGTGCAGGCCAGAGGTCAATCTGTCTCTACCCCCTTAGTGCTGGAATTCTAGGAGTCATACATGGTCCTGCCATTTGAATGACAAGGATTTTTTCAACTGAGCTGTCCACCCAGCCCTTGAAGAACTTTTTGAAGGCATCAGGTATTGATAATCCACTGAGGACTTACTTTACACTAATGCTTCCCTGGGCTACAGTACCATCCCTGGGAGTCTTCCTGTCTAATGTTACAGATCAGGAATCTTGGGTTAGTGATAGTAGCTGTAACTGGGATTCAAGCCTAACGATTCAACTAGTTTATACACACACATAGACAAAAAAAAAAGAAAGAAAGAAAGAAAGAAAGAAAGAAAGAAAGAAAGAAAGAAA
>JABTXL010002731.1:2225602-2241956 GCA_025134845.1 Neodon shergylaensis | reverse complement strand
AAAGAAAGAAAGAAAGAAAGAAAGAAAGAAAGAAAGAAAGAAAGAAAGAAAGACCCCACTCTGATTATCCATGATTTGGACCAGTCATTACTTTTTATTGCAATTCTACGGGTCTGAATCTGTGCTGGACTTAGCTGGGCAGTCCTTCTGACAGGCCAAGCTCGCTCCTGTCACCAATATCAACTGCCTCTCAGCTGGACACACTGCTTCCGAGGACTGACAGATTTTCAGCTGAAGTCTCTGGACATAAATGTCTCATTACCAAGGAGGCTACCCTGGGTTTGCCCTTGAAGCTATTCAGGAGTGTAACCAGGACAGTAGTACTAAGCACAGAAGGTCTTCCATGTTATGGGGGGAGGCCCCCTCACTTTTTAATGGGTGGAGCTTCAAAATCACATTGCCAAAGGACTAAGGGAAGAAAAAAACACACCTATTTCTGTCATCAACCACAGGTACTAGGCCAAGTACACTTTAGATTTTGTTTCTCCTTTGTCCATCAATCATGGAAACACTTGCGAGTACCAATGCAGAGTCTGTTTGGTCTGTAGAAGTGTATCATTGGCCCATATAGTATTCTATCAACTAACCTATTCTATTTAAGAATCTGGTTTTTCCTTATAAGCCAGAAGCTTTGAAAGTTAAGCCTATTTTCCTGCTGCAAGGGTGTGGAGCCAACAGTGACTGTGCTGAAGGGCGTTGGGCTCTGTACCATGCCACAGCCCCACACTTCATGCCACACAGGCCTCTGGCCTCCTCTCCTGAGCCACCTCTCACTCCCTTCAGGCATGTCAGTTGACACTTCCCACTTGGGTGTTACAGCGCTTCAGTCCTGGGCCTCATTAAGTTAATTGTGTTTAATCTGCTGGGAACAAACCAACCAGATAGCTTCTATTCATCTGCTTTGGGCCTGGGTAAACTGCGCAGGATGGCCTCTCCATTTGGATGGAGGCCAAGATGAAACTGTGCTCTTTGTGTGATGCTATCAGAGTTCCATTATGGAGCAAGGAGTGCTGGCTTTCCAGAGTGTAATGTGTGAAGACAGAATCTTCTCAGGGCTCTGCTGCATGCATCCCGCCCTATCAACCATTGGCATGGAGAGTGATGATGCCCCGGACCATCCCGTTGTTTCCGGAGCAGTCATGAGTCTATGGCCTGTGGCTTCGTTGCTTCACAGGGATGAAAGTGGATAAGGCAGAGGCTTCCTAGGGAGAGGACTGCACATTTACATGTGGAAATTATCCACCAGGCCAGGAAGTATATGGATTCGATGTCCAGGAGCAGAAAGGAAGGCTGGAGTGATAACTTGCTAACATCCTCACCTTACAAGCATTAAGCTCCAAGATCCATCCTCAGAACTCACATAAAAAGTCAGGCCTGGTGGCCTCTTCTTTGTAATCCCAAAAGGATTATAAGAGGATCCCTGGCCTCCTACCTAACCTAGCTGAACCTGTGAGTTCCAGGTCCCCGTGAGGGAGCCTGTCTCAAGCAATAAGGTGGATGGCCCCCAAGAAATGAGAAAATAACTGAAGTTTAAGAACTACACGCATGGACTTGGGTGAATTTTGTATTATAATTATTACCCTTTTCCCTTTCTTATTAAAACAAGTGCACATGCTGGAAAAACACAAACTTCTGCCCTTCGATTCTCAGTGCAGCTGGGGGCCCTCCTTTGTCTCTTTCCCTTGTTCCCTCTGCTTCTCTCGTTTTCGTCTAGAAAGCACGAGGCTTCACAGCACTGCTAAGTAAGCTTTTTATGGAAAACTAAAACAGACGCGAAGGTTTTCATTGGTGGCTCAGCAGTCAGGGCATTGAACGATGGGACCGGGAGTCTGCAAAGTCTTGTTGGTGATCAAACAAGCTTAGTAGTGGCTGGGAGCAAGGTAGTGTCTACCAACGAGTCAGGAATTCATTCATTCAGTCAGTCAATAAAACTATCAACACCTAGTAAACATAGTCTCTACAAGCTGAGGATTTGGGAGTGAGTGCAACAGGCCTACAAAAGGCACCTGGTGGAGTGGAACCGGCGCCCTCTCTGAGGATGGATGTCACCGTCTCTGAGGATGGACGTCACCGTCTCTGAGGATGGACGTCACCAGACAAATAAGATTTAAAATGCGATATTGTGAGCCTGTGACATGGCTCAGCAGATAAAGGTCCTTGTTGCCAAGCCTGAAGACCTCGGTTCGATTCCCAGGTCCTAAATGGTGGCAGATGATAACTGACCCTTCCGAATTGTTCTCTGACCTCCATGTATGTTCTTTGGCATGTGCACACCCTGGCATGCACATTCAGAATTAAGAAGTAAATGTAAGTGTGGTGGTTTGGGTGAGAGTGGCCCTTATAAGCTCATATGATCGAATGCTCCATTCCCAGTTGGTGGAACTGTTTAGGAAAGATTAGGAGGTGTGGCCTTGCTTTCCAAAGCCATGTCACTTCCAGTTAGCTCTCCCCTTGTCGTGTGCATGTGGCTTAGATGTAAACACTCAGCCACTGCTCCAGCACCATGTCTGTCTGCCTGCTGCTGTGGTGGCCAGGTACTCTAACCTTTTGAAACTGTAAGCCCTCAATAAATCGCTTCTTCTGTAAGTTTTTGGTCATGGTGTCTTATCACAGCAATAGAAAAGTAACTAAGACATTGATAAAATATGATAATGAAGGCAAAGAGTAAATATTAATTTTCCAGTATGATCTGGCAGGTGTTATATCTAGAAATGCCTTGAAGAAGAAAAAAAAAGACACAAGCAGAAAAGTGAATGGTTTCCCTGTGTGCGTTAGGCAGCGTTTCCGAGTGTGGTTCCTTTCCTGCTGGTCTTTAAAAGATAATCAGTACACAGGGTGGGCTACAGAGATGGCTCGGCAGGCAAGAGTGTTTGCTGCTCTGGCAGAGGACTGCAGTTTGGTTCCCAGAACTGGCACAGAGGCTCACGACCACCTGTAACTCCAGTTCCTAGGGATCTGATGCCCGCTTCTGGCCTCTGTGGGCACATAAACTTACACAGACAGACAGACAAATAAATAAATGGTAAAGACGGTAATGATTGTATATTTAAGGAAATACTATCCTTCCATTTTTATTGGGTGACATGAGATTTCTATCCATTACAAAGTTTTATTTTCTAGTAAATTTTAGGCAAAAAGAGCAATTGTTGAGATGAAATCTTTGACATGTTATGGAAGTCGTAAGCTGGAGGCTTGAACGGGTCTGTAGCCAAGATACACAGTAGTCCCCATAAGCAGCTAGCACATACTTTATTATTATTTGTGGTTTATTATCATTTAGACATTCAAGAGGTGGGACAGCCACTCTTCAGTGTCAACCTGGCTAGATTTATAATCACCTAGGAGATCAACGCACACCTCCCGGTGTGTCTATAAAAGTGTTTCCAGAGAGGATTAACCAAATAGGAGAGATGCACTCAGCATGCTGGCAGCTTTATCTTATTACGGACTAGGATCTTGGATGGAGGGTGTCTCTCTAGAAGTATTGTGCCCATCTTGTTTTGATGGCTGTATAGCATATTACCCACAATTTAGTGGCTTTAAAGAGAGCCCCTGCTCTGCCTGCCTTTGATTCCCTGGTTGACCAGATAGAGCTCAGCTGACACTCCCATCTCTGCTGCCATGGCATAGTAGAAGGTGAGCTTTCTCATCTGCCGGTCCCTCGGCTGAGGTTGCTGAATTTCTGGGGTGATTTTCTTCTTCTGATCTTTGACCACTAACCGCTCTCTGTCTGTGTGGTCTTGACAACACTGCTCCTGGGCTTTTTGTCAAGGTAGTTCAGAGTTCCAGAGAACAAATGTGTAAACGTCCCAGTGTAAAGTAAGCTACTGAGCCTGACGTAACTCAAGCATAGGGGGTATATGACTAATGTTTTAAAGATGTTTTTATTTTATTTTATGCGTATGGGTGTTTGGCCTGCCTGTATGTATGTGTTCCATATGTGTACAGTGACCACAGGGGCCAGAAGAGGGCCTTGGATTCCCTGGAACTGGAGTGACAGATGGTTGTGAGCCCTTGGAGTGCTGGGAAATGAACCTGGGTTCTCTGTAAGAACAGCAAATGCGCTTAAGCACTGAGCCATCTCTCCAGCCCCCACGTTTGATGCTTGATGGGAAATGAGGAAAATCTGCTTTGGGAATGATGGTTGTAAATCTCTAGTCATCCACCCTTTGATACTGGAAGCCAACTAGAGCTAAGTAGGGTAGGAGGTGCATGGGAAATGAGGAGAAGCCCTGATGGTAGGGTAGGGAGTGGGTGGGAAAACGATGAGAGGTCCTGATGGTGAGTGTGTGTGAGTGTTGATGACGGGGCACCTCGGGAGTAAGCAGTTTCTGGACTGGATGAAGAAGGAAAGGAATTCTCTGGCCGTGTATAGAAAGACAAGAGAGGTTCAGCACTTCAGGACCGGAGTTTAATGAAGGTATTAGTTTAGCGAGACCACCATAGAAGATATCTGAGGACCAAGGTCAAGAAGGGGGAGAGAGAAAAGCATAATGCTGAAAGGAAAAGACCCAGCTGTAGGATCCACTATAAGTTATTTCTGTTTTATGTGTATATGTGTTCATGTGTGTGCCCATGCATATACATGCATGTAGACATTTGATGTCAATGTCAGATGTCTTCCTATCTCACACATTCTTCAGCTTACTTTTTGAGATAGTCTTTCACTGAACCCAGAGCTCACTGCTGTAGCTCGACTGGCTGACCAGCAGCATAGGGCTCCTTCTGCCTCCTGCTCTCCTGCTGGGACTGCAGATGTGGGCCCCCTGTGCCTGGCTTTTGTTACATTTTGAGACAAGGTCTCACTCTGCAGCTCTGGCTGGCTTGGAACTCATGTTGACCAGGCTGGCCCCAAACTGACAGACCCACCTGCCTCTGCTTCCTGAGTGCCGGGACTAAAGGTACATGCTACCGTGCCTGATTTATGCGGGTGCGGGAGATGGAACACAGGGCTTCAGGCTTGTACAGCAAGCACTTTGTGAACCAAATCACCTGCCCAGCCTCTATTTTAATAAGCCCTTCTATTTTAATGAAGATTTATCTTTGCCTCTGTATATTTTCCCCATCTAGATCACCAAGGAAGGATATAACCAGCTTTTACTTGTGAGCTCCTTGGCAAGGTATATATGAAACTTAATTTGCACATAGAATAATAATAGGAACAACTGCCATTTATCACATCCTTGCTTTATGACACCCATTATGGTTAACACTTTGCACATACTAATTCTCAGGTTAATATACTGGACGTTTCAACATTTCGGAAAAGACTGTAGCTGCCTGGCCCGCATCTGCCCCCCTGTTTTAAGTTCAGTCCAGTGCACTGATTCCTTCTTCCCCGTTCATGCGCCTCACAGAACATCAGTCACACACCAGCTCTGGGAGCTGACGGAATTGGAATTCTCCTTGTTACTGCTGCATGGAAATTACCCTATCATGTAGGCTTACCACTTCTTCTTGTCTTGCTGTTGACCACGTGGGAAGGGCGTGGTTAGACTGTTATCCCTCCAGGTCTTATGTGAGCTAGGAGAGATGTTGGTAGGGGCTGAAGTTTTCAGAGAGACTTTATAGTCCGGTCCAAGCTGGTGCACTGGTGTGGCTGGAGTTGATGCCAATTGGGCTGGAGGCTGGACTTCATCCCAGTTACAGCAGGCCACATGGTCAATCCAATACGGCAGCCTCTGGGAGTCATTCTTAACACAGCTACTGCCTTCCCCCAAACCTTTACAAGAGACTGTCTTCAGACACAGTACTGAGACGCACAGACCTTCTTGTTGCTGTTCTCTGCTAGGCGGAATGAGCCTTCTAGATTCACAGAGAGTGGACATAGAGAGCAGCACTCATGGAAGGGACATCGGAGAACTTGGGACCACGAGGGGTCTGATGGCAAATCTATCCCCTTCACCACCAGTTGACTTGAGACTTGAGAATGAGTCATGAATCCTCATTCTTTCTCTGGGTGTTATCATTTCTGCCTTTTACCCTCAGAATTCAGGAGCCATCCATATTCAGGAGACTTTAATCTGGACAGGGCCAGGGCATGAGGGGAAAAAACAGGAAGCTGAGCTCTGGATAGTTGATTAGGGTCTCAAGGTCAGTCAGATCTGAAACCATTGAGCTATTTGCCTTTGATGGTGTGTGTGTGTGTTTATGTGCATGTATGCACATGCTCATGCACACACACCTGTATGCATACATGTGTATGTATGTGTGGTAGTGCGTGCACATGGAGGCCAGAGGTTGATATGGAGTGTTTTTCTCAACTGCCCTACCTCGTTGATTTTTTTTTTTTTTTGAGTCAGGATCTCTCATTGGCCTCGAGCTCAGCAATTCATATAAGCTGCCTGGCAGAAATCCCCAGGGATCCTTTTGTCCCACTCCCTAGAGCTGGGATGACAGACACAGGCCACTGTGCCTGACTTTTCACATGGGTGCTGGGAATCCATCTCAGGTGATCACGCATTCATGACAACACCTTGACGCATGAAGCCATCTCCCCAGCCCTTTCTTCATTAAAACAACTAGGTTGGACACAATACTGTCAGCTTAACAAATACGCTTTGACACAGAACTGCACTGACATCAGAGAAGGGAGAGAAACAAACCCTGAAAAGGCAGAGCCCACGGCTCGGCGCTGGGTCTCTGCTCGGTTCTCCAGCCTTTGACGGCAGACTTCCATGTTAATCTTCTGCCTGGCGTGGTGTAAAGTTTGCTCTTTGAAAATCCCAGAGCCAAGCAGCACTTTGTTCATCTCCCTCTGCATGCCTTTGAATTCTTTCCCTCCTCTTCCCTATCTGAGTCTGGTTCCATTTAGTTCCTCTTGCCACTCTCTTCTCCTTCGCTTTGATGTTCTGAAATGCCCCCAGGTCTTTTTGAGTGTTCGCTATGTACTGTGTTGGAAGCCTGGTGTTCTTGGGCTAGAACACATTAGGGATTCGTGTGATGATGGTTTCCCAAGCACTTCGAAGGTTATGCAGTATTTCTGGGGAATATGCTTCTTGCTGGTGGGGAGGGGTGTAGGTCAAGATAATGGAAAGAAAACCTGTTTTTCTAGCTTAACTAGGGAAGCAAAGGACTATAAGGGCTTCATCACCTTCCGACATCCGTAGCATCCACTCAGAACAGTATCTGGTCTAAAGTGGATCTAAATCCAATAAATGTGAACTTTGAAAGACTGCAAGTTTATCAGTAAGGAGGCAGGTGTGACTGCACAGTCAGCCTGACGTGAGTGTCTTGCTGGGTCTTGGTACTTAGTGATTTACCCCTGTGAAGTGGACAAGTGTTTCAGTGTAATGACACATGCATGAAGACCCATGACACATCTCACTATTTTATATGCTAACCTTAAAAAATTAGCAATAAAAAATAATCAAATACACATGGTTAATAATAGACTACTTGGGGCCTCGGGTAGTGGATACATTGGTAAAAATATTCCCTGTATAAGCACGAGACCTTGAGTTAGTTTCCAAAACCCACATAGGAAGTTTGGTGTAGCAGGGTTGGAGGCTGGGGAGGCCGAGTGGGAGGAAGGGAGGGAGTGGGAACCAGGATTAGTATGTTAAATTTCAATTAAATTAAAAAGAGAAAAGAAAAAGAAGTTGGATGTGTTTGTGAAATGGCTCAGCAGCTAATAGCACTGGCTGCCCTTGCAGAAGACCCAGCATCCACATGGCAGCTCACCACTGTCTATACCTCCAGTTCCAGGGAGTTTGGTGGCCTCTTCTGGCCTCCACAGGCACTTCACAAAAGCAGCACACATGAACTCACATAGGCACACACAACATACACACAAATAAAAACAAATGAATATGTTTTTAAAACGTTGTGTGTGTGAGTGCATTCCCATAATTCTTGTGCTAGGGAAGTGAAAGGAAGCAGATCCCTGGGACTCACTGGCCATCAGCTTAGCCCCATCTTAAAACCCCAGGTCCCAGTGAGAATAACCATGTCAGAAAGCAAAGCAGAGCTGAGGAACAGCAACCAAAGTTGACTTCTGGCCCCAACACACATGAGTAGACACATGCGCCAGCATGCATGTATGCACACATACATTCACATGTTTCTCTCTGTGGGTGGTGCATGCGCATACATGCAAGCAGGTAGGCTTGCAGAGGCCAGAGGAAGACATGGATGCCCTGCTCGGTCATTCTCCACCCTATTTTCTTGAGCCAGGCCCTTTCACTGAACTTGACCAGCTGCCAACAGGCTCCAGGGGTCCTCCTGTCTCTGCCTCCTCCTACAGCCCAGTCGTGCAATTTTTCACTTGCGTGCTGGAGGTTTGAATCTAGGTCTGCATGCTTTGTGAGGCAAGTGCACTTACTCACTGGGATTTCCCCCCTACACCTCCATGTCCCATTTTTAAAGTACACAAATGGCAAAGAAGAGGCAGGGTCACCCTGGTTACATCCAGGATATTCTAAAGTGACATCTTTCCTTCACATGTCCTTAAATGCCCCAGATTAACCATGACCGATCAAAACAAAAACAAGACTACATAATAGATACAAATTTAATTCCTTGATGGTTTCTCCCCTTCCCTCCTATTTCTTACTGGGACTTTGGGATGTCAGGAAGAAAAAAAAAAGGGAATCTGAATTTTTTGGTCCTCCGAGCAGGCTTGAGATAAGATGGGTGTTAGATGTGATTATGGCTCCAAGCACAGGCAGCCACAGTAAATAAATCATGGCTGTCAGGTCCAATTAGGTGGGTCTTGGGTGACTCGGGCTGCCACCTGAATCGAGTTTCACTCAAGACCTGGGCTCGCGGGCTCCATGGAGATGGTTCATTTAAGAAACCACAGAAGCAAAAAGGTGTGAGGTAGGGTGGGCACCTCCCCTACTTGGGATCCGTCTGCAAGTCCAGGAAAGACAGTCACTGGCTTATTCGTAGTAAAAGAGATGAACCCTTTGCCCCGTGGAGATGGGGTGTGTGACTGGTGCCCTTTGCCTGCTTGAGAAAGATTGTCTGTCATCAGGCACTGTTCACAGCAGAGTAGGCATAGAAGCTCTTGTTCTGAAGGGCACAAGTTCACAAGACCCCTGAGCTGGTGTTAATAAATGGCAGGTTGTGCACACTCAGAGCTGGGTGATAAAAGCCATGAACACAGAGGAAACAGGTGAAGATGGGGATGAAGCAATAGATGCTGGCACCTGGGTGATGGGGGTGGGCACTAGGGTCTGACTGACTAACTAACTAACTAACTAACTAACTAACTAACTAACTCGGGCTCTGGGCCAGCAGCTATGGGGTTTGATCACTGCTCAGTCAGTGAACAAAGGTGATGGATTTGTCCCAAGTGTCAAGTAAACCGGGATGATCGGGGTATTGATCTTGATCATTGGGGAGCTTTGGCTTCTCCTCAAGACTGGGGACATGATGGCTCTGATCAGTTTGCAGGGAATGTTGGCAAGGTTGAGGAGAATTCTGAGGCTGTACCTGGGTGGCTGGGGGAATGGGGAGCTGAGTGCAATGTCTACCGTGGAGGAGAGGGACACAGACACAGCATGCATACCAATCCTCTCTCGGGTCCAGCTCCCTGTGCCTCGGAGAGCATTAGAAGCAGACAGAGGGCAGAGGCTGAGACTAAATCCCAGGGCAGTCCCCACACGACCGACAGCTTTACGAGCTCTTAATTTCCTTCGTCCTTTCCTTTCTTTCCTTATCTAATCTTCATTTTCCTTTTTTCTTTTATGTATTTTTTAATTTTAGTGTTTGAGTGTTTTGTCTACATGTATGTCTGTGCACTGCATTTGCACCTCGTACCCTAGGGGACCAGAAAAAGGTGCTGGATAACCTAGAACTAGAGTTTCAGGTGTTTGTGAGTCACCATATGGGTGCCAGGAATTGAACCCAGGGCCTCTGAAAGAACATCTCCAGACCCTTCCTTTCTTCTTTTAATGAACCTCACTTACATTAGTGTGCATAGATCTTAACCATGTATTTTGAATACTTTTGATAGATACTGACATCCACTTAATGCTCATTCCTGTGGAGACAATTCCTTCACCCCAGACATACCCCTTGTGTCTCTCTCCCAGGTAACCTTGTCCTGGTACAGAGGCCACCAATATTGCAACACCTGTCACCTTGAGTCTCCTCTTTCTGTTCCTTAACTTCATGCAAACTGGCTCCCTGTGAGGTTTTGTGTAACCAGCTTCTAAGCCCAGTGTGTTGGGAAGACACTTTCATTCAACAATCTCAGTTCCTTGTAGTGGCATTTCATTTGCATTTTAATAAAGAAAGCTTGCCTGAGGATCAGAAAAATAAAACAGCCACACTGGCCAGCCTTACTGACCAGGCAGCAGTGACACACACCTTTGCTCAATCCTAGTAGCCACACTAGCTTGTCATAGAAACCAGGCAGTAGTGGTGCATGTCCTTAAAATCCCAAAATAGAGAAGATTATAAAACAGAAGAAGACAGCCCATAGACATGGTCTCATTTTGAGATTCCTGGAGGCAGGATCGCCATTTTCAGACTGAGGTCAAGGTGAGAGCCAGTGGCTGGCTGCTTTGCTTTTCTGACCTTCAGGTTGAACCCCGATTTCTATCTCTGAGTTTTTATTAATGTGCTTCAGCTCCTCATGATCTTTCTTCATTCAGCTCTTTCCCCTGGTGGGATAGACCATAGTTTGTGGACCCTTCTTTTGGAGACTTTTATTTTATGCTATAGCACCCAAAGCTTCAATGAATAGCCATAAGCTTGGATTTGTGTTTTTGTTGAAGTCATGTGACAAGTGTTTTGCTTTTTAAGATAATGCCGAACTGTTTTGCAAAGTAGTGAATAGCATTTCACAGTGCTCACCAGAACGGCTTGAGCGCTTAAGCTACTCCACACCAAAGTTAAAAACCGAGTCTTCTGTGGTTTCAGGGTTTCTAGTGGTGTGTGTGAAATTTCCTAAGGATGAAACTGGAGCTGGAGATGTGAAGTTGCTTGTTCAAGCTCATGCAACCGGAGATTCGGGAACTGGGATCCAGACTTGAGGCGCTTCCGTCACATTGGCCTGTGGTTATGTCTGTGGTGGCATTTTCTTGGTTGATGATTGACGTGGGAGGGCTCATCCCACTGTGGGTAGTGCCACCCTTGGGCTGGTGGTCCTGGGTGCTATAAGGAATCAGCTGAGGAAGGGGGATCAAGCCAGCAAGCAGTGTTCCTCCATGGCCTCTGCATCTGCCCCCGCTTCCAAGTTTTTCTGTTGAGTTCCTACTCAGACTTCCTCCGTGATGAAATGTGAGCTAGAAGTATAAGCTGGATAAACCCTTGCCTCCCCAGTTGCTTTTGGTCATGGTATCTATCACAGTAGTATCTGACACACTAATATGAGTCCAAATTGTCACTGGATCTATGTATTAGTACATGTAATTGCCACGTATTATATCCATAATGAGTATCCTTATTGGTGTGTGTTATAATCATTGCTGTAACAGAGACTCAAAATAGCAGCAACTAGAACGCAGCATAGATCCACAGCCTCCATTTTTTTTCTCATCTAAAATCCAGGGGTAAACTATGCAGGATCATGTTGGCTTTTCAGAGCATGGGGGACTTTCATGATGAATGCCCCTTTCTAAGGAAACATGAGTTCATACCTCTTTACCCCAGATGGGGCCCCAGTGTCAGATCCAAGGAACAGCCTATCCACGTTCAGCTTGTCTAATTGATGAGCATGTTGGTGTCAGTCTCTGAGGTATGTGTGACTCAAAGGCAGCTATGTTGCCCACTCCAAGCAGATGGTGACTTGTAGGTCATATACACCTCAGAGTGTCGACAGGTAGAGGCAACCACCTGCAAGGCAGGCTGGAAAAAATAGCCACACAGCGTGGATCAACAGCAGTAGAGAATAGCTATGTGAAGACCGTGTTTGTGGTCCACAGGACTGCATTAGGTCTCTGCAGTTGTGGTTGGAGGAGTCCAGATAAAGATTCTGCTCTTGGATGTGGGCCATGAGATGCTGTTGTGAGTGTTAGTCTAGAATGTGTGGGAGTACAGAGGACACTTGTGTTCCAGGCATGAATGGCAGCGATGTCATTGGCTGAAGTAAAAACAATAGGAGATCCAAGTTTACAGATGGTGGAGAATTCTCTCGCAGTATGGACAGGAAACATTATCAGCACGTCTGAATGTCACTAGCCAGCGCTAAAAGTAGGGCCAGGGACTCCAAGAAAGGAGCGCATCAGATGGTGGCGAGATCCTGTTAGAACTTCCAAACCTTAGAGGTGACTGACTCTGGATTCCAATTTGAATTCAGAACAGTCTTGCTTGAGGGGTATGGTCGCCGGGACTGTTTCCCTGATAGGCGGAGAAACGTAAATCAGATGCTGGAAACTGAATTATACAGGATCCTCTAGCTGAACAGTCAAGGGCTAGGAGCTTCCTAGTCATATTCTCTCTCTCTCTCTCTCTCTCTCTCTCTCTCTCTCTCTCTCCCTCCCTCCCTCCCTCCCTCCTTTTTCCGTGTGTGTGTATGTGTGTGTGTGTGTGTGTGTGTGTGTGTGTGTGTGAGAGAGAGAGAGAGAGAGAGAGAGAGAGAGAGAGAGAGAGAGAGAGACTGTGTATCTCTGACTGGCTTAGAACTTCCTCTGCAGAGTAAGATGGCCTTAAAAGATCCTCCTGCCTATGCCTCCATACAGGGCTTAAAGGCCATGTGCCGTAGAGCCAAGTCTGCTCTCTCTGTTTGATGACTTCTTTCTCATGCAGCCTTTCGTCCCAACTAACCAGCAAGTCCAGTGAAGTTATAAGTCGAAGTCATGGGCAGGTGCCTGGAGGGCCATATGATATCAGGTGACTATTTCTGAAACAGCCACAGCAGATGGCTTTACCTGGCATGAGCATCTTGCTCTTCTCCAGCAGGCTGGGCTGGTCCCAGGCAAACCTCACTGAGCATCTTTGGAGACGGTCACAACCAGAGAAGACAGGGGAGGTAGGAAATATGACAGCAAGTATCCTTTGCTGAAGTGGATTGCTGGGCTAGCTGTCCTTCCCACACAGCCTCACCTGCATCAGGAAAATTCACCCACTTCTGTGATAACCTGTGGGACCCCCTCTCTGTGTCCATTTGGTCGACAACTCATGGGCGATAAACTTGATAGAGAGTCAATCAGAGGCTCAGGACAGCAGCAGACAAGGGTGCCCCCGCTTGTTCAGGCCCGGGGCAATGTGCTCATCAAAAGCCCAGAACTTCTTTGTACTGGTTCTTCAAAGAAAGTTAATGAAGGCATGTTTGGGGGAAAAATAACAATAACACAGTTCTACCGCTGACCTTGTGGGTGACCCAAATTAAAAAGCCGTTTATCTTCTCTGGATGTGTTTCACCTCAGAAAGTTTGCTCCTGGCAGCCGCTAATTGGAAAGAGAAAAAAGATGCGACTGGAATTCTAAAATCTTTTTCACGTGTTCTGATTTCCCTCAGTCGGGGACCCAAGAGGCCAGTCCGGGAACATGAGATTCTGAGCTGGGGAGAGAAGAATTAACAAAGCCATGGCCGGATCTGTGGCCACTGATGTGTACACACATACCCCATATATAAAGACATTTTAGAGTCCTTTGAGTGACCTCAAAAATCTGTATAGGACACACACATACACATTCGTGCCATGCACACATGCACGCGCATGCACACACACATACCTGACTGAGACAAATAAAATAAGAATGAATAAAATAGCTTCAGGTGCCCAGAAGGAACAGAAGAGTGGAGCTGTAGGTTGGTCACTTTGGGCTGAGTTGTCAACAGGTCCTTTTGCGGCAGGTGACAGTTGAAAAGAATAAGAACGGGGCTGGAGAGATGGCTCAGAGGTTAAGAGCATTGACTGATCTTCTAAAGGTCCTGAGTTCAATTCTCAGCAACTTCATGATGGTTTACAACCATCTACAATGAGGTCTGGTGCCCTCTTCTTGTGTGCAGGCAGAATTCTATACACATAATAAATAAATATTTTTTTAAAAAAAGAAAAGAATAAGAATGGTGGGTGAGATCTGGGGCAACATGAAAATCAAGAAGAGGTAAGATCCAGAGGTCGGAGCCAGTAGGAGCAAGCTAGGTGTATTCTACTCGAAAAGTAAAAATGTTGAAGGCACGAAGGGAGAGAAGAAAGATGAGCATGACCTCTGGTTAGTGTCTTAGGGATTCTTTGGACCGCAAGTATCAGCAGACCTAACTAATAAATAGCAGCTCAGACAGGGGTCTGTGTTCCACCTGGCATTCCCACGATGGCTGTTGGTGGTGCCAGGAGAACGCTCATGACTGACAGCTAGGACTCACTCTTCTCAGGGAAGCAAAGGCCCATCTGGACCTCCCTGAGCATCTCTGCTCTTAGGTAACAGCTGTGCACATGGGATTAGGGCTGCAGGCCATCAGCCTCAGAATGATGTGGGCCATGGTGGGCCACAAGGTTCCTCCAGTCACTGTAATGAGGTATAGACGGCCGTCCACAAGGTCCTGTCGCTTCTTCCCCTTGATGTACCTTGTCTCAGGGAGACACTGCCCAGCCATGGACTTTTTACTACTCAGCAATTACATGCCTGGAAGGAGGGTGCCCATTAATCAAGCCGAACTGCCCAGTGTCTCTTGCAAGACTAGCCTGTGTCTCCTCCTCACTCAGTCTTCCCTCTCCAATACCTGGATGTAGAGGCACCAGTCTGGAGGCAGAATGCTCCAAATGCAGGCAGCCTGGATTCTGGAGTGACCCATGGCCATTTCAGGACACCTGCCCTGTGACTACATGCCTGCTTTAGTCAGGAATGTAAGTATTAAGTAGGCATTTATCATGCTGGGCCAGGGACACTGGGACACATTCTCTTCCCAGGGGCCACTACTGCCCTAAAGCAGATAGAAAGGAAGGACCCTGCCTATGCTGGTACTCACCAACTATAGCCCTAGCTAGGTTCTGTGCTGACACTTTACTCTGCTTGCTGAATAGCACCCCACCCACTATGGCAAGCATTGCCAGGTAATGTGGCCAATGTCTCCCGAGGACAAGGTACACCAAGGGAAGAAAAAAGAGGACCTTGTGGATGGCCATCTCCACCTTCGTTAGAAAGCTGAAGAGACTGTGTGGACTACCATCTCCACAATCAATGGTCACTCAGTGTTTGTTCATGCATTGTTTTTTTTCCCACTTTTGTCACAAGTCACCACGACTGCCCAGATTTCCCAAGCTGATGGTGGCAAAGTTGCAAACACAGCCTGTGCATTGGAGATTACCTCCAAGGCTACCCATGAAACAAAGGGATATTTACATCTTCACACGAGGCAGGGACACCCTTTCACATGCCTGTTCCTTCATGAGTTCTGAAGTGGACTCCCATATCAGTATGTAACTTGGTCTGCCCCCCCCACAAGCCCTAGCTGAGGATAAGTTGGTGCCTGGTCCGGCTTGGGCTCCCATGCTCCCTATGTAGGCATTCTATCCAGGTCTCCTTTCTGATGCTGTGATATAAAAACACTCTGAGAAAAAGAAGTTTAGGGAGTAAATTATTTATTTCAGCTACAGGTTATAGTCCAGCACTGGGGAAAGTCAGGGCAGGAACTCAAACACCAACTTGAAGCCCAAGCCATGGAGGGTTGTGGCTTGCTGGTTCACTCACAGACTTACGCTTGTCCTTATACAGCACAGGATCACTTGCCTGCTGGGGCTCTCCTATATCAATCATGATATCAATCACGTACATGCCCACAAGCCAATCTAATCTGGGCTATCCCTCAACTGAGACTCCCTCCTCAGATAACATCAGGGCTGGAGGGGATAGAGCGCTGAGTACCCCTACCCCTAAATGTTCACATGTAAATTAGTAACTGAGAAAAACTGACCTTTTCAGAAAGACATAAGGGAAAGGGGTAAAAAAGATGGACAGAGATGAAGGCATGACACACACACACACACACACACACACACACAGATTCAGGCACCAGCTCCCATGGCTTTCCAGGGTCCTCTGATTTATGCTTCTGCCACTGTGTTTCCCATGGCTTCCTCTCCTCTCTGATCCTTGGCCTTAATTGAACTTCTGTGTCTCTATCCTACTGATTCCTTATACCCTCCAGGAGTCTGAGTCTAGCCTTTCCCTTCCCTCCTCACAAAGCCAAGTCCTTTTGACCACATCTGCACACTCAACATCCAGAAGGAGCAGATCCCCAAGGTGAAGCTGGCAGGCTCTGCCCTCTGCTAAGTTCATGGTGAAAACCGTTTGAGATTTCTAGCTCTGCACACGCTGAACTCATGTTCCACACATAAGCATCAGTGTTGTGATGAGAGTGTGCAAAAGTTCCCAGGGGAAAATCTTATCCCACAATTCCCATTCAAACCCTACCCCACAATTCCCATTCAAACCCTACCCCACAATTCCCATTCAAA
>JABTXL010002731.1:2165565-2225592 GCA_025134845.1 Neodon shergylaensis | reverse complement strand
TACCCCACAATTCCCATTCAAACCCTACCCCACAATTCCCATTCAAATGTTCATCGCATTAAGACGCAAACCCCAGAAAAATCACATGCTAAATGTATATCAGGCACCTATGCCTCTGTCAGCTGCTGGCTTTATTCTGCAAGACCGTGGACAGGTGGATCAGAAGGAGGTGTGTCCACAGATGTGGGGAGGTGACTGTAAGAGTGGGGACAGGCAGAGAATAGGGTAAGTGACACATTTGTCATAGCATGTACAGAACCTTCTGAGTCTACTCAGAAAGGCAATACTAGATCTTAAAATTTGAAAGCCAATGCAAAGTTTTATAAAGAATAAATAATACATCACAGATTTAAAACAAAGTCTAAGTGTTTTGAGACAGAATCTCACTGTAGCTAAAGCTGATCTGGAACCCACTAGATAGATACACTGGCCTCTACCCACCAGTTGCTGGGTTTACAAGCATGAATGACCACACCTGCATCCTCCAGCCATGCTTCTTCTTCTTTTTTTTTTTTTTTTTTCGTTTTTCGAGACAGGGTTTCTCTGTGGCTTTGGAGCCTGTCCTAGAACTAGCTCTGTAGACCAGGCTGGTCTCGAACTCACAGAGATCCGCCTGCCTCTGCCTCCCGAGTGCTGGGATTACAGGCGTGCGCCACCAGCGCCCGGCACCAGCCATGCTTCTTAATAACACACATCCTCATCTGCACTAGGATGGCTTACATACAGGGAGAATGCTGTGCTGGGGGAAGGGGGCTGTTCATCCTAAGAGCCCAGAAGATGACTTGGCGCTTAGGAGCCAGCACTTAAATGACTAGGACCTGTAGATGGTAAGGTATAGGAGGTTTGCCAGTGAAGGCAAGGTGGTGGGAGGAAGCTACAAGGTCAGGATGCCTAGACAGGGTTACCTAGAGATTGTCCCTGTCTTCTATCCCATCTGCCTCTGGAAACCCCCACAGTTGCTGTGTCCATTAGCATGAAACATTGCTAATTTGAAAATCCTCCTTGGTGCTAGAGAGATTGTTCAGTGGTTAAGAGTGAGGGTATATACTCATGTGTGTTTGTATGTGTGTGTGTGTGTACTGTTGCTGTTTTGGAACCCAAGTTCAGTTTCCAGCACCCACATTGGGCAGCTCACAACTGTCAGAATTCTAGTTATAGGGGATCTGACACCACCCTCTGGCCTCTGTACTTGCATATACATGCCCCACCATGCCCCACCAGCCACACACACACACACACACACACACACACAGAGAGAGAGAGAGAGAGAGAGAGAGAGAGAGAGAGAGAGAGAGAATATAAATTAAGAATAAAAGCATCCTTGCAAACTCATCATAAGTGGACCCTCTCACTCTCTGGGAGTGTTAGGTGTTTTCTTCCCTTGTTGCTTTGTGTGAGGGAAGGGGGAAAGATGCCACTGGTGGTCCAGGATAATGGAAAACCACAGCTGCTGAAGAGTCCTCCACACCAGTGAGAGCTCTGTATTCTTAATAAAGATGCCAAATTGTCATGTCTCACAGAGAGTGAGCATTATGGAGTTTTCTGTGATAATGGCTGTGTCGGCTTGGGCTATTGCTTCAATGATTGAATTAAATGAGTTTATGTTTTAACGAGGCGGCTAATCAGAAGCTGATTGTTCCAAATGATTGCCAGCCGGGGGAAGCTAAGTTTTGTTTTCTTTTCTTTCTTTTCCATTTGTTGTGAGTCTGTGGACTGCAAAGAATCTGGTCCGTGTTGGCCTCAGAAAAATCTCTCAGTAGCAAGAACAGGGTTTGGATGTGGGGGTCAAGGGATGCTCGAGTAAAATGAAGTGGGTTTGGCCTCAGTGTGGGCCTCGTGGGGTTAGGACCTTGATTGTTTGGCTGAATAATCTGTAGGTGAGCACAAAGGTTAGTGTGTGGGAGGAGAGAGACTTGAGATTGGGGCTGGGGGATAACTCAGTAAAGGACTTACTGTTTAAGAGGGTCTATGAGTGTGGTTCCAGAACCAGCATCAAAATCCAGGCATGGCTGCACGCATTTGAACCCCAGTGCTGGATGGGTGAAGCCAACAGGGTCTGTAGGGCTCCAGTTTAGCTTGTGTGGCTGATGAGTGTTGGGTTCTCGGATAGTGGAAGTACCATTAAGGCAGGTGTGGTGGTTTAAATTGATCGTCAGTTAGGAAGGCTCTAGAGTCACCTCAGTGACAAACCTCCAGGCATGTCTGGGTGACAATTTCTAGATTAGATTGATTGACATGGGGGAGGGTCACCATCCTCAAGGTGAACTGGAGCCCCTGGTGGCAAAGAGGGAAAGGGTAAACTGGGTATGAGGGTCTTGTTTCCTTTACCTGTTACTACAATGAAGTACTTAAGCAACTTATGGAGGAAAGGATTTGCTCTGACTCACAGTTCAGTTCACAATCCCTCCTGTGACAGGGATGTCACAGCAGCAGGAGCTTCGGGGAGCTGGTCACAATGCACCTGCCGTCAAGAAACAGACACAGTGAATTCACTCTCGCAACTCAGCTAGTTCCTTTACTCCATTTAGATAGTCCAGAATCTTCTGCCTGAGGCATGGCTCTGCCTGCAGTTACATTGTGGCTTCCCACTTCAGCAAAGGTAATCAAAGAGAGTCCTCCAATGACAAATCTGGAGACCCATCTCCCAGTTGGCCCTATGTCCTGTTGAGCTGACAATGAACAGTAACTATCCTAACCGGCATTCATCTCCCTCTGCTTCCTGACTGTGGATGTCATGGGAAGAGCTGTCATGCTGTCCCTGCCCTGATTGACTTCTCGACCTGTAAGCCAGGATAAAGTCTTCCCTCCTTAAGTTGCTTTGGAAAAGTATTTTGTCAAAGCAACTAGAAAAATGACGAATACAGTAGGGTTTTCATCTGTCCTCACTTGCAGAAACACACTGCAGCATAACTCAGATCCTAGACACACACATTAGCATACAATATCTTGCAGCATATATCAGCATCTGTGTCTGCTGGATGGATGCACACACACGTACGCACAGACACGTATGCGTGAGCGTGTTTATATCTGAAAGTTTCTCAAGAGCACATTTACTTTGGCCTGGTGACCTGGCCTTTTGTGTGTCTTCTTCCTGAGTTACAAATGGCTGCTTGAGACCAGCTGAGTTGACTTTAACACTCACACGCAGCCCATGAGCCCTATTGAAGCAAGCCTGCTTTGAAAGCACCCCACTCCAAGCAGAGCAGCCTCTGAGAGTCCAATGAAATGTGTGTGGGCGAGATGCCAGACTGGCACCCGGCCATTCATCTCAGTTTTGACAAATGGTGCAAATAGGACGGGTTAGCCGCTGAAGCAGAGAAAGGATGCTGACTGTCCACTCCTCTGCCATGATGGACGAGCTCTCCTGGGGAACTTCTGACCCCAAACTACTGCCGTTTCCCTCCCCCATGACCTTCTGTAGTCTCAGGATGGCATCAGCTGAGCCTACGACCTCCCTGTGGCTCTGCTGAGACAGGGGCAGAAGGAGCATCCAGTGACTTCCTACTCACCCATCTCTCTAATATTCCTGGGGTTGGTCATTTCTAATTTAGAAGGAAAGTGTGCAGGACATTGGTACAAGGAGTAAAAGGAGAGGATAGGTTAATAAATGTTACAGTTTAAATGTGGAATGTCCCCCATAGGCTCACGTGTTTGAACAGTTGGTCCCCAACCAGTGGCTCTTGTATGGAAAGGTCTTATAAGCTTTTGGTGGTAGAAAGGCTCACTCACTGGAGGAAATAGGTCACTGAGGGTGAGCTTTGGGCTCTTATGTCTTCAGCTCTATTTCCTGTTCTTGACTGGTGATGTCATGTGACCAGATGGCCTGTGTTCCTGCTGTCATACCTTCCCCTCCATCACAGGATGCATCCCCTCAAACTGTAAGCTGGAATAAGCCCGTCCTCCCTTAAGTAGCTTTCTGTCAGGCATTTGGACATAGTGATAAGAAACAAAACTAATATAACAGGCACGCCTCCAGATCAGTCTCATTTGCTCAGATGTGCCAAGCAGATCCCACAGATCCCACAAGCCATACAAACTGAGCACCAGGGGAACAACCAGATCCAGAGGCTAAGCTGAATTCTCAGTTCAGAAAGAATGCAATTGTATTTCCAGGGGCATGTGGCCAGCTAACTTCTTAGTGTCAACAACTATAAAGTAAATACTCTCCTCTCCACAGGACAGGACATCTTTGTCATGCTTGTTCTACTGTGCCACAGGCATTGCAAGAACATGAGTGGGCTGTGTTTTAATAAAATCTTAGTTACACCAATCACAGGGAGACTGGGCTTGGAGAATGCTTTGTGGATCTCTGATCTGCATAAAAATCTTTCCCTTATAGCCCTTCCATTTTTCTGACTTTTCTGTAAGATATCCATGTAACAAGAAGTCTCTGAGCCAGGAGTTTCCAAACTGGCCCAATGGATGCATGGAGGTGGTATGCGGTGGGGAGACAGGTCCTATGCAACACGGGCTATTACAGCATTTCTGGCCTCTTCCCTGGTAATGCCAGAGACATTTCTACTTCCCTTAGCTCTTTTAAAAAAGAATTATCAGCTTATTTAATATGTATATGTGTCTGTGTGTATGTATACCTGTATGAGTTTGTATGCAATGCCCACAGAGGCCAGCAGAGGGTGTCAGATCCCCAGAACTAGAGTTAGAGGTGGCTAGAATTTTCTAGAAGCTGGGGCAGGAGGTAGGGCTCTTTTACATTCTCCAGCTTCCTCTGACTCCAGACATTCTCTTTCCACCTATCCTGATCCCATCATTTCCAGGATCTCTGAGAAGGGATCAGTCAATGGAGTAAGGGCTGTGCAGACAACCCTCAGCATCTTGGCTTCATTAATTTCATTACAGTCAGAAAAATGCCCTTTCAAAATGCAGTCACACCCCAGTTTCTAGACGTAGGCACATCTTGGGGGATTGTCACTCATCCCACTCTAGACCCTCTTGTGTCAAAAAGCTTTCTTCCAGTTGACCATGGCTGTCTTGGTTGGCAGCTTGGGTCCTGGGTACACCACTCTGTCACAGAACTCTGAAGCTATGGCTCTAGGCTGTCATGGTATCCAGGTCTCCTGAAGGGCTTCATGAGTTAAACACAAATTACTGGGTCCAACAAGTCTAGGGATGGCCTGGGAATCTTCCTTTCTAAGTAACTTCCAGGTTGTGCTGGGTGGATGGCTCAGGTGCTAAGTGTTTGCCATAAAGCGGGTGAACTTGAGTTCAGATTCCCAGCCCCCACATAAAAGCCAGGCATGTGGTGTATGTGTGTATTTCCAGGCCTGGGAAGGCAGAAGCAGGAGGATTTGGGGGGCTTGCTGGCCAACCAGCCGAGCCTACTTGGCGAACTCTGGGTTCGGTGAGAGATCCTATTTCTGAAAATAAGGTGAATGGCATCTGAGGAACCACACAGAAGATTGATCTTTGGACTCCACACATGTACACACAAACACACCTTCATGCATGTGTACCCCCCAAAAAAACACATACATACTTCTCAGGAAAAGCTTCTTCTGCTGGACTCTGTACCCAGCCTGTTGTTTTATCCCCAGGGGTATTTACAGCATTCTGGGGCAGTTTGTGGCAGGTGGTCTACACTCCTGTATATCTGCCAGCTCCCTAAACGGCTATGCACAGGCCTCCCTGCCTTTGCCACCCACTATGATCCTCCCTAAAGGCATCACACCCAAGGATGCTGTTGGTCCACAAAAATCTCCTGCCAACTGCTAGCTGGAGCATCTTTAATGGAGGCAGGATTTATTTTACAGCCAAACAGCAGAGCCACACTTCCTAAACTCAAACACGTTTCCTAGTAAATGTACGGAACCAGTGGGTACGTGTTTTGATACTTTTCACAGTAGTTGGAATGCCTGTGAGAATGCTCAGGATGTGTGGAACAGTCTGGCAGCCTGGGAGTGGGAACTGCAGAATAGACTGTCTGTGTGGTTCCACGCAATCCTGTATCTTTGTGATGAATTCTCAGATCAGGACCTTTGATTGAATGGTGGTCTTTGAAAGTAAGCACGGAGCAAGAAGCTTCAATAATCACCAGTCATCCCCTTTCCAAAAAGCAACAGTTTGGTGGAGAGCAACAAGAACGGCCATGTTTCCATTTTCTCTGTGTGTATAGTTGTCAGACATTCACACCAAGCCACTTTGGAATAGTCTATACAGAACAAAGAGTTATCCCACAACCTGTCTCCTCAGAGTTCAGGGGCCCAACAATGATGCCACGTGGAAGAAAGGGTGGGACAGGCAGCCATTCTATAAAGCAGCTGCAGAGAGGAGCACATGGGGCTTTCATTTGCTTTTCCCAGAATTCAGTGTGGTCAGTGGCACCCTGATATCAACACACACACACACACGTATCATTATTTAGTGGACTTTCAGGACCTCTTGCATGCTTTTCTGAGTAGAATTATCCCAGGCTTAGACTCAAAGGGTCACATATTGCAGTTATTTCCATTCCGTTTATATACAAAATGTCTAGAATAGGGGCTGGGGAGAGGGTTCCCAGCACTCATGTTAAACAACTCGCAGCTGGGCTGTCACTCCAGCTCCAGGGGAGCTGACACTCTTCTGGGCTCAGAGGGTACAGCATTCGGGTGCACACACTCACAATGCAGAGACATGCATACTTAAAATTAGAATAAATCTTAACAAAATGTCCATAAGAGTCAAGTCTCAAAGCCAAAGAGGATGGGATTTGGGGTCGCAGGTGCTGGAGAAAGAGGAAAACGTAAGTGGCTGCTAATTGATACAGGGTTTCTTTTAGGCCAATAGAATGTTCTGGAATCAGGTAGTAGTGATGATCTACCTTTGGGACAGGCTAATGTACACAGTGTATGTCTTTTCTTTTGATTCATTTTTCTCTTATGTGTATAGTATTTTTGCCTGCATGCATGTTTGTGAACCATATGTATTCAGTACCAACAGAGACCAGAAGAGAGTGACAGATTCCCCTGAAATGGCAGTTATAGGGGGCGGGGAAGAGACAGAAATCTTTTATAAATAAATAAATAAATAAAATAAATAAAAAAAAGTTATGAACAGCCATGTAGGTGCTGGGAACTGGACCTGTGTCCTCTGGAAGAGCAGCCTGAACCATCTCTCTAGCCTAGAAACAGTGTATACCTTGGTGAAAGTTTATTGTGGAAATTCCTTTCCTAAGGAAGATATGATAGATTGTGCCTACCAGCTCCTCCTAAGTCCCCAGTGACACACTAAAGTACCATTCCACCAAGATCCACCTTGGGGAACCAGGGAGTTTATTAGGCTCACTTGTAGAACATGTAAAGTGGTTACTGGCAGAGGTGTTGGCAACCCCAAAACAGCCTCATTTGGGGATTCTCCACCCTGCTTTGGCATAGAGGGAGCCCCTCCCTTTCATTTTCCCAAGATTATATACTCTAATGCTCCCCTAGACCTCAAGGCTGCATGCAGTTAGGGAAGGGTTGCATGCAGATGATTGTGAGGAGTGGCTGGATACTCAAGTAAAAAGCTCATGACCCTCCCGAGTCCCTCCTAATGTCAACAGTCCACAGGCCCCATCGTGATGTACTCCCACAAACATGAAGATGGTGGCTGTGTCCCTGGGAGGACGGTGTTATACAATAGTTATCCAGGTTTAAGGGTATACTGATGGTCATCTCTGCCAGGGAGAGCACAAAGTTTGAGTAAGGGCAGGCACTAGTAATTCTCCTCAACTCTTACACGTGATGCCTTGATGTGAAATGTCCCTCATAGGTTTATGTGTTTCCGCTGAGTCGACAGGTGGTGGCGCTGTTTGGGGACGTTGTGGGATCTTGGTGCTCAGGCCCTAGATGACAGATGCAGGCCACTAAGGGCAAGCCCGCAAGGTTGTAGCCCAGGTCTGCTTCCATCCTGCCATCTGCTTTCTGATCCACCAGGATGAACAGGCTGTGCTTCAAGTTCCTGCCACCAGGAGCCAAGCCAGCCATGAGACTCCTCCACCATGATGAACCGAACCCTCTGAACTTGGAGCCAAAGCAAACCTCTCTTCTCTTGAGTCACTTCTGACAGGCGTTTGGTCGTCGTGGTCCAAAAGTAACTAATACAAACATGTTTCTTCTTGTTTGCTGAGCACTTGCTATGTCCAGAGTGAACACGGCAAAGACACAGAAACAGGGCTGCACGTGAGATCTCTCAGAGGTGTCCTGGGGGCTCCCTGGGATACAAAGCCTGTGCTGCCCATTGTACATACAAGGAAGCCTGAGTAACACCTTGTCCTGCACTCCAGAGTTGGGGAGTGGCCAGGTGGGGGTGACATAGGAATAGCTGGCTTCCCTTTTCTTTGTTTATTTCCATTATCTCGATAGCAGCCCAGAAGCCCACAGATACTTCTGTCTGCCCTGTCCCCAAAGCAGTTGTTATGTAACTTCATCCAGGTGATAATTGTAGCACATTCTGGGTCAAGGGGAATGGGAGCTGGCAACAGAGCACTTTTTTGTCTCTTGATCGGCAGCAAAGGGAAAGAATTCAAAATGCCCAGCCTAATCCAAACCAGACAAATCAGCCTGTATCTTCTGCAGACTAGCCCCTCGCAGAGAAACGAACAGGTATCATTTTGAATCGTGATTTTGGGGATTTGTTTGTTGCACAGCAGTAGCTAACTGATACACCTGTTGACTTTGTAAATTTAGTCAAGTGGGTTTCTCCAAACCGAGTCACCGATCACAGGATGGAGAGTCAAATACTCTTTAGACTGGGTGTTGTTCCTTGTGGAGTTTAGAAAAGATCACAGAGCACAAAGAGCCCAGCCAAGAGCAGCTGTGTGGAGGGATGCGTGTTCACTGCTTAACACGTGTGCAGCAAGGGAGGAAAGCTGGGCCGCACAAAGGGGCCTGATGACAGCGAAATTGTAATGGGGAGAGAGTAAGGGAGAGGATTCTGTGCAGCTGTCAGAAAGTGAGGCGCTCTCTGTCCACAGCAGAAAATCTCAGAGAGGAAAACCCTCCTGTCAGAGCTGATGCTGATGGGAACTGAGACGTTCGTTCAGTGTCAGGAAGGGAGAGCATGGAATTGGCTGAAAGCCTCCACCTCATCTTAGTTCCCCAGATCTTAGAGTCTTCCCTGGTGTTCCTCGGTGCCTCAGGCATTAAGGAAGCGACTCCTCTCTGACTGGTAGATTTCTGAGCGGAGGCAGATGTGCAAGGTGGCGTGCTCAGACTTCATGCTTGTGCTTACCATTCGTACGCCCTGAGCTAGAGGTTTATTATACTTCCTACATTGTGTAGGACTAAACCTCACTTCTCCACACAAATACAAAAAATCCGAGCCTGTGTATGAGATAAAACCTTGCTTTCATCTTGGTTTAGACTATGTTACAATTACTTTCTCCAGAAAAAACTAGCTTCCTATTAAGGCCTTCCTGAGTTTAAAGTCAGATGATGTACCAGTTAACAATTGCTGTATAACAAACAATCTCCCAAAAATTAGTAGCCTACAATAATGTCTATTTATTTCAAAGACCACAAACATGGGTGTCAAGTCCTTTTGGCACACATGGAAGCCACATGCAGTTTTAATGTGCATCTGTGTGTATGCATGTGTAGGTGAATGCCTATGGGGTCAGAAGTGGGCGTTAGAGAACTGGAGTTACAGGCAGCTGTCACAGAGCCTGGGTCTTTGGCAAGAACAGCAAACATTCCCAACTGTGGGTGCAGCTCTCCAGTCTTTTCTATCTTTCTCATGTTGATAAACGCAAAATCTTACTACTAGACCCAAAGATGGAAGTGCCATGTGTGTTCCTGGAAGGACTGTCTGTATACCACCGTCTTGGTTACATGTCTAAGCTATGAGAAGACACCATGACCAAGGCAATTTATAGAAGAAAGCATTTATTTGTGGCTTACAGTTTCAGAGAGTCAGTCTGTGCCCATCATGACAGGGAGCATGGCAGCAGGAAGACAGGCATGGCACTGAGAGCTCACATGGTTGAGGCACAACCATAATGGAGGGAGGGGAGAAGAGAGAAAGAGAGAGAGAGAAAGAGAGAGAGAGAGATTAATTTTGAATGACTGAGTCTTTTGAAACCTTAAGCCCCCCTCCCACACACACAGTGATAGACTTCTTCTCCAACAAGGCCACTCCTCCTAATCCTTCCCAAACAGTTCCGCCAACTTGCAACCAAGAACATACACACACACACACACACACACACGTCTGTGGAGGTCATTCTCACTCAAACCACCACAGCCACATTCCAAGGCTACAGGGAGGGACAAAGAAGAAGCACACTGACAGTCTGTCACTGAGGGTGTACCTCAGTCTTCTCAGATGCCCTCAAGGAAGACAAAACCAAGGTCTTAGTCCCTCCATCAGGGAAAGCAAGATAAGACCCACTGTTCTCATCAACAGACATGTTTTCCTTAGACAGGAAAATCTGACATAACACATTTTCTTTTTCAGCTGCGTCTTTGGGTCCTCCTCGGTCCCATAAGCTAAATTATCAGAGTTTATGAGTAGTTATTTTCAAAGTTGTTGCCGCTCAACAGCTCTCCTGAAGCCCGAACAGGTGAAGCAACCCATCAGATAAAAGTAGGTCACCGCATCGTTCCCATCAAGCTGGTGCACTGTTGCCACATACGGGAGGCTTAATGAAGGCCCATTCAGTGTGATTACGGCTGTGCTTCCATCCCCGATTTAGCCGTCAGCTGTTTATTGAAAACACTGATGGCGGTGTGTTCAGACTTCTTTTTTTTAAAAAAAAAAAAACTCCAATCTCTAAGCATTTATGACTTTTAAGGAAAATAAATCATATGGCCAAGAAGCACGGGATCACTCCTTGTCCTTCCAACTTTGGAGTCTGTGGAGACTGAGCAAGGATGAAATTCTACCACCGGAGTGTCCCACTGGGGAGAATCTAGCCAGAGCTCTACCGCTGAGAGCACCAAACATGTGGGGCAGGGGGAGGGATGTACATGATGATGATGATGATAAAGACACCATGCCACGTTACCTCTTAGCCTCTTAGCCTCCACATCCTGTTTAGCTCTGGGTAAAGTAGAGCATTTGATTGCTTCCTACTCTGCTCCTGCACCAGGTCTCAAAGTGCTTATCACTCTGTCCTTCGGAGCTGGCACCTTAGCAGGATGAAACAGTACCTTCTAGCACCTTCTGGTACCTCCAGTGTGGTGTCTGTCTCAGAATGACAGACCTCAGCAAAGAGAGACGAGCCGTCTACCTCATGTGGACCTGTTTGCGTGCTCCCACAAGCCCCACTCCATCCATGCCAGGAACCCTCCCTCCTGCCAGGACTCTCTGGCTCTCTGCCGGAGGTGCGCTGAGAATATGGGGTCCTTTTCTCTCCGCATGGATTTGAAGATGTTTGCAGTAGAAGGTTAGAGGAAGGGGGCAGGGCTGAATACATAGCACAAGTAACCCCAAATCTTTCTGTGTCTCAATATAGGAACAGAGGGTGTTGGCCTCAAGCAGAGGCTGACAAACTGCAGCCCATGAGCCAAACCACGTTATGTACGACTGTCAAGATAGGAATACGGGAAGGGTAGGGGGCGGGGAATAGAAAGGAAATGTTTTATGACAAGTGTAAATTCGACAAAATTCAAATTTCAGCATCCACCCGTAAGGCTCTGTTGGAACACGGCCACATTCATTGTTTGTGTTTTGGCCATCTTTCTCACTCGAATGGCAGTGTTGTAAGGGACCATATGGCCTGAGAAATCGAACTACCCACTATCTGGTCCTCCGCAGGAATCCTTCACGGATCCCCTGTTGAGGGTGTAAACTCAGGAGCCAGACTTCTCCAGACCACGTTCCGCCAGGGACACCTCTCCCTTCAGCCTCCGCTCCTCATCTGGGTACCCTTCCAACTGTGGCAGGAATGGGGGGCAGGGACTACCCACCCCACCAAGGTATCCTGGTGCATGCAAGTTTCATCCTCCAACTGCCTCTTGCTATTTTTCCCCCTTTGGGGGGCAGGGGCTAAACAATGTCTATTTTCCCATAAGATCCCAATGGCAAACCTAAGTTTGATTCTATCAGTTCATTTAGGGGGTATGGGCAGGAGCATGTGTGGCCTTAAAGCAGCCACTGGGTGGTCTGAACCCAGTGGGGATGATGTCTCACCTATGTCTGAATCAATGGAGTCTAGTTCCTATTTCTTCCTATCCCTACATACTCTAGCCCTTCCCCAAGAGACCAGGTGTTATCCAGACAGAACTGTATACAAATGGCTGGGGATAGTGATCAGATGGTAAGATGAGGGTCCCATCCCCCCCCCCAGACCACCACCACTGTCTCCGAGGGAACAGCAACAGTCAGGAAGTCCAGTCATGTGATCATTCACAAATCTGCACAGCTGGTCTTCCAAAGATGGAGGTTGTTTGACTCAGAGAATAGCACTGTGCCATAGACCTTCCTCACCAAATCTCTAACCTCTACATAGCTTAAGATGAAGAATACTGTAAGAAACCCCTAACCTTGAACCGAAGGCTTGTGTCTGCCACTGTTAGAGCATTATATCAGATAGCAGAGTACTAGAGAATCACCAGGACATGACTGTGTCCCATCTCAAAGCAAACCAACACAAGACAGCCTTCTACCAGGTCCACACCTGGCCATTAACACATGGGAATCTTCTCTAGGCCCAGACTGGGGCTGGAGAGATGGCCCAGCAGTTACAAGCACATACTGTTCTTACGGAGAACCTAAGTTCATTTTTAAAGTCCATGCCCAGCAACTCACTACTGCCTATAACTCCAGCTCCATGTGACCCAGTGCCCTCTTCTGGACTCTGTGGTTTCTGCACTTGTGATCACACACCCACAAGTAGATACACACCCATGCATAGACATGAAAATTAAATCTTTTCCTTTTTGAATATAAGTGGTTCAGACACAGGTGAAACCGGCTCTCCTATCTGAGATGTAGATTTGGGAACCTGCTAGCCATCATCCTTCTTAGCATTTAAGGCATAGATTTTTTTCTTCTTAATAAGGAGGCAGCCTGTGAGAGTGTAGTGACTCCATAGAGTTCCCTTCTTCCCACAGCAGACAGATGAAAAGAAGACACAGGGTGTCCATGGGAGAAGGCAGAAGGATACCCAACATAGCACCCAGCATGCTGTGTTTAAATTCTATGAACAATAACTCAAACCCTACATCCTTTTTTAGTCTGTGGTTCATCTCAGGAGATTCATTTGTCTGAACTGACTCTCATCAGTTCAGAGGGGTGGGGTTAAGCCTCTGCTATGCATAGTGACTCCCAGCTCTGAGCACTGGCCTTGGCAAACAGTAGGCATTTAATGGATGTGCGTTGAATGCTAATTGCTTGTGAAATACAGGCTTGTGTGGAGCAGTGTTGCTTGCGCGTGGCCATGCTGAAGTGAGGTTTGTTACCATCTTCATTGCAGCCCCGGGTAGGACTCAGGCATTTGCCACGGAGGAGGCTATGTAGTGCCCTTAACACCAGACTCCCTGGAACTGGAATTGTAGATGGTTGTGAGAAACCATGTGGGTTCTAGGAGCATGGATTAAGAAAGTACTCTTAATCACTGAATCATCTCTCCAGCTCCGTGGCTCCCTTTAAAATGCAGACATCCAAGAAAACAGCAACCTATGTGGCTGCCTCCTCATCAGCTTCTCGGTGAGATGACTCTCATCAGAACCCAGAACTAGCTAAAGCTTTGAGCCTTGAAGTGTCAGAATCCTATGGAGGTCTGTAAGCCAGGCGGTGGGGCTGCAGAGGCAAGTGCGCAGTGACTTTCTGGGAGCACGCTGACCCCAGAGCACCCCAGTCTCCCAGATTTTCCATCATGTCTGTATTCTGGCTGTACTCCTTCCCAACAGCTCCTGCCTTCTGGGGGTTTCTTCAGTCTCATCACAATCATTCTCATGGATGAAATAATGGTGGCCCCCAATATTAAAAGAGTTCTTATGCATTAAGGAAAAGAACCTTGGGGAACGTTTCCAGGAAGGAATGTCCAGTTCTATTAACTGGAAACTTCTGTAGCAGTTTCAGATGGCTGAGCAAGAAGCAGTTTTATCCTCAAATGAGAATTTTCTGTTAAGAGGTCAAGCAGAGCCACTGTCTCCAAGGACACTAGAAAAGAGTTTGGCTTGGAAGGGGGTTGAATAAAAGCCTTGATTCCAGGGAATTCTTAGTCTAGAGCAATCCCCTCATACAATCTGGTAATTCTGCATCAACTAAAGATGTTTCTGGGTTACCAACCCTGGGAAGGAGGTTGTGATGAAGGAATGATCTTGATTGCCAACTTGACAGGATGAAGTGCCACCTAAAAGACAGAGCCCTGTACATATCTGTGAGGGAGTTTCTCTATCGGGTTAATTGAAATGGGAAGACCCACCCTAAATGTAGGCAGCACCATCCCAAGGGTAGGGTCCTGGACTTGGTAAAAAGGAAGAAGTGAGCCAAGCACCAGCATCCATCTCTCTCTGCTCCCTGACTGTGGATACAGTGTGACCAGCTGCCTCACGCTCCTGCCTCCACCCCTCCCACACCATGATGGCCTGGACCCTCAGACTGAGAGCCACAATGAGCCCTTCCTTCTTCTCCTTGCCTTTGTCAGGTGTTTTGTTGTAGTCATGAGGAAAGTAATTCTCTAGTGATCTCTGGTGTCTAACAGGATGCTGGGAAATGCCGGGGTCTCACAGGGAGGATACAGCCAGCCCAGACATCAGTAAATCCAGGGCTGAGGAGTCTGCCCTCTCCTCTAGGGAAACCTGTCACCCAGGCTTTAACAGGAGTTGAACACTGTCCCTTCCCACCACCTCCAGTCCCA
Organism: Neodon shergylaensis; assembly: GCA_025134845.1. Taxonomy (NCBI): domain Eukaryota; kingdom Metazoa; phylum Chordata; class Mammalia; order Rodentia; family Cricetidae; genus Neodon; species Neodon shergylaensis. The sequence continues at coordinate 2,210,807 of JABTXL010002731.1, read as the reverse complement.
ATTACAGGCTAGTGGAGAGGGTGGAGGTCTCAAGGACCCAGCAAAGCATCTCCCATTCCTCTTCCTCCTCCTCCTCATTTTGCTTTCCAGCTTTTCTCCCAGCAGTCATGCATCATGTTTATAGCATGTAAGGCTTCAAGGTTAGAATCCAAGACGTCAAGTTCCCCAAAAAATGGCCTCTCTCTGGATGCACAGAGATTTCGGCTCACATTTAGGTGACAGGGATGGACACATCGGGTGTTGGCTTCATTTTAGAAATGGAACAAAGCATCATTCATGGGGACGGAGTCAAGGTTTTCTCTTCAACCCCCTTCACCTTCTCTACCTGTGATATTGTCGGATGCAGTGCGCAAGAAGATATTTATAGACAGACCTGCTGTTCCATGTTGCACAGCCTTTGATCAATGTGTGGCTGTCTGCAAGATCCTTGACATCTTTGTTGGGAGTCACGGGTGACTCTGTGTGACTTTGAGAAGTGGCTTCATCGCGTAGGTTTTCCGGCCTCCAAATTCCCAAGCCCCACACCCTGGTGAGCTAGGCAAGGACTGGGGAAATGGAATATTTCTCAAGTGGAAGAAAACTAATTACGGGGAGTCCATGGAACAAGATGCTAAAAGTGAAAATAGATTGGTGGGAATTGACCTGGCATGTATCTACAAGCTGGCTGGCTGTGAGCAGCCCTCTCCGACAAGATAGCCCAGATGATGAGCGTGATCGATGTCCTTATATCCACCTGTGGGTGCTGAGGGCCAGTGGGACCCCAGGAAGACCAGCTACTTAGGAAAGGACTTGGTTCCCTGACAACCGGCCCCGGCTCTTTATTTCCCACCATCATTTGAAGGCACAGAGATGACTTTAAGTCACACCTCGGGGGGGGGGGCTAGACAGGGACACCCCCTCGGCTCATGGGCAGCCCAGTGGAGCATGCTAACAAGTGTCCCATCTCACTGTAAATGCTCTGTGATGTGTGTCTGATCGATACAGAGACTATAAATCATAGAGAAGTAAGTGTGGTCCCCTAGGAATACAGTTACCTACCTACCTACCTCCCCTCCCTCTTTTTTTTCCTTCCTCCATCCCTCTCTTCCTCCCTCTAAACCTAAGAAAGGAAAAACAAACTAGGAGTCCGTGTGCAGGGGCCCAGCTCTTCCTCTAGTCTAGGTGCCAGCTGCACAAACCCAGATGGGCACAGCACCTGGGCATAGTGCTCATGAGTGAAGTCCAGAGGTTATGGCTCATTCCCTGTTGCCCCATAATGGGCATGCCCAGCCTGGGACTGGTCTGTCTCTTCCGGGATGCCCAGAATGAGGCTAAGCCTCTGTCCTCAAGGCCTGTAAGTAATGGTGTCAGCCTTGGCTAGTCTCTCCGTCCCAGGGTACCCAGTAAGATTGCTTTTCTCCTCTTCCTCAGCCTCCATCCAGTGCCACTCAACTCCCATCTAGTTCTGCTCAGTCCTCCAAATAACCCACAGATGGTATTTATCGACCATCTTCTCCAGCCAGTACCTCTCTAGGTTCCGGCTCTCAGCTTCAGAGCTGGACCACAATCTGTCCACAGTTGGCAGTTTTACCTCAAGAATGAGCTGTGACCCATGTGTTGGAGGGAGAGGGCTGACTTCAGCAAGTCCCCATGGCATCTTCTGATGTCCACACTTGCAGCAGCGCATGCATACACATGCACACATGTGTACGTTGCATGAAATAATAAATAAAATATCATTTTAAAAAATCTGAGACCTTTTCATTGGTCTCCCTCCAGCTCCCACTCAGCCGCTTCCTGCTGACAGACTGTCTACAATACAGTGACAAAAAGAGATTCCTGCGGGAACTGGAAAGATGGCTCAGCAGTTAAGAGCATTGTATTCTTACGGAGGACCTAGATTCAATTCTGAGCGCCCACATGACTGCCAACAACCATCTATAACTCCAGTTCCAGGGGGTCTGGGGCCCTCTTCTGGCCTCTGTGGGTCCCAGGCATGCGTGTGACACACAGACACACGTACAGGAAAAACATCCATACTGGTAAAATAAAATGTAAAAATCTTTTGTTGTTTTTTTAAAGAGCAAGAGATTCTTTTAAAACATTTTATTTGATCGTATGCCTTTGTTCAGAATTCTCCAGTGTGCTCTCATCTCATGCATCCTAAGGTCCCGTCATGTGCAGCCGGTCCATGTGGCCAGGTCTTTCACAAGGACACCAGCCCACACTCCACAGCTCTGCAGCCCACTGGCTCTGTCCCTGCCCTGGTGCCTTTGCACACCCTGGTCTCTCTGCATCACGTGCTCCTTGTGTGGCCTCAGACCTCCCTGTGTCCTGTCACTCACATCTCTATTCAGATCTTTCTGGTCCTAAGCCACTCTAGAACAGATGTAGCCAGCCTCAGACTCTAGATCTGCACCACCATGCAAGTTCTCGTTAGCCATGAGCGGCAATTTAACTTACAGTTAGCTGAAATCAAACTTGAAATATGGTTCTTGATTATATATCAGAACCCTTCCAAGTATCTGGCAGTCATAACAGGGATAGCTGAGATGTAGTTTGCAACTCTCTCTTGAGGAATCACACGTCCTTGGTGTAAACAACACTGCCATCCAGGGAAGGGGCTGGCATGAGTCCAAGTTGTGAAGAGAAGGTGGGTTTTCCAACTCATTGCAGATTTCCCCTTGTTCTAGCCACAAGCTCCATTCTGCCACTCTGTGGCATGTGGCTAGCATTACCACATTGAATGGTGTAGATTATGGGAGCACTTTGATCTCCGGTTCTATCAGAGCGAGTTGTGCTGAGTGATGCTATCCATTGATTAGGTTTGCCATTGCCATCACCTTATAAAACAAATTATCTATAACAATTGTTGAATGTTCACATCATATTTCTAACAAAAATTCAAAACATATAACTCTAGTATGTTTCCTGTGTATTTGTATTTTTGTGCTCTGACAATTAGAAGCCTACTGTGTGCAATTGGGAGCAATGTCATAGTGTGCCCAGTGCATAGAAATGTGTTTAGTGTTTCTTGAAAAATAGCATCTTGAATATGTGTATACAAAACCAGTTGATTTTATAACCACTTTCCTCTCTGCCCAGATTTTATCCTTTTGAGTGTGTGTGTGTGTGTGTGTGTGTGTGTGTGTGTGTGTAGGTGAGAGGACAGCTTGAAGGTCTCTCCTTCCACCATGTGGGTTCCAGAGATGGAATTCAGATCCCCAGGCTTGTCAGTCAGATCCTTTACCTACTGAGCCACCACCCTGGCCCAGTCCTTTCCTGTTTTTTGTTCATCTCAGCCAGTTTGAAAAAGGTTGAGCTGCCTGAAACCAGAGGCTTTGATTCACAGGTATGGATGCAGGATGTGTTAAGGATTCCCATCTGGTGTGTGCCTGAGGGCTCCAGACCACAGAGTTCACTGAAAGAAGCATATGACTGATCCTTTTTTTTTTTATTATTTTATCTTTTTTTATTTTTTTTAAAAAAAGAAAACAAACTATCTTTTTCTTTTTCATTATACATACCCAATCCAAGTTCCCACTCTCTTCCCTCCTCCCTTCCCTGGTGCAGGAGAATTGTCTGTATTTTGTCAATTGTGTTTTAAATAAATGCTGATTGGCCAGGCAGGAAGTATAGGTGGAAAAAACAGACAGGAAGTAGAGGTGGTACAATGAGAACAGGAGAATTATGGGAAGAAGGAAGCCCATTCCTCCTGGTCCTGCCCAGACCACCGAAGAAGCAGGATGTGATCTGCCCCACTGAAAAAGGTACTGAGCCATGTGGCTAACATAGATAAGAATAATGGGTTAATAAAAGTTATAAGAGCTAATACGAAGCCTGAGCTAATGGGCCAATCCATTTATCATTAATATAGACTCTTTGTGTGATTTTCTTTGGGACTTGCCGGCTGTGGGAACTGGGCAGGACAGAAACCCTGACATGCAGCCCTTCATGTTACACTTTCCCTCCACTCACACCACCCCTCAACCCCCCAACCGCTCCATAGAGAAGGTAAGGCACATTGCTTTGGGGAAGGTCCAAGGCCCTCCCTACTGTATCTCAGCTGAGCAAGGTATCCATCCAAAGAGAATAGGTTCCCAAAAAGCCAATACAAGCAGTAGGAATAAATCCTGGTGCCAATTCCAGTGGCCCCTCAGTCTGGCCCAGCCATGCAACTGTCACCACATCCAGAGGGACTAGTTTTGTCTTATGCTTGTTCCTTTCCTGTCTGGCTGGTGTTGGTGAGCTCCCATTAGCTCAAGTAGACTGCTTCAGTGGGTGTCCCCATCACGGTCTTGACCACTTCGCTAATACATCCTTAGGTGCTCTTGCCTCCACAGCCTCCCTCTCTCTTCTTCCTCTGGTCTCCACCTGCTGTGTCACTGAGACCTGGAGAGGTGTGGCCAGCAGGCAGGGAAGCACACCATTCAGGACTGACATGTACAACTTCTCCTGTAAATGCTTCCGCTTCCATCCAAGTCCACCACCTCTGACAAAAGGAAGAAAAAGAAGAAAAGAGAAAAAGAGTAATACCTGTCGGCGCCAGGGTCCCTCTAGATACTCTATCCATATCTGAAGGCCCACTCTCGTATTATCAAGATGTCAGAGAAAGAATGAAGCAGAGATTAGGAGAAAGGTAAGATTTAAACACAGGCTAATGTCCCCTCCCAGGATCATATACACAAGAACACATGGGGTTATTATTTCATGATCACCACTGTACTGAATGCCCACCAGATGAGCAGTGTACCAGCTAGGGTTTCCCATTTCAGCACCTGAAATACCCTGTTCAAGCCAGGGAAAGAGACATCTGTTCCGTACAGACAAGCATGTCACGAACCCCAAAAGACAGAGAGCCACTGCCTGCAGTTCACACTACACATTTGAATGTCAGTTATTCCTTCAAAGTACAACTCAGAACAAATTTCAATTAAGGGGATGATATTTGAAGTAAGGAGAATCAATGGAGGTTAATGGGGAGATAATTTGGGAACAGAAGTTCTTTTTAAAGGTCTTTTAGTGAAGTTTTGGTTCCTGAATTGAATGTATATGAGCACTTAGTATTGACCCAGGGACAGACTTGGATCGTAATGATCCAGGAACAGACTTGAGTCATGGATCTGAGTCTGGATCACCTTGGCATGTGGTTCTCTCTGCCTCACCCCAGCAGCATCTGCATGCCCAGAGAAGTCCTGGACACCATGGTGGCTTCCTGGGCAGTGAGTACCAGGCTTTTTCCCAGGCTCCCCATCCTAGCACATTTGAAATGGAAGACTTTGTGAATGAGACCAGGCACCTATGGACCAAACCAGGGAAGCTACAGAAGATCTAAGGTGGTGAATGGTGAAGCTTGTGAGACAGTCACATGGAGGACAGGTTGTCACCACAGTGTCTTAGTATCTCTGTTCCTGTTTACATAGCTACTGGCTGGATCTAATTAACAAGCCAGGCAGTTACAAAATAAAATGCCTGGTTAATTGCAAGAGAAGAATACTTGGGTATATTAAATCAATAGGATGGGGTTTGGGAACTGGCTGTGATCCTGTAGAGTGGTGTCCTAGTTTTCGTTCCATTGCTGGGATAAAACGCCGACCAAAAGCAACTTAAGGAGGAAAGGGTTTATCTCCGCTTACAGCTTGCAGTCTAGCACCGAAGGAACCTGGGCGCTGTAACTGAAGCGGAGCCCACAGAGTAGCAATGCTTACTGGCTTGCTCAGCCTGCTTTCTTATGACACCCAGAACTAACTTCCCAGAGGTGGCACTACCACTCACCGTGTACTGGGCTCTCCTTGATTAATTTGCAATCAAGAAAATACCCCACACAGACTTACCCACAGGCCAGTGTGATGGAAGCATTTGCTCAGTCCATCGCAGAGGAAGTCGGGTCGTGAAGCTAAGGTGGGAAACCCTGTGTACTGGCTTACTCCCCATGACTGGCTCTGCCTGCTTTCTTACATAAGCCAGGATCACCATCCCAAGGGATGGCACTGCCCACGGTGGGCTGTACATTATTCTAGAAAGGTCCCTAGGTCCTAACAGCCAAATCTGAGCCTGTCTCATTAGACAATGGCGTTCGTTCTTTGTACTCTTTATGATAGTTAACTAGTGGCCACTGTTGCCTTTCCTTTGCTAATTATCTTCAGTGCTGTGTGACTTATTTAACTCATGGTCATCACAGCGTTTTATCAGCTTTAGTATCTATTTGAAGTGAGGAGCTGAAGCTTAATTCTGACTACTCATTCAAGGAGCAGAATCAGTAGGAACTAGGAGTTGAGACTTCAGTCCACTGTTTCTGGTGCTGAAGTTCAAAGCCTTAACCATAGTGCTATGCTGTAGGGTGACCAGAAGGAAGATGAATGCAAAGTCAGAAGCTCTCTGTGCCTTGAAATAAGCTTCACAATTTAAAACACACGTATTCCCATCAGTAAGGATCAGGGACTTCAACAAAAGACAAAAACATTTTAGTGAGTTTAGTTCCTGCCCGAGCGTCTTCCTGTAATACAGCAGCTTCAAGGTTGATGGATTGGACTGCAGTTGCATGGTCTGAGCATATTAATAAGTTCTGAATCGCCAGTTGGTTCTGCCCCTGAGATCTGCTGCAAGCCGCCCATCTCAGTCAGCACAGATGTGTACACACATTCCTGGCAGAACCAGCTGGCTGTGCAAGGTACAAGGGCCAATGGGAAGAGAGTCCTGTGTGGTTTCTGTGATGACTTTGGCTGAGATCTAAATTTTCAGTATTTTAGTATGCTCCCTAAGAGCTGTAGACACTTGAGGCTCTGGACCTGGACTTTGGTATGATACTGACATGGACATTAGTCCACCATGACTAAAGTCAGCACCCATGCCTCATCCCTAAGTGTGACAGCTCTGCACAGGCTCACCTGTGCTTTCCTTGACCTCAGTTTCTTGGATCTTTCCCAAGGTCTCTATGATGACTGAGCTTGACCATTTACCACCACATCAAACTTAGCAGCCTGTACCTTCCATGTGCTCTTGTTGGGTACCTGTCACTGACCTTTAATATTATATATATATTACATGCAAGAATATGTATGTATACATACATATATATTCTTATCCTTTTTTTTTGTTTTTATTGAGCTATATATTTTTCTCCACTCCCCTTCCTTCCTCTCCCCTCCCCTCTACCCTCTCCCATGATCCCCATGCTCCCAATTTACTCAGGAGATCTTGGTGTTTTTTTTCTATTTCCCATGTAAATTAGATCCATGTATGTTTCTCTTAGGGTCCTCTTTGTTGTCTAGATTCTCTGGGGTTGTGAATTGTAGGCTATGTTTTCTTTGCTTTATGTCTAAAAGCCACTTATGATGAGTACATATGATATTTGTCTTTCTGGGTCTGGGTTACCTCACTCAATATGATGTTTTCTAGATCCATCCATTTGCCTAAAAATTTCAAGATATCATTATCCTTTTCCAATGTGTAGTACTCCATTGTGTAAATGTACCACATATTCCTTATCCATTCTTTGGCTGAGGGGCATTTAGGCTGTTTCCAGGTTCTGCTATGACAAATAATGCTGCTATGAACATAGCTGAGCACGTGTCCTTAAGATATGATTGAGCACCCTTTGGGTATATACCCAAAAGTGGTATTGCTGGGTCTTGAGATAGGTTGTTTTCTAATTTTCTGAGAAATTGTCATACTGATATCCAAAGCGGCTGTACCAGCTTGTATTCCCACCAGCAATGCAGAAGTGTTCCCTTTACCCCACGTCCTCTCCAGCATAAGTGTCATCAGTGTTTCAAAAGTCATTTTCAACACTTCCCCTAGTCTGATCTTTTTTCATCCCCTCCCTTACACTTGGAAAGTCCTTTTTCTGAACAAGCTCTCAGCTGAGTTCCATGTTTTTATATTTATGTGACCCACTGAGTTAGCATTGCTTGCATGAGGCATAGTGAGGAGTTCTGTGTTACCATGGGAATGGTGGAGCCATGAATTTAAGTGTGATTCTTACCAGACCTGAGGTCCACTTTTTTTTCTCCTCCTCAAATTTTTTTAATATTTATTTATTTATTAAAGATTTCTGTCTCTTCCCCGCCACCTTTGCAGAAATTGTCAACCTGATTCAGAAATGTGCACAGAGAGTCTGAGGGTGTGTCTGTGTGCCAGAGTGTGTGCTCATTTAGCACTTGTGATGGACTGAGTTCAATCCTGAGCACCAAAAACATCCCAAGTGATGTTGACAAAGAGAAAATGGGAGGGTTCGCGGTATCTGCTTTAAAGCTTACTACAGATTATGGGAATCAGAACTGTGTGGTGACACTAAACAGTAGAGAAAGATAAAGACAGACCCAGGTCGACAGGTCGTTGGGGAAGGATTGCAATTCCTGAATGAACTTATCATCCTGTGCTCAGTTGGTTTTGAGTGACAGTGAGTATCAAGAAAACTCAATAGGGAACCATGGCCCTTCTAATGAATGATGTTGAGATGGGTGGTTATCCTCCCACCATAAACAAAGACCTCTGCTTCTTACCATCTATAAAAATTAGTTCCAAATGGATCAATACCCAGGTGAAAGAGCAGAAGTAATAACTTCAGATCACATGGGTGGACATGACCCCATATTATAATAGCATTCTAATTATATTATACATATATATATATACATATATTCTAATTCTAATATATATTTTTCTGGGTGTGATGGTGCACACCTTTAGTCTCAGAACTCCAGAGGCAGAGTCAGGTAGACCTCTTGAGTTCCAGGCCAGCCAAGTAGTGAGGAAAGGAAAATGAAAGAAGGGACAAAGGAAACAGTTTCTTACCTCCAATTCTAAAATCATAAGCAATCAAAGAAAAACTCTATTAACTGGACTTCATTTTGTGCTTCAAGGAACTGTACAAAAAAAGGAAAGGTGTCTCTTTCAGAATTGGGAGAAAATACTGGAAGCTGGTGGTCTGATGAGTGCTAAGACTAACAAATAAGTCTTACAGTTCAGAGATTAAAAACCCAAAGGACTCAGTTATGTAGACAAAGAATGGCATAAAGCTTTTCTCCAGCAAGCATGTGGGGAGTGGGGGGATTCCAGTTAATTGCTCCCCAGAGAAATGTAAATCAAGCCACAGCTAGATGCCACCTCAAACTCATCAGCACCGTTAGCTTCAGAAGCAGGCAAAGGTTGAGGGAATGGGACCTCTAGCTCATCGGCCTCAGTGGAGCACTCTGCTCTGGAAAGCACTGTGGTGGTGGTTCCTACAAAGTTAAGCAGAGTTAGTGTATGGCCCATTAGCTCTGTTTACAGCTACAGCCCAAGAGAATAATAAGTGCCCATACCAAAACTGTGTTTGAATGTAATAATGTAATACTAACAGAAGCAAAATGTGATGTAGTGGGGGCTGAAGAGATGGCTTGGAGGTTAAGAACACTTACTGCTCCTGCCGGGGACCTGAGGTTGGTTTTCTGCACCCACATAATAACTCTTAACTTCATGGATTCCTACATCTTCTTCTGGCCCACATGGGCACTGCGCGCATGTGATATAGTATGCACTCAAACCAAACAACATATACATACACATACATAAAAAATTACAAGTGTCCCTTCTCCCCTTCTGGACCCCTATGAGGGACTTCCCATACCAGAAGTCTCTAGTAAGCTAGAGATTTGTGTAAGCCCTACCTTCAGTATATGGAGTTAAATGTTATATTTTATGGAAAAAATGAAAAAATACTACTGACCAATCATAATGACAAATTGGATCCACCAGATAAAATTAGGAAGACGTGTCTTTGGCCCTAGAAGTCCAGATGAACTTTTGTGTTCTGCCCCTTGGTGAGGTATGAACAGGAACGACTAAGTTAGACCTCACAGCCTGGTTCCCAAGCACACCGTCTCCAGGTTTTGTGTCTGTGGTGATGAGAAAATCTTACAGTTCTGGTGATAGCCTGGGACAGCTGAAGCCTAGACATCAGTCGTGAGAAAATTCTGATGGGAATTCCCTGGTGTGTTAACTTACCATCTTATCTTGGATGTTTTAAGAAAAGGGTTAATAGACTTTCACAAGTACATGCAGAATATTCATGAATGAAATAAACAAGGGTCACCACCCCACCATGTATTCAAATGTGAGCCAGAAATGGCAGTGACCAGGGAGAACCTTGAATTTATCAACCACATGCCCAGCATGTGGCTAGGATGCAAAACGGGCAAGATCTGTGGGTAGCCCAGAGGGGAAACAGACATGACCAACGGTGGGCTCTAGGTGGGTGTTCCTGCAGTGATGCAAACCAATGTGTGCAGACAAGACAGTGTGTATGTATGATCCTACACAAGGGAGGAAAGGCACTAGAGGAACAGGATGACCTGTGGCTTCCAGTGGGTCTGCCAGGATAGTAACAACAACTCCCTTAGTACTTCAGGATCCCAGAGTTCAAGACCTGGATTTCTTTGTGCTGGTTAGTTTTAACTGTCATTTGACGTAATCTAGGATCACCTGGGAAAAGAATCCTGATGAGGAATTATGTAGATCAGGTTGGCCTATGGCCATGTCAGTGGGGGAGTCTCTTGATTGTTAATGGATCGAGACTCAGCCCATTGTGGGCAGCACCATTCCCTAGGCAGGAGGTCCTGAGCAGCTTAAGAGGAGAAAGTTAGCTGAAAGCAAGCAAGCAAGCAAGGGTGTGTATAGGGTGTGTATAGTCCTTTCTGCTCTTGACTGAGATCTGGTGTTACTAGCTGATTGAGTTGCGGTTTCAACTGAAATAATGGGCAAGGACTAGGAAAGGCGATCTAATACCCCCCCCAGTTGGTTTATGTTGGGGTGTTCATTACATGGACAGAAATAAAACTAGGATACCTTCTTTTACTGAGCTGAGATCTGAATCTCTGGCCACCTTGGAGAGACATCCCAGCAGACCTTTTGTCATCTTAGAGAGTAGATCTCATGCAGGCATGGATGGAGGTGGTACAGTCAGCTAGCCCAATGACCATCCACCCCAGAGTGCCCCTGACTAGTTGCCCTGAAGCTCTCAGCAAGAGTAATGGTATTGTGATTGACAGCCTCTTGCTTTTCGCTTGACCTGGCCAAAATGACAGACAACCTATAAGTAACTGTGTCCTTGTCATTGTAATAGCCTACATGAATGACAATCATCCACAGCCCCACCATAGTGGTAGGAGCCTCCACAGCCCTAGTTCTGGGCCAGAGGAGTACCTCCCTTTGAATGAAAAAATGTATTTGTAGAACTTTCCACCCGCTCTGTTCTCCCAAGTATTTCTTGCTGCATCCCACTTAACAATCTCTGGGCTTTTTAGAAGGCCATGTCAATCGGAGCCTGGGATAATAGCTCTGCCATTACTTAGGGCATTGTTGAAATATGAAGGGCAAAGTGTGCCTCATTATTCAGGTTTTCAGATGTGATGGCACCTAGCCAAAGTGGTCCCATTAACTCTCAGGGCCTCTCTCAGAGACTCTCCACCTCAAAATCATAACTTTTTTTTTCCCAAGGAAGTGGAGAAAAGTTGAAGGCTATCATCAGCCTCGACACGCCAGAGTCTCTCTCGTCTGCAGGTACATTATCTATGCATGAGGCTTTCAGGGTCTGGCTTTTGGGAGCTTGATGTATAGTTTTTAAATCTGAAAAAAAATCTTCCCATCTCTGATTCAAAACAACGAGGAATTCAAGAGGGCATCAAGGAGCCCAAGTGGCGGCTCTGGTGGGGAATTTCTTGATGGGTATCTCGTCTTGCTAAGTTCTGCAAGGACCTCTTTCTTTCAGCGGGCCTCATACTTAAACCCTTGGCATGTCTGTGGGGCAGGAGACTGACTCTAATACAGTCCTGATTCTGATGTTGACATTTCTGGTTTTCATCATGGCGTAGACTTGGTTTCATGAATTAAAACAGCAAAAGCAGGCTGGGAGCCAGCAGCAAGCTGTCTGTATCCTCCCTTCTAATGTCCTTACCAATGTCAGCGAGTTGATCCAGAGTTAGAAAGCTGGGCCCATTCGGTGAAGCGCTCACTGTGCAAACACGAGGACTTGAGTTCGATCCCCGGATGACACTGTTTACACTGGCATAAGAAAGGCAAAGACAGATGGATCCCTGCTGTTCACTGTGCATCCAGGCCACTGAGAGACTCTGTCTGAGAAAAGTCAAATGGACAGGTCTGGCTGACTAACACCCGAGGTCGTCTTCTGTGTACATGTGCACACTGTGCACACACAAAACATACAAACCCACACAAAGAGGCAGTGACCTCTTCAGGATAGGAAAGTCCAGTGGACTTAAGTATTTTATGTCACTCAGGCCAAACTGTGCAGGTCCAGGTACCAGTTGTGCTATGATGCCTTAAAGTTTCATACGGACCAGGGATCATGGAATGGCATGTTTATTCGTGTGTCCTTTTAATGACAAATCCTCAAGCACTACCCCAGCTTCAGGAGACTGGGGAGGAAATTTGGGTTACAATTTAGGAAGAATACGTACCCCGGAAAATGGAAGTTATCAGCGGGTGTTCTTTGGTAAAAGCAGCATATTTGGTAAATGTAACATATCGCTGTATCTGTATTTACAGGCTACAGGGGTCACATGGCAGAAGTACATTTCCCAACAGTTCTCTAGGCTGCATTACCAAAGTGCCCATATGTTCAGTGCTTGGTAAAGGCTCTACTTGGCTGCAGGTGCCATATTCTTATGTCATCACAGGGTGTGTTTCTGTGTAATGTAGAGAGAGAGGGGGCATGAAAGAGGAGGGAGAGAGAGACAGCTATAGACAGACAGGGGGACAGACAGATACAGAAAGAGAGCATTCCCTTAGTCTCTTGCTCTTCTTACATAGACACCAATCCTACTGATTTACATTCCCATCCTATAACTCACTAACCATATTACCTCCCTGTAGCCCTATCTCCCAATGAAGTCCCTCTGGAGTTCAGTGGTTTATCATGTAAACCAGAGAGGATGCCGTCTTCAGAACAATATTGTTCCTCCCCCTAATATCTTAAATCTTTGTGTGCATTTATGGAAAAGTGGTTAAAGTCATTTTCCAAAACCAAACAAAAGAGACAGCTGTATGTTCCACAGCCAACCTCACCTCCTTAGTGATGCCAGGACTGTGACCAGATTCCAGCGTGCCCACAGCCTCGGTGACCTCCTCACAGTGTCCCAGACCTTCCGGTGAGCACACATCATCAGAGTCTCTGACGACGCACAGCAGAAAGCAAAGCCATTAGGGAACACAGAACAGAACACCATGGGAAAGCTACAGAGTGGTCCACAGAAGCAGAGGAGCCAAGAAGCATCTAGAACTGTGGGGAAAGAGGGCAGGGGAGGCTGGTCCAGCATCCTTTACTGACCATCCAGAGACAGGGGGCAGGTTCAGTAGCCACAGCAACCAATGATCCCAAGGTATACCACCCACCAGTGGCAAGGGTCCACTCTGATGATGTCTGCTCTCCTCACTCCACCCTTTGTTCACCCCTGACCCAGTTTCACAGTCCCAGGAGGCACCACTTAGAAAAGCGTCTATCTTTTGCCGAGCCTATTCTAGAAGAGGTAAGATACTTAAAAGCCTGCTCCATCTAGATCACGAATAAAGGCATCTGGGAAATGCGGATCACTGTTGTAAGTTCAAGCAAGATGAAACAGGACTCTGTTCTCCATCAGGGAAAAGTGTGATGAGCCCCACCAAGTGACAGAGTCCCGCCACATTATCTCCCAAGCCTGTTGTGGCAAGTAAAGGCGACATGGAGCAAGTGCCCTGCATCCAAGAGGTCCTCGGTAATCACGGCGGTCATTTAGAATCATGGCGAATGGGTCCTTTTGAGCCTCTTGCTAAAGACACAGAGCAGATGTGGCCCCTCGGTGAGCTTCATCGCCACCGCCACTGCATTTGCTTCTAAAGTGACCTGTGTTCTAAACCTCAGGGAATCACCATGGAATGGCTGTAACACAGTTCTGGACCTGGGCTGTGGCTGGTGGAGACAGACATCCTCTTTCCCAGGTTCAGAATCCAATGGTGGCTGTGTTTGCTTCCTGAATGTGAAGCCCTTGTAGAGGCAATGAGAACTCACCCAAGCAGATCCTGGGGAGCTGTACTTGGAGCCCAGCGCCCCGGTGACCCCCTCATGCCCCATTCAGATTCATTTCTGTTTCCATGTCTATGAATTCACCTGGGGACCTAATCGTACCTGAGAAACTTCTACCCACAGTGGAGAGAATGTGATAATGAGATTTTCGGATCGGAGAGAGGGAAGATACTGGAATCTTTACAGCCCTGGCCGAATGTTTTTACGGGGCTGTTTCTTTTCATAAGACCAAACCTGCCCTGCGGCGCTGTCTTTCAGGTGGGCGTCCGAAGGACAGGATTCTTCCAAGCCCTGTGTGTATTTGGTTTACTTGGGCACCTTCCAGAAAATTCTACAAGAGTGTCAGAAATAATATCTTTGAAAAATCTTCAGGTATAGTCACTGTGACTAGGAGCCACCTCTGGGTTTTACCAGAGGGTACTTCTTGCGATGCCAGCTCAGCCGTCAGATCTGTTAAATGTCCGACGTGTTCGGAGAGGCATAGAGGCTTTCTCCTGCTGACGAGCATACAGCCAAGCAAGCAGGGCTGCTATGCACTTGTGTTGATCTTGAAAAGAATGGCTGGATCCACGTTTCTCTGCAGCTGGTGGCCTCACATTGGGGATAGGACGTAGATGGCAGGTGGGAACTGGAGGGCTGTTTCTGGCCTTGAAGTTGAGGAGGCTCCACTCAGAAGTTGTCCCAGCTGATTCTGTACACCACCTCTGTGCTTTCTGGATCACCCGGGGTGTGACCCAGGGACTCCAGCTGTAGGGTCACCTTTACCATACTGCTTGCTCTGAGAATAAACCACCTGTGTGCTGTAGTAGGATCGGCGGGGCTGCGTCCCCGGCACCCGGCCGCCCACATGGCTAGCTTATGCCCCGAAATAATTACACAAAAACTGTATTCTTTTAAACACTGCCTGACCCATTAGTTCCAGCCTCTTATTGGCTAGCTCTTACATATTGTTCTAACCCATTTCTAATATTCTGTGTAGCCCACGAGGTGGCTTACCAGGGAGGATCTTAACCTGCATCTGTCTGGAGTGGGAGAATCATGGCGACTCACTGACTCAGCTTCTTTTTCCCAGAATCCTGTTCTGTTTACTCCGCCTACCTAATTTTCTGTCCTATGAGGGCCAAGGCAGTTTCTTTATTAGTTAACCAATGAAAGCAACAGATAAGATACAAGACCCACCTCCATCACCTGTGGAATGTCACCTGTCCTGTGACCCTTCAGAAGGGGGTGATGATGATGATGATGATGGTGTTCTTGTGAACAACAAATACAATGAGAAGAGGGGGAGGATCGCAAGGGGGCCTGCTACGTGAGCCCCCTGCAGAGCAGCTGTCTTCCCCAGTTCCCCCTCCACTGATAAGACTTGCACAAAGCAGCCCTGGCTCCGAATTCTGCCAGAGCCTGCCTTTGAGGGGTCAGCTCAGACCCAGTGCCAAGGCAGCCTGCCTAGCCCACCTTGCTCTAGGTACCCATGCCCACTGACCTGAGGTTTTTGGCTCCCCACAAACTCCCTCAAGGGCTTCTGGGAAGGATGCTGCCTCCCCTTGCTACCCATTCTGTTCAGCTGACACACCTATCCTTGGATAATTTTATATCTGTCATTTCAGGAAAGCGCTGGGCAGCTCAGAGCCCTGATGCAAGATTAAGAACCACGGTTCCTGCAGTCTGTATTGTATCTCAAACCAACTTCAACAGTAAAGACTTCCCATGCAGATATATTCCCAATTAGAACTCCTGATAAAAGATGTCCTTCCCCCTTAAAATAGGATTTTTTTTAAAAATAGTTTTTATAAGCTGTTTATCAAGCTATAGCACACATGTTCCAGAGAGCTCCGCTCCGAAGTACGCAGCTGTGCCAGTGTTTGTGAAGCAGGCGTTGGAAGCACAGGCCAGGCTCGGGTGAGGCCAGAGAACAGCATGGCTGGGAGCACCACTGGGAGCCTAGAGGTTAGGCCTCTGCCGATGGACTAGCCAGGTTGGCTTGGTGGGGGGGGTCTCGGATGCATGATAAAGTTCCTCTTCATGTGGATCCTCCTCCTCTCCTTTTCCTTCCTCCCCTCCTGCCCTCTTCCCCTCTTCCCCTTCCTCCTCTTCAGTACTAGGGATGGAACCCAACCCAGGACCTAGTACATACAAGTCAAAACACTCTAGTGTTGAGCCATATCTTTTTTTTTTTTTTTTTTTTTGGTTTTTCGAGACAGGGTTTCTCTGTAGCTTTGGTGCCTGTCCTGGAACTAGCTCTTGTAGACCAGGCTGGCCTCGAACTCACAGAGATCCGCCTGCCTCTGCCTCCCGAGTGCTGGGATTAA
Source organism: Neodon shergylaensis (assembly GCA_025134845.1). Taxonomy (NCBI): domain Eukaryota; kingdom Metazoa; phylum Chordata; class Mammalia; order Rodentia; family Cricetidae; genus Neodon; species Neodon shergylaensis. Next base: position 2,194,460 of record JABTXL010002731.1, on the reverse strand, counting down.
AGGCGTGCGCCACCACCGCCAGGCTGAGCCATATCTTCAACCCTCTTTTTACTTTTTTTTTTTAAAGCAGAGTCTCAGAAAGTTGCCTGTCCTGTCCCATTGCTTGCCATCCTCCTGCCTCAGCCTTCTGAGTAGCTAGGATCCCATATGTGAACCATCGGGCCCAACATGACTAATCAACCACAAAGTGAGGTAGGCAGCTTTCTGCTTCTTGCTCTAGGCACCAAAGCACATTTTTCTTTTGCATCAAAGGACCACAGGATGCTCTTCAGTTAGCAGCTGGGACAGAATGTGGGAGCCTATCAACTCTCCTTTCCCTCTGCTGGCTGTTAGCATCGTGCCATCTCTTCACTGGTCAGAGCATGAATGCAGGAGGGAATAGGAAGAAGGAGACCGAGTTTGTGTGCAGGTAGATTAAAAACATATCTGAGCAGCATGCCTAAAATAGGCCAGCTCTGGGAATCCAGGGCCTCATAGGCCACCTGTGGGAATCCAGGGCATCGTGGGCCACCTGTGGGAATCTGGGTTCTGAAGGTTCACCAGTGGGAACATAGGTCCTCGTGAGCCACCCCTGTGCATCCCAAGTCCCAGAAGATGTCCACTCTGGCTTAGGGGAGACGAGCTGTTTCCTCCCAGCACGTATTCACTACGGGGAGGTAGACTTCTTCTTTTGCAGTCAACGGCTCATACTTGAAGTCGTTCGTCTTTGCTAGTGGATCCCCACGGCAAGCACATTTTAAAAACCTACACACAGAGAAATACATTCTGTGCGTGTATGAAAATGTCCTTACCTGATCCAGCACCAAGACTATACACCACAGATAAACAAAGCACACCCAAAACCCTTCACCAGCCAACTAAATGGTGACCAAGGGCTCTTTATCCATGTGTCTCCATGACAAAGGACCCGGATCCTGACAGGCTGGTGACTGACTGTTACAAGAGACTATATTGATGTATAAATTTTTAAAATTGCATTTCTTTATTTATTTGTAGATACAAAGAGTGCATACCAGGATATGTGTGTATAAGCCAGAGGACAACTTTTTTTCCAGTTGTTTCTCTCCTTCCACCGTGTGGGTCCCTGGAAAGCACCTTTACCTGCTGAACCATTTCACAGCCCCTTCTGTTATGTTTAAAAAAAAAAAGCAAAGAACAAGGTGTGGTTGTTTTTCCACCCTGCATCTTTTTCCTGGGCTTGTGTCTTTCCAGCCATCCCCTAGCAAAGGTCCTCCAGTCTCTACCTCTCTCCTAGCATTTTGTAAATACATCTAGATTTTGTAAATACATTTGCAGATGTTCTGCATTGTTAGCATTGGTTGGCAGCTCGAAGCTTTCTGGCATCCATCAAATGGTCATGAACCTGCTAGACCACAACTCACACTGAGCAGCCACAGGGGAATAAGCCAAAATTATCTCTCTGTCCCTGGAAGTCCATCCTGAGAAGAATCCAAGAAGCTTAGCCAGTGTATAGGTGCCAAGAGGGGGAGCTCCTTGCATGGGCATCTTCTATCCACTGGGCATCCCTTGCCTGGCATGTACAGATGGCATCTGCCATCAGCACTCTGGGCCCGCTGCTTACTCCTACTCAGACTGAGAAAGGCTTGTGACCTTGTGCTTTGCCCCCAATGACCTGTCTGTGTTCACTCTCGTTCCAATGGTTCTGTGTCCTGTGTCTCTTGGCTGCCGGTCACTCATTTCTGGTCCACCGTGGAACACCAGCAGTCTCGCAAGCTGACGTGTGTGTGTTGTGAACAGAACATGGGTGCAGCGATGGCCTAAGTGACCCAAAGACTTCTGTAGATGAGGGGATACAGTGAGGAAGGGCCCCAATATGACTCACTGCACACCCAGGCTAAGTGCTGGCTGAGGGAGGCTCAGTATGGGGGATTGGACACCACCTCCTGCTAGGTGCTTCCTTCAGATCACTGCACAGCCACCAGTAAAGCACCTTCCACAAGCACCATACTTTCTAGGCATCTACCGAGAGGGCAAGTCAGGCATTCACCCATTCCACCACTACAGCAGAGGGGTAGCCTCGTCGCCTCCCTCATCTCTAGTACCAGGGTGGGTTTGGAATGTCCGCTGAATCATCCATGAAAACCATCCTGGTTATGGCTTATGACAAGAAAGGTTACAAATACAACCAGTTGAATGAAGACACTCAAAGCACAGAATCTGGGAAGTACCAAACGTAGAACGTAGGCATCCCTTCATCATGCAGCTAGGGTGGCACCCCTTTCTTCCACCCATCCGTGTAAACAGCATGCTTACAGCAGCACCCACTAGGGAAGCTGGCCCCAGTCTGGGGACTAGAGGTTTCTGTGCCCTAGCCCTTCAGAGGGTGATGATATATGACCAGAGACACACAGACACACACACACCCCTAAGAATAGTGTTACTACAGATACACACACAAACACACACACACACATAAGCACACACGTTACACCTAAGGATAATGTGTGGCCACAGACACACACACACCTACCTAAGTCACAGGGCTTGGAAGGCCATACTCAATCACATTGCTACCATCTGCCTGTAAGGGTCATCAGACAACAAGCATGGTCTGTCAAGTGTGACACACCCAGACTTCATGGTGACCTCAGTAGCCTGGAGGTGCCCTGACCTTGAACTTACTATCTGTGACCTTTCATCTCTGCTAAGACTGTCCACCTCTGGCTGGACTCCCTTGGGGGAGTCCTCCTATCTGCTACAAGAACCTCTAGAGCCCCTGTCCACTATGCCTAATTGATTTGTTGATTAACTTAAGCTTTTTGAGATCAGAGGCTTGACATGTTGTCTAGGCTGACCTTTAACTTTCATTCTGCCTCAATCTCCAAATCACCACCATACCAGCTTCATTGATTTTTAAGGTGTATTTTTTAAAAATAGTGTGCGTATGTGTATGCAGTGCTTACTGAGTCCACAAGAGGGCATCAGACTCCCCAGAGCTGGAGTTGCAGGTAGTTGTGAAATTCCCAACATCAATGCTGAGATCCCAACTTGAGCCCTCTGCAAACGCAGCCAGTGCTCCTAACCTCTGAGCCATCTCTCCAGCCTCGGTTTCATTATTTTATTTTTTATTTTATTTTATGTGTATGAGTGTTTTGCCTACATGCATATCTGTGCTCCATGTGTATGCAGTACCCTTAGAAACCATAAGAGGACACAGGGTGCCCTGGGACTAGAGTAATAGCTGGTTTTGAGTTGCTATGTAGATGCTGGGAACTGAACCCCAGTCCTCTGGAAGAGCAGGCAGCTGTTTTTTTTTTTTCCTTAAGTAAAATGGCATTTTATTAACTAATTGTCTGATATGCTCAGGGTACTCAACTGTGTTTTCTCCTATGGTTAATTATAAAGGAAAAGACTGTGCATGTTTTATAGATGGAGGAAACTTTCCTTAAGCTATCAGTAATATACGCAAACTACTTACTTTTACAGATCATTATTTGCAATCTTTTGCTGATTCTTAAAATTGCCATGGAATTGAGGACATTTTCCATCAAATTTCACAGGCAAATTTTCTTAGTCTACAATGTTTTCTGGTACAGATTCTGGTTTTCACTGAGGATTTTATACACGTATATAATGTGCTTTGATAAAATGCACCCTGGTCCCCTCCCTTCTAATTTTTCCCCAACTCCCCATCACCTTCGGTTGTAGCTTCTTATAACTTATTTGATTTTATTTTTTTAAAGAAAACAAGCTATTTTTTTTTTCATTTTACATACCCAATCCCAGTTCCCACTCTCTCCCCTCATCCCATTCCCTCCACCTAACCCCCATCCACTCCTCAGAGAGGGCAAAACACATTGCTTTGGGTAAGGTCCAAGGTCCTCCCTACTATATCTAGACTGAGCAACAAAGAGAATGGGTTCCCAAAAACCAGTGCAAGCAGTAGGGATAAATCTTGATGCCACTGCCAGTGGCCCCGCAGTGCAACTGCCCCAGCCATGCAACTGTCACCCACATTCAGAGGGTCTTGTTTGGTCCTATGCTTGTTCCTTCCCAGTCCAGCTGGTATTGGTGAGCTCCCATTAGCTCAAGTAAACTGTTTCACTGGGTGTCCCCATCATAGTCTTGACCTCTTTGCTCATATTCTCACTCCTTCTACTCTTCAACTGGACTTTGGGAGCTCAGCCCAGTGCTCCAATGTGGGTCTCTGCCTCTGTTTCCATCAGTTGCTGGATAAAGGTTCTATGGTGACATTTAAGATATTCATCAATCTGACTTCAGAACAAAGCCAGTTTGGGCACCCTCTTTTCTATTGCTTAGGGTATTAACTGGGGTCATCCTTGTGGATTCCTGAGAATTTCTCTAGTGCCAGGCTTCTTGCTAGCCCCTTAATGGATCCCTCAATCAAAATATCTCTTTATGTCATACCCAGTCCTACAGCCATTCAGTCCCAAAGAAAACACACAGATATATATATAGATATAATTATAAACTGGTTGGCCTATTAGCTCAGGCTTCTTATTAACTCTTACATCCTACATTAAGCCATAATCCTTGTCTGCGTTAGCCATGTGAGGCATTCTCATCTTGCTTCCTCTGTGTCTAGGTGATGACTACAGACTCAGTCTTTCCTCTTCCTAGAATTCTCCTGTTCTGATTACCTTGCCTATACTTCCTGATTGGTCACCCCACCTACACTTCCTCCTTGGCTACTGGTCAATCAGCATTTTGTTAAAGCAATACAAGTGAGAAATCTTTACAAGGTAGAAGACCATTGTCCCATAGCATGCAAATTTCAAAATGTCATGGTTTTTTACTGCTGAGTAATACTCCATTGTGTAAATGTACCACATTTTCTTTATCCATTCTTCGGTTGAGAGGAATCTGACCACACTGAACCTGATAAAAGAGAAAATGGGAAGTAGCCCTCAATTCATGGGCACAGGAGACCACTTTCTAAATATAACACCAGTAGCACAGACACTGAGAGCAACAATAAATAAATGGGACCTCCTAAAACTGAGAAGCTTCTGTAAAACAAAGAACACAGTCAATAAGACAAAAAGGCAGCCTACTGAAAGGGAAAAGATCTTCACCAACCCCACATCAAAGGACTGAGCTCCAAAATATATAAAGAACTCAAGAAATTAGACATCAAAATTCCAAATAATCCAATTAAAAATGGGGTACAGAACTAAACAGAAAATTCTTGACAGAAGAATCTCAAATGGCCAAAAGACTTTTAGGGAAATGTTCAACAATTCAATGTTTCTTAGCCATCAGAGAAATGCAAATCAAAATGACTCTGAAATACCATTTACACCAGTCAGAATGGCTAAGATCAAAAGCACCAATGATAGCTTATGCTGGAGAGGATATGGATTAAGGGCAGCATTCCTCCATTGCTGGTGGGAATGCAAACTTGTACAACCACTCTGGAAATCAGTATGTATGTCAGTTTCTCAGAAAATTGGGAATCAGCCTACCTTAGGATCCAGCAATACCACTCTTGGGCATATACCCAAAGGATGCTCAATCATACTACAAGAACATTTTCTCAGCTGTGTCTGTAGCAGCATTATTTATAATACAGCAGGAAGTTCTTATAACTGCTGAGCCAACTCTCCAACCCCTTCCTTATTTCTTAAAAGTGAATCTGGCTCAAAAGTCATGTGGAAAGGCAGGTAAGGGAGAAGTCTTACCCGTTCTGAACTCTCTGTGCCAAAGGACAACATGGTGACTCCATACAGCTGATTGAGCCACCTGCACTGACTTCTGGGCTTCCTTCTGACTCAAGTGCAGACAAAACTTAAGCAAATGCAATAACCACTTCTTTTTGCCCTTTCTTTTCCTGTGCAGAACTGGATGTCTTTCGTGTTCTCTCTACATATATCTTTATACCAATATCTATATCTATATCTAACTATCTACCTCTATATCACCTATATCTAGAGATAGATAGATATAGATTATAGATAGAGATAGATAAATATGGATGATATAGATATAGATGATAGATAGATAGATAGATAGATAGATAGATAGATAGGATGTAGATATAGATTAGAGAGTGACAGACAGACAGTCAGAGACAGAGATAGATTTCTAGGTGACATTTCACAGAGCTGTTTCTGTATCAGAGACTACTCTCAACTGTCCATGGTCACTTTATATTCACTGTGCAGAGCATCCACAATTTACCATCATAGTAACTAAGGGCTCAAGTATCTCACATGCTCTCACTATTAACACACATACAAAGATATCTACAGGGCAAGTTCTCTGGCACTATTTAAGTTGACTACATGGCCTGCTGGCCAGATGGGGTAACCATGAGCAATTTGGATGAATTTTCTTGCTTGGGGCAAGACTATTCAGTACTTCACTATCCAACCAGAATCTGTTCCTCACACCACCCAAGTCAGGGTGGGATGTGACTTCGAATGCATTCACACATCTATTTCTTTTAATATGTATGTGTTTATGTTTGTGTTTCTGTTTGCGTGAGAGAGACTGGGTACATACCTATCACAGTGCACATATGGAGGTCACAGGACAACTTTGGGTGGTCCTCACCTTCTAGCTTGTTTGAGACAGGCTTGGCCACTGCATTCACAATGTTAGCTAGACCATGGGCTTTCAGGGATGCTCCTGCGTCTGCATCTCTTCTTGCTGTAGAAGTGCTGAAACCACAGATATAGCTTTACATGGGCTCTAGGGATTTGAACTCAGATCTTTATGCTCTCTCTGAACCAGCTCCCTCCCTAGCCCTCATGTCTCCCCTTTGTAATGCTAAGACTTTTATGATTTTCTTTCTTGTCAATCTGAGCTCATGTGACCAAAGTACTTACTAAGTGCCTCTTTTGAGTCAGTATGTGATATAAATGTGAGCTCAAGAGACATCCCTGTGCATGTGGGCCTGGCTCTCTGGGGGAGAAAACACAAAATAGACTTGTTACACAGTTGCCAGGACGGAATAAAGCAGAATGGATGATACAGAGCAGGAAGCAGTTTGGTCCTCTAGGGGAAGGACAGTCACACAGATCTACTTAAAATGAAGTTTAAAAAAAAAAGAAGAGGAAGAGAAAGAAGGAGGAGGAAAGGAGGAAGAGGAGAGGAGGAGGAGGGAAGGGAAGAAAGAAAGAAAGAAAGAAAGAAAGAAAGAAAGAAAGAAAGAAAGAAAGAAAGAGAAAAAAGCCCTTTTCCAGAGAAAGTCTGGCTTCAGGGATAGGAAAGCAGCAGTGGAAGAACTGAAGGGAGGAGATCCCAGGGAAGAGTGCTGGCACAATTTCCCTGACCTCCATGCCCAAGCACAGGGAAGATCAGGAGATGAACAATAGCGGTTGAAAATCTCTTTGAGAAGATGGGGAGATGGCTAGACAGTTAAGAGTGCTTGCATTCTTGCAAAGAACCTGCATTCAGTTCCCAGACCCCGTGCTAGGCAGCTCACAATTACCAGTAATACCAGTTCCAGGGAAAGGCGCCTCTTCCTCCCTCTCCCTGTACCGGGAACACTTTCTGCAGCATTCCTTCTCTGACCCCCAGGAGGAGTGCTGCTGAGAGACTCAGCCCCTCAGACAGGGGTTCACTTAGTTCACACACAGTGTGAAGGAGTTTGGCCTGGCTCCATCAGGAACTACAGTGACATGTCCAATTACCTTGGGAACTTTTTTCTTGCAAGGAAGGAAAAGATGATTAGGAGAGATGACAGGTACAAAATGAGATGTAAGCCCTGGGGAGAATTCTTCTCACTGAGGACTCGTCCAGACTCCGTGAGGACAATTCATCTAAGGAACAAATGCCTTCACCGTGCCCAGCCTCCCTTCCATCCAACCCATTCTATGCCTCCTTGACAACTAGCTGGGCCTCTTCTTCACACACAATTGACTAGGCTGTCTTCTTGCAGAGACCCATGGGCAATATAGTAGGGGTAAGACCATTTACAAGAGCATACGGCCCATACCAAACCTGGCCTGCAGAAGAAGAACCTGCTTAGAGGAGGACATAGCCCTAGAGTGACTGACATCAACTTGCCACACAAGCTACAGGCTCAGATGTTCAAGTAGAAGATGGATATGCCACTGGCCTATCCAAACCGCCAAACAAGCTGGTGTCGTTCCTGTGAGACAAGAGTGTTGAGCCCCATGAATACAAGAGAAGGTAGGCTATGCCAGCTTGGGGTACCCTCAAACTGAGAGCCAGAGAGGTTTAAGACATAATTTTATAATTGGATCTCTCAAAAGAAATCAAGGCAGCAAGTCAGGTGGCAAACATGCTTTTCTTTACAGTAAACAAGGCTGAGAATGTGGCTCAGGTGGTGGAGTGCCTGCCCATCTAGCATACAGAGAGTTCTGGGTTCAATCCCCAGCACTGCATAAACCACATGGTGATGCATGCCCGTAATTTTCAGACTGGGGAGATAGAGGCAAGAGGATCAGGGGTTCAAGGTCAACCTGGGTGATATGAGACCCTCTCTATAAAAAATAAATAAATAAATATCGTGAGGAAGTTCCTCACATTCTGTTCAACACCCTAGCTTCTACCAGGAGGAAGGAACACTCCTGGAGATGAGCTTTTGACCTCAGAGTTTGATGGAGCCAGGTAGAGCAGTTTCTTGGGACTAGAGTATTTATACGAAGCTGGGCGTCAGGCTGTCAAGAGATGCCCCAGACAGGCATAACACAGGCTGCCTGGGTTATCAGAGGAGCTTCATCTTAGAGACAGAATAGGCTCCTGAGCCAGAAGCCTGGGGATGGTACGATGTTGTGATGAGAACCATTAAAATTCAGGTACCAACCGTCTCACCCTCTGGGGAAAGCACAGTTAAGCTCCGGCCATCTCCCTTTATTAGAGTCGACATCCTACACAGAGGAAATAAACATGTCCTGGGGCTCCGAGGCTGCCCTGCCCTTTCTGGGTCCGCATGGATCAGGCTCATGTTTTCCTGGCCAGTGGTTTATTTGTGCAGAAAATGAAGTAACACGCTGACAATTAATGAGATGAGGGGGCGTGTCTGGCCGCATTCTGGGAACCTTTTCTTCTTGTCTGGGGCTGTTTTGCAATTAACACAGGGGTCTCATCTACAGGGCTTTGAACAGAAAGCGAGACACGGGCAAATCCAGGTGGCCTCTAAGGGGCAGGTGGCCTGTGGCTCTTCTTGTCCCCATATGTCAGTGCTCAGGGCCTCCTGTTCCAGAAGAGAGGCTGCAGTAGGAAGGGATGCATGTATGCATGCATCTATACATCACCAACTCCCCAGTTCCTCTCTTCACTGATTTAAAACAGTTATTAGGGTGACTAGATGGCTCAGTGGGTAAAGGCACTTCACACCGAGTCTGATGACCTAAGTTGGATCCTTGGCACCCACATGTTAGAAGAAAAGAACCCGCTCCTGAGCGATGTCCTCTAGCTTCCACGTGTGCGCCAGGGTGTGTGTGCACGTGAGCCCATATGCACATAAGTAAATAAATATTAAAATTTAAGTCGATTATTATGTCCTAATTATGCAGAATTGCAAAGAGTCCTTTTGTGAGTTTTTGAAGTGTTATGAAAATATTTTCTTTTATCTTCAGCTTCAATCTAAATTTCTTCCTTACTCCTTTGAAGTAGCCATTGGAGTGTGTGTGTGTGTGTGTGTGTGTGTGTGTGTGTGTATGTGAAAGAGACAGAGAGAGAGAGAGAGAGAAACCTGAGGCAGAAGACCCTAGCAAGAATTTCAGGTTGCATACTTCTAAACTGTGCAAGCCCTAGGGTAGGCTGAACTGTCCAGCCTTCTTTATTTCTGCATTCAGGGGTCAGTAATTGCATTGCCTCTTCTATGGCTGGGACACGTGTACATTTATAGACATGGGAAAGAGCTCAACATACAGTAGGCAGAATATGACTATAATTTGTTAATATATAATTTACATACTGCTTGCAAAAGACTGTAGTGCATAGTGTTTGGGGAGGAGATTAGACACACAGTGCTCAGGTTTTCCTCCACATTTGGAAAACCTGATTCTCCCAAAGCAACACATCCTAGAGAAGAGTTCCCATGGTCTGTCACCTCCCTGCCCAGCTCTGCTTGCTACTGCCCAGGGGACAGCTTGGGAGGCTACTTCCCAGCTGCAGTGGTGATGGTACTTTATGGTCCAGCCTAGGGATTTCTCAGAAGGGAAGAGAAGGATGTCTTCATAGCAGTCACTCTGGGACAGCAGGACATGAGGGTCATGCTGAGCAGGCCACACACACATTGTTTGTCTCAGCTTCGGCGTTGATGGGCACTGAACACCTTGAGATCTTTCCCTGTCCTTCCCCTGGGAAGCCAAGTTGAGGGAGGGGCCTTTTTTATCTTCTCTACAGCTTGTGGCTGCCCCTACTGGCTGGGCAGTCATCCTGACACTAATGAGGGATGACAGACCATTCCCCAGCTCAGACTCCGCAGCGTCTAGGTTTCCTATTGCCCCTCAGCTTCATCACTTCTTCAGGTCTGCCTCCACCTGTTCTAAGGTTCGGGGCACCCCTCCCGAGTGTGCTGTGCCTTTTCTCTCTTCCCCTCTCCTTCCCCACCTCATCCGCATCCCCCTCTACTCTTCCCCCCTTCTTCCCAGCCTCTCTCCACTTTTCTCCTCTTTCTTCTTTGGGCTCATAATCTCCCGTCTATTTATTCGGGTGTTCATCCTGACACTAATGCCTAGGCCTTATCAAGGATTTGAGTGACAGATTAAGGATTTTGCTGTCCCCAACCTGATGGATGCAGCTTCTCAGTGGGACCTGAGGCTCACCAAAATCAACTAGAGGGTTGACCAGCAAGTCAGGCCCAGGGTCCCTTGTGAACCGCTCTAACCATGATGTGGACAAAACCTAAGCTCAACAAGGAGACCAGAGGGCAAGACTCCTGGGCCCACCTCTCCCACAAAATCTCTGCTTGCCATCGTCAGTACTCACTCCTAAGCATGGCGTGGGTGATTGTGGTCTAGCTCGGTCTTTTCTCTCCCTCTCTGTTTCAAGATCCCTGCTTCCAGCTTCATGAAGAAGGCCCTTTGGTGAAGCTCATACACTCATTTCCTGCTGCCTCCAATGCTTGATCTTTCTGTGGGTTCCTGGGATCACGTCCTCATGGTCCTTAAATCCTATCACGATCTGTCTAGAACCTCAAAGAAATGGCACCTATTCTCTTTCTCTCTACAGTAACTTTCAGTGCTCCCTGGGGACAGGACCTTCCAGGCACCCCACTCCCCTTCTTGCTCTTGGAACACTCAATATTCTGCTTTGTCCCTTTCATACACTGCTACATCCTGCACCAGATACAGTCAATGCCGACCCCTATCTTCCTTTCTTCCTTTTGCCATACAATCTGTCCGGAGTACACCTGTGACTGTTTATGCTCACCATAAGGCCGAGTATTTGGACACTTGGTCTCTAGATGGTGGTTCTCCTTAGGGATACAGCCTTGCTGGAGAAAGTGCATCTCTAAGGGTGAGACATTCTCTGTGCATTCATACCCCATTTTGTCTCCAGTTCACCATCTCTGCTCCTCTGTGCACTTGAGGATGTGAGTGCTCGGCTTCCAGTTCCTCCCACTGCCGTGCCTCCCCACCATGACTGGCCCTTACCCCTTTAGAATCATCAGCCCAAGAATTAATTCTTTCTTTCATAAGCTGCTTCTGGTCATGGTGTTTTAGCACAACAACCAAAAGCAACTAATATAAGCCTGTATTTCCCTTTTAGCAGGTCTGAGTAAAAGGGATGTATGCTTGCTTTTAGATTATATCATTTAAAGATTGCATTGGTGGATCTCTTCCTCATCCTCTGCCTGGGATGAGTATATAAATGGGAGGAGCTGAAGCAGCTACCTTAGACATAGAGTTGGAAGATACATGTTCCATGGTATTTCTGTGCACGAAAATATAGCCTAGGACTTAGGCATAGAATAGGAGTAGAGTATTTTCTGGCGTATGCAAAATTGGGTTCTATCCCCCAGTGCCACATACACACATACATAAGCACAGGCACATGCGTGTGTGCGCACACACACACACACAAGTTCTGATGCTAAAGTTCATGCTATGTGTATCTTACTATCTTTTAAAAATGGAAATTAACGGCTAGCAAGATGGATTGGTGGCTAAAGTCACTTGCTTGCCATCCAGTCTGATGGCCTGAGTTTGATCTACATGTTGGAAGGACAGAACTGACTCCTGTAACATATTCTCTGACTGCCACATATGCACTGTGGCACCCTCAGGAAAACACACACGCACGCACACACACACACAGTGGGGAAGGAATGTAAAAATGGGAAAGAAAAAGGAAATCTATTCACCAGTCTCTGAGCTAACAAGTATGTAAGTGTAGCTTCAGGCAGAACTGGATCCAGGGGCTGGAGGGTGCATCAAGACTCTGCTTCTCCCTCCACTGTCAGAAATCTTCTGTACGACCACCCAGACACACAGCATCCTCGATTCATAGCTTCCAGCTTCATTGGGGCCTAGAGGGGTGTTCTTTTCTATCCCCATGCCATCAAATCTCCAAAGAAGTCAGGCAAGCCACACCAGAGTAGTGGCATGGACCTTAGCCTGCTTTCATGGCCATGAATACAAGTCAGCTGCCCTTATATAAGGTAGAACGGGTCCCTAGAGTCCAGTGATGTCGCCAGTGCCTAGACAAGATGGGGTTAATCCAAAGTCAAGGATGGCTGGAGCCCTGGCACCGAATGGGAAGGTTATGGGGAAGTGAGGAATCTGTAGTTGCTGTCTCTGAGTCAGAGGACATCCTGGGCTGTATGAATTCTAAACATTAGCATCCCAGACACATTCCCTCCAGGACACACTTGCTGCCATGGGCGGTGTGTGGACCAATCAGAGCTGTCCCCTCCAGAAGTGTGGCTTCCCTGCAGGGCTTCCTGCTCCCGCTGGCTTCAGCCCTGCATCGCTCAGGTACAGACTGCCATTTACAGCAATGGATTGAATTTATTTCCATTTCCTCTCTTGCTCACCTTTTTTTTTTCAACCAAAAATATAATTCTAGCCTTAGAAGGCAAACTTCAAGGTGGAATTCATCAAAAAGGAAGCTACACTTGGTAATTTGTGGACCCGGGGAGAGTAAAGCCACACATTAGATTCTCAGTCAGGGGCTCCTAGGTGGAGGGGAGTGGGAATGCAGGCCTAGGGCAAGTTTGGGGGGTTAAGTAAAGGCTCTCACATTCTCCTTTCTGGGTTCTCATGGGAAAAGCTCATGTGACAGCAAGAGGACCCTGCAGGTCTCGCATCCACTCTCGATAATCATGTTGTAAATGGCAATTGGCCACTTACCCAATGGAGAAATTTTTTCATGGCTCCCAGTAGAAGCAGTTTCCCCATGCCCTGTCCGCCAAATTCTGAGAACACAGGACGTCCTTCTGTGAGGCATGGTATGGAAGACTGTCCTTAAAAATCAGGAACATGGTCTGGAAGAGGCACAGGGACACTGGTGAGGCAAACATCCCAGGAACCACTAGAGTTCACCCTGCTTCTCCACGGCTGATGAGAGGGTGATGTCACCAGCTTGCTGGTGCTCCTGTCCTGTCCTTAGGGAGGCAGAGTGTCCTCTTGTCTCAGAGGAGGAAGCACCACGGATTTAATTCCAAGATATCACACCCACCTGGATTCTGTGAACACAACACAGCCTAGGAGAAGCTCGTGGTCCAGGACAGCGGCTTCTGCACTGGCCTCTGCGAGAGCTGAGAGCCCAGAACAGAAACTTCAGCAAAATGCAGCACATCAGAGCTGAGCCCCCCAGTGTAATCTGAGAAGGCCTGTATGCTTCAAAAGTCTGAAGCCAGTGCTGCTTGAGACTGGTGTGGTGTGGTGTGGTGTGGTGTGTGTGTGTCTGTGTGTCTGTGTGTCTGTGTCTGTGTGAGCATGCACATGTGCTCGCATGTTATGTACTATCCCAGGTCCTGGAACTACTGCTATGTGTGAATGAGAGATTTTTTTTTCCTCTCTTACTTCGTTAGGACTGATAACAAAATCGTGTCAATTGGTAATATCAGACAACTGCTGATCCATTACAGATCTAGAGGCTGGAAGTTCAAGGTCATGAAATCAGCAGACTTGGGGACAGGTGAATGTTGCTTCCATGTTCATAGATTTAGCTTCTGGCTATGTCCTCCCTTGGCCAGGGCCTGGCGGCTCTCTAGGGCATCTTTCGTAATGACACTGATCCCATTCATGAAGCCTTCCCCATCATGCCCTGATTCTCCTCTAAAGGACCCACTTTCCAATACCATCCCTTGTGAGTGGGGGATTCATCCTGGGAATCTAAGGAGATACGTGGGGTCACACCAACCTTGCCCTGGTGAGAATTCAACGTGGAAACTGAGGCTCTATCCAGAGTCACACCACGCTGGTTCTGATGAGGTCGGCTTGCTAATGGGAAAGATTGATTAGGGAGAATTAATAAACACGGTGTATAGTGATAAAGGCTGTGGATAAAATTACAATAGGATCAAAGGACAAAAACGAGAAGGCAAATCCCACTCTTTTGTGAGCCTCCCTAAGGTACCTCTGAGCCAGGGCAGCATAGACAAGGCATGCAGAAGCAGGGAACTGTCAGAGGCGCAACTCCGGGCGTGCTGCTTCGTCATGACTCAGAGCTGGAAAACGAGGTGGAAGGCAGGCAGAAGTGTGCAAAAGCAGATCATGGTGACTGGCAAATGATGAATCAAGGGCAGAGGGTTTGAACTTGGCAGAGACTGCTCTTGAGCCCAAGTAAGTATTCCTCTCGGCACATGCTACTAATCCCCCCTCAGCACCTTAAAGTGGGTGAAAGACATCCATCATGGCTCACATACCAATGGTTTGCTCGCAGAGGGCATTCTGGTGCTGGGTAAACTAAGATCTGAGAGGGCCGGGTAAGAAGCGGGAAGCAACCGTGCGGCTGTCATTGTGTCCCATCATGCACTTCCATATAACAAGAGCAGTGACAGTGAGGGTCAAGAAGAGCCTGCCCATCCTGGGAGCTGCCCGTCATTGTCCTTTTTGAGATGTTTTACTGGGGAGTTTTACTGCTGTGCTGTGGAGAGCAATGCAAGCAGAGACTTGCGGCACCTTCAGGGGCAAATTAGTGGGCCAGCCTCATGCAATATTGATGCAGCCACTTCACTGGAGCCCTCCTCCTCCTGCCCTGCCTCTTCTGTGACTGGCTATCACGTCTCTCAAGGAAGATGCAGGTGCTGGTGAGAAAGTGCATAGGGAACCATTAGGAGCTTGACAGATGGACCCTTTTGCCTTCTATGGTGTTTATTATTAATATAGTTTCGCACCAGTGGCTCTTGATGAGCAAGGAGGGTAGTTTCCACTCAAGGTAGCTGTGTGTGTGTGTGTGTATGTGTGTGTGTGCACGCATGCATGAGCATGCATTACCTTTAGCTCATCTTCCCTACCATAGTGGGAATGCACAGGTCCAGGTCATTAATTTCAAACCCTACCCCCTGGCTCCAGGACCAGCCATCATGTAGTTGTTAGGCAGTGACAAAATACCTGACGAGAGTAAATTAGGATGAAAGGGTTTGTTTGGGTCATAGTTGGAGGATCCAATTAGTCATAGAAAGAGGAGGCATGGTAGAAGGAGCATGAGGCAGCTAGTTACTTTGCATTCAATGTCAAGAAGTAGAGAGAGATGGATGCTGGTCCTCGGTGCACTTTTTCCTTTCTTGTTCAGTCTAGAACCCTAGCCCAGGGGATGGTGCCGCTTATATTCAAGGTGCGGCTTCTGCAGTTAAACCATCACAGACACACTCAGAAGTGTGTTTCCCAGGGGACTCTAGAGCCTATCAACACAGTGATCAATGTCAACCATCACACACTCTTGTAATGAGCAGAGGACAAACTGTTTATCATGGGCATGAGGCTGGTCCCTCCACGGCTTCTGTGACTGTGTGGTTCTGACCAAGTTTTTCAAAAGAAGTCAGCTTAGTTATGGGTCTGTTTGGTGGTGTAGTTAAAGGATTCAAACTCATTCAACACATGGCAAACATGTAGCCGAAAATGGGCTGATGCTGGAAACACTCCAGAGTAGTTGGTCATCCTTACTCTGGCTGCCATTGGACATAATATTGACTTAGACTGATGTGGGACAATGATCTTGTACCCTGTAAAGATTTGTCTGTTGTATTGGTTTAATAAAATGCTGATTGGCCAGTAGCCAGGCAGGAAGTAGAGGTGGGACGACCAGGCAGGAAGTAGAGGTGGGGTGACCAGAACAGGAGAATTCTGGGAAGAGGAAAGTCAATTTGCAGTTGTCACCCAGACTCAGAGGAAGCAAGATGAGAATGCCTCACTATTATAAGGTACAAAGCCATGCAGCTAACACAGACAAGAATTATGGACTAATTTAAGATGTAAAAGTTAAAAAGAAGCCTGAGCTAATAGGCCAAACAGTTTATAATTAATGTAGGCCTCTGTGTGTTTCTTTGGGACTGAACAGCTGCAGGATCGGGCAAGACAGAAACCTCCATCAACAATAAACATAGAACATGGACTCCTAGCCATTTTTCTCCTGCCATGTGACTGTTAAAAAATCAGGGCAATAGAAACCAGGCATAACTCCAACAAAAGCAGATGTATCTCTATGATTTTGAGACCAATCTGTTCTACATACTGTGAGACCCTGTCTCAAAAACAAAACAACAACAAAGTTAGCACAGCAGAAGCGAGAGATGGCTTTGTTTTCAGCTAGCCAATATCAAGAGATAAACAACCTGAAGAAGGGAGGATCCCTCTTTGAGGGTGTTCTGGATGGTCCCATACCCATGTACATATAGGCAGGATTAATTGTCATTCAAAAGAGAAATAAGGGCATAAAGTAGGGAGGGGACTTGTTGAGGGGCATGAGGAGAGTTGGAGGGGTACATGGATATAGATATGATCCTTTATGAAATTCTTAAGAATAAAGAAAATTTGCTATTTTTAGAAAAGGTTTATATTAAAATTAAGAGGAAGGAAGTGAGAGGGATAATTCGGGACCACAAGCAGACAGACCCATAGACTCGTATTCTATAAGGTACATTAACGGGTGATTGAAAACGGATCAGTCTCTGGCGAACTGGAAGAGATGCAGCTCATAGAGAGATAAGAGGTAAGAGAGTGACGGCCATGCTGTGTGGGAACCACGTTTGGATTTCTGATGAATTTAAACCAATTGTGTGAACGTTTTCTTTGAAATAATTAGGAGTGTTCTCGTTCTGCGAGATGATTTAATTCTGAAGGAATGATAATGGGAAAATAATTGTGTTGCTAGCAAATCTTCCCAGCATGCCCTTTAATCTGTCATTTGGCCACAATCCGCTGTACGGACATAGGAGGGACGGGATACAGAGTAACTCTCAGAAGTCTGCCTCTGAAATGCAAAACGGAAGTGGGAACAGCAGTGGCAGGGTCGGGGTCAGAAGTTGGGATGGGGGAATGCAAATGAGAATTTTCGGTATGGATGGCTAGATTATACATCCATTGATGGAGAGCAGATCTAGGACTCTGAGAACATATTTCTGTGTAAATTGTCCTTTAATAGAGTCAGCTGGTCCCATGGTGTGTCGGTTAATGCCTATCAAGGGACACTTTGGAGAAACACCTCCATTTGTCACCTCTGCCAATGGCTGAGTGCAAGTTCAGGTACCAGTGTGCTCTAGTCCGCTGAATCCAGAACTTGGAAGAGATGTTGTATAATTTGATACTGTGTACCATTGCCTCTATATGGATACGCCCACAGAAATGAGCTCATGATGACAGATGATAGGCAGCTGAAATCAAGTAGTGAGTGGTGGAGTTTGGGGTGTCTCCTGTCTTTTCTGTGTGTGTTTTTGAAGATACAGCCCAGGGCTGGGCACATGTGAGGTAAAGTCACTACCACTGAGCCTTGGCCCAGGACCTTTCGTATTCTTTAAGATGTATTTTTATTATTTTTAACTGTGCATATGTGGAGACAGGGGGAATGTGCACATGAGTGTGATACCCATGGAGGACAGAAGAGGGCAAAAGAGCCCTTGGATCTGGAGTTGTGAGCTGCCTGGTGTGGATACTGGGAATCGAACTCTAGTCCTCTGCAGGATCAGTACATACTCTCAACCACTGAACCATCTACTCACTTTTTTGTGTGATTTTAGTATGATACAGGACAAGTTGTCTGGGCTGCCCTTGAACTCATCCTGTAGCCCAGGCAGTTTATGATCCTCCTGCCTCAGCCTCCCAGAGCATACCAGAGATGCCTACCTGTATCCCCAGGCCCAGCTCTGGTGTAGGAGGTCCTTCTGTTTATGAGTTGCTTTCGTTGGTTGAATAAAGAAACTGCCTTGGCCTTTTGATAGGGCAGAACTTAGGTAGGCAGAGTAGACAAAACTGAATATTGGGAAAAAGAGCAGAGTAGCTGAACGCCATGGATCTCCTGCCTGGGACAGACACTGGTTAGAATCTTGCTGGTAAGCCACAGTTATGTGGCAATACACAGATTAATGGAAATGGGTTAAACTAAGATGTAAAAATTAGCCAATAAGAAGTTAGAGCTAACGGGCCAGGCAGTGTTTAAATGAATACAGTTTCTGTGTGATTATTTCTGGTGTAAGCAAGGCAGGACAAAAAGCAGGCCCTCTCTCCTTGCAACACAGCTCCTTTTTCCTAATTGTTCAATCCTAAACATATTATGTTTGTAACTGGATAATGGGTTTATCTAACAATCAGTGTGCAAAATTCTGCAACTCCAACAGGTGCCTGTTTCATGCTGTTTAGCTAGCGGTGTAGGGAGGCAGAGTGGAAGTCTGAGAAGTAAGCCCGTTGAAGCCGTGCAGTGGTGCGTGAGCTGTTAATGAACATCTTAGACCAGAGTCTGCCATGGAGCCGGAGAACCCACTGCTGAGAACCAGAAGCAATGGAGCTGAACAGCAGTGTCAGGAATCCTGCTGCTCTCCAGCTCCAGCTTTGCCTTGGAGCTATAAAGACCTGCTGATAAAGAAGTCACTGTTAACTCAAGATAGAAGCAAACATGGGGAAGCCACAGGCAATGGCCCATAGGGGCCAAGATCCGATAAGATTATCATGACGCAGAAAGATGCTTAGTAAGAAACACCTTTGGCTGTGCCTGTTTCTACCTGAGGGGTGAGAAGCATGTGCTCAGACAGGTTGGCTGTGGTCACTGGCATCAGGGAATCAGGAACTGAGTCATTCCACGGGCAGGACAAAGAGCAGGGGTTCAATGGCTTTAACATGTGTACACCCATATGCACATGTGCATGCACACACACAGGTGCGCATATGATACATGTAACTCACAACTCATGTTTATCCCCATGCTTGTGTGTGCACATCTGTGCACACCATACATTCATGCACTGGCTTCTTTTAGGAAATATAGGCATGACCAGGGGACATTTCATGCCTTGGAACCATGCACAGACTCTTCATTTTCTCCATCTTGGTTCCTGACAGACGTGGACAATCTACCCTGTCAGGTAATTTAAGGAAGGTCAAAGAGACTGGCAGAGGAGGTGAGGAAGTAGGTCCTGGTCTGTGAAGAGACCCTGTCCCTGTGTGGAGCACTCAGCACCAGATCAGAATATGGCAGGCTGTATAGGGTGACTGTATTCATGGGGTTCCCATGGGAGAAAGGAAGTGGGAAAACAACCCCCACTGCTGAGAACAAGCTGTGACCATGTACATGATCGGTGAGTTTACATTCTACAAAACCGTGACAATGGTGGGTGGCATGTGTCTGTAATCCCAGCACTAGAGAAGCTGAGGCAGGAGGATTGCTGAAAGTTCCAGGCTAGTTTGGATCACAGGCTGAGACACTGTCTTGAAAAGAAGTGAGGGAGGGAGAAAGGGGAGGGAGGAAAATGGGAGGAAAAGAATTGTCTGTACCAAGTCATATTCAAAAAAGTCTGCGTTTTTTAAATCTTAACATATTGCACCTTACTAGAGAGTGTGAGCATGCCGGTAACCAGATATGTTAACTTATGAGATCTATGATTAAGTTTTTCTTATTTCTGCTGTCACATATTCATCTCAGTGTGCATTCATATAAAAACATTTCTCATTACCGAGTATGTAACCACACAAGGACTCCTTTGTGACATGACTTTTCTATAGCAGAGAGATTGCCGATTTCAAGAAAAGCATTGCGTAAATGAATGCAATCACAGAGAGTGTGTGACTCGCCAGCAGCTTGGGACTAGAACCTGGGTGGCTTTGCTTGCAGAGAGCCAGGAGGAGGCTGTATGTATTTGACCTTCCCTGAGCCTTGGCCCCTGACACCCTGCTTGACTTTCCTGAGCTCAGAAGAGCTACAGGAGCACCAGGGCCACTAAATTCACACATTCACCTGGTCCTTCTTAGTATTCTGAACTATTGAAACTCCAAGCCAGCTCTCCTGCCTCAGCCTGGCATTTCCCCAGGAACTCTGCTAGGTTAGTGGCTGACTGTGGGTATGAACTCACGTGTTTTCCTGCAGTAGGAAGACATACATACCTTCTACTCTGTGCCCTCACATGCAGTGCGTGCCCAGTGCAAAGGCCCCCCCTTACCAGCAGCTGCCACCGGGTACAAGAAGCAAGAGGTGTTCCTGTGATAGCA
Source organism: Neodon shergylaensis (assembly GCA_025134845.1). NCBI lineage: Eukaryota > Metazoa > Chordata > Mammalia > Rodentia > Cricetidae > Neodon > Neodon shergylaensis. Next base: position 2,173,917 of record JABTXL010002731.1, on the reverse strand, counting down.
CCTGGAGCCAGGCTGGTGGAGAGCTCTAACTGCCTGCCGTGCTGAGCGGCCCCAGCCTCTAAGGCTGCCGCCTCTGCCTTGTAATGTCAGTTGGTCTTACATCTCCTAGGAGCCCCACCAGGTGGGCAGCTGCAGTGGGGGCTTGCTTCTATCCTCGCATGCTGGCATCTGGGCCAGTTCTCTGGGACAGCTGTGACATGGAGCCACTCATGGGTGGCTAACATGTGGTGATTGTATGTGCTCTAACAAATAAAGCTTGCCTGAGGATCAGAGTGTAGCACGAGCCACTAGTTAGCCACAGAGGCCAGGCAGTGGTGGCACACACCTTAAACCCAGCACTTGGGAGCCAGAGGCGAGTGGATCTCTATAAATTCAAGGCCACCCTGAGGTACACTAGATTAATTCAGTCTCAAAGAGAAACAGAGTCCGGCGGTGGTGGCTCACATCTTTGATCCCAGGACTAGGGCGTTGGAGACAGAAAGTGATATGACTGGGTGAAGAGAGGAATATAAGGCAGGAGAAGACCAGAGCTCAAGATTTAGTCTGAGGTTTCATAGAGATGGCATTCAGTCTGAGGACTTGCAGAGATGGGATACCCCATTCGGGCTGGAGATTTCACAGAGGTAAGAGCTAGTGGCTGCTGCTTTGCTTCTCTGATCTTTCAGCTTTCACCCCCATTAGGGGTGATTAGATATTAATCTGACTCTGGGTTTTTATTATGAAGACCAATTAGAATCGCATTACACTAACACCTTGGGAATGTCTTCTCTTCTGATGCAAAGGGAAGTGGAACACAGGCATCAGCATGTGCTGCCCTTGGGGCTATGTAACCAAAGAAGTGATGGTTAATAGTGTCAACTTGACAGGGTCTAGATTCGCCTAGGAGGCATGCCCGGAAGGTTACTTCTAGACTAGGCTAACTGATGTGGGAAGACCCACTCGGAATGTGGGTTGGTACCATCCCATGTTCTGCACCAAAAGGAGAAAGTGAGCTGAGTCCCAGCATTAATCTCTTACTGCTTCCTGAGTGGGGATGGCATGGGACCAGTCTGCCTCACACTCCTGCCACGATGGACTGTACCCTCAAACTGTGAGCCAAACACTCCTTTCCCTTAAGTAACTGTTATTGGTATTTAAGTCCCAGCAATGAGAAAAGTAACTAATGCAGGCATTGTCCCAGCATTTCTCCTTGGTGAGTGGCAGCCATGTTTACCTGCACACAAATGTGGGTTCTCCTGCTGGGACCTTTGCTTCCAGCTTCCCCTTTGTGATCTGTTTAGATCTGGCCCACCTTTATGACCTCATCTTAACTTGGTTCTGTCCACAAAGACTCTTTCCTCCTTTGTGTGTGTGTGTGGTGAGCATGTGATCATGCATGTTTTTGTATGTGTGCGGACATGTTTGTGGGTATCTGTGCATGTATGTGCACATACATGTGAAAGCCGGAAGTTGAGCTCAGCTTGATCCATCTTCCATCTTATTCACCGAGGCAAGGTCTCTCAAACCCAGAACTCGCCAATAATGGCTGCAGTTCCTCCCACCCCCAAGACCCTTTATGAATGAGACCACACTCTGAGGATCCAGAGCTCAGACTCCAGCATGTGCTAATGGGATGGACAGTGCACTCCAGACAGCTCCTAATTACATGGTTTTATTTCCTGGTATATTCTGTCTGAGGTTTAGATCTTGGTCCCCAGGGCCCAAGACTGAGTGGTACCCAAAAATATCTTCGTGCCTCACAGAGGCTCATATATCCCAGCAGAACTCGGCAGCTTCTAGAGGAAGCGTTACACAGTGAGGTTACAAATGACCGGAGGGAGATAACTCGGGGTGGAAATTAGCCGTTCGATGTTCAAAATGTGTACTGAGCATCGATTTTCTCTAAGAACACTTAATCACCCCTTATTACATATTGGGAAAAGACAGATAAAGCTATTATTTCTAACCAGCAAGAACTGAGCAAGATTGCCAGCTATGAACATGCAGGATGAATGGGGGAGCCCAGCATAGGTACCTATAGTGAGGCTGGGTTTGCCACCAAGGTGAGGCCCATACCTGGATGGCGTCCTGAGGCATCCCAGCACCCAGGCCTGTGCTGAGAAACACTGGGCTCAACACCAGGCATTGCAAACAAGGATATCTCTGAACCCCAAGGCCAGCAACAGCAGTCCCACAAATCAAGGGACATCTCTGTTGGGAGCAGATGATGTAAGAGAAACGCCTGCAGGTGATTGGAGCTGAGCCCCTTACTCCAGCCTCTGTGGCTCCAGTCCACTCACCCACGCTGGGAAAGCCAGCCTCTGTCTGGCCACAAAGCCCGGCATCTCCAAGGAAGAGTGTACATTTCACCATCCTCAGTGGAGATTTTGCAAGCCTCCACTTGCAAAATTTCCAGTCCTTGGATCTGAGCTGCTTTTCTCCCCTGCTCAGCTCATGGAATAGATTTAAACACCCATTGTTCTCACACAAGAAAGTGATCTATGCTCACTAGAAGTCCTTCTAGCTCTTGGTCTTCCCTACCTCAGTGACGAGCTCTCCAGCTCTCTGACTTGAAACCACCCAGCACCCAGACCACCAGGGTTCTCCAGTTCGTGTGAACTGCGGGGGGCGGGGGGTGGAATACATGTAGCTTTGCTGAAATCTAGAACCTCAAGCAAAGTTCAAATGCACCCATAGCCTGTTTCCAGCTGGGTCACATGGCATGAAGCCTTACTTCCCAGCAGCAGAGAGAGGTGCCAGGGCTGTGAGCACCCGAGAGTGTCAGTTTCTCTGCTAGGAAGGATGGGACTGTCGCATGAAAGTGGACCTTTAAATATCTCCCGTCAAATGCATCTTCATCTTTTTGTACTAAGTGTGCTTAACACATCGATTTAATATAAAACTTTGTGTGTGTGTGTGTGTGTGTGTGTGTGTGTGTGTGTGTGTTGTATACAGATCCCCAGGAACTAGAGTTACAAGCAGTTACAAGCTACATATGGATGCTGGGAAACAAACCTGGGTCCTCTACTAGAGCATCCAGACTCTAACAACCTCTCCGACTCTACAGCCCTGAGCTGTATTTTTTTTTCCCCTTGGTTTCCTCTATGTTTGGCTCTTACTCATTCCCAAACTCTCCTCTAACTGATCAGATCTCGTGGCACACTCATTGGGATGACAGAAGTTAGGAATCTCATTGTCTGGCTGTTGTTAGTTTCTTCCTCTGTGCTGAAATTTTGCCTCCTTGAGGGAGAAAGTTAAGGAATGTATCTGGCTTGGGAAGCTGGAAAGCTAGAGGATTTCCAAAGCTGGTCCCCAAGTTTACAAAGCAGCAACAATATCTGGGGAGGAAGATGCTCTTGAGTGGAGCTGCCTGCAAGCTGAGAGCACCAGGGATACAGCTTGCACGAGTCCATCCCACACTCTGTCCGTCACCCCAATGAACTCACTGGCTCATGAATCCTTTCTTTGTCTGTCATGGGTGCCCTACCTGGAGTGAACAGACATTTGTCTGCAAAAAGTCAAACAGCATCGTTGCTGGGAGTCTCCTAGGTTCTCCCTGCACTGTGCCCCCATGCCTGTCTCTCTGAAGTCTGGACCTGTTCCCTGTGTCCCTCCGCTTCCTTCCTGGCTGCATGGAGCACCTCTCATGTGGTCTCCCAAGCATGGCCCTAAGGAGTACATGTTTTGAAGACTCTAATGTGTGGGGACACTGGATCTGTAACTAGGCTGGGCACAGAGCTCGGGTCTGAAGTCCCTTCTGCTTAGATTATTCCAGTCACTTCTATAAGGCTGCTGTGGACCTGGACCCCACCCCCAACTCCCAATCCATCATTGAAGAAACTCCAGGCAGGAACCTGATGACAGCCCCTCTTGCCATTCCACACAGTGTTACCCCCGACCAAGGTACTCACTTCACAGACAAAGAAACATGGCAGGAACCATGGAGCATACTGACTGTGGGACGGTGAGTTCTTGCTCCACTAGCAAGCTTCTTATATAACTCAGGATCACCCTCTCAGTGCCACTCACAGTGGGCTGGGCTCTCCTGCACCCGTTAATAAGTACAGGCTCCCCAGCTATGCCCACAGCTCAATGGGATCCTTCAAGTTTCTCAACTGATGTTCCTGAACAACTCTAGGCTGTTTCTAGTTGACAGTTAAAGTTAACCAGGACAACCTTTTCCTCTCTAGCTCCCCTCTGAGTAGATAGCATTTGAATATGCACTGATCATGTAGCTTGTTATTGTCCATTGTACATATAGTCTACTGGTCTCTTCTAGTCTGAAGATAGATGCTCTTTTAGAAGTTTCGCGAACTAATTTGCAAGCAATCCTCCTGGATTTTCTCCTGCAGCTCCCTGCCCCTGATAGTCACATGTTAAATTCCCATGCCACTTTCTGAGTCATTCCCTCCTGTGTCTTCATGCTCTTTGTCTTTAGTTCTTACCCACATCTTTCTTTAAACTCCATGCTTGGGCAGCTAGAGAGATGGCTCAATGGTTAAGAGCGCTGTCTGCTCTTGCAGAGGACATAGGTTCAGTTCCCAGCACCTACATGGTGGCTCACAGGCACCCCTCACTCCTGCTCCAGAGATCTGATGCCTTCTGACTTCCTTGGGCACTACACTCTGTGCACTTACCCACACATAAACTTACTACTGGTACCGGTGAATGATTTCTCTACCTTCTTGGTAGATCTACATGTATGACTTTCTGGTGTGGTTGAGGGAATGTCCTAGTATGTTCCAGCAAGTTCTATGACTCATGAGCCTTGAGAAAGGGCTTTGCTTCCTCTTCCACGTGTGGTCCCAGTAGGGCCACCACCCCGTACACTTTGACGGCAGCAGCTGAATCAGGCCCAACACCTCTGAAAGCTCAAGTTTGACACTGTGACCCTTTCTCACCCGCTCCATCCACAGAGCCAAGGTGAAGAAGGGGGTGAACATTCTGAGCGCACAGACCAGCGAGCCTCGGCAGTGGGATGTGAAACAGGAGGTGGGCAATGGAGGGAAGCACACCACCACCTCTGTGGCCTGCCAGCGCCTGGGCCCTGGGACGCGCAATAGGTAAGTAGCCCCTCCAGGGCACTCTGATTTTGCATCCAGCTTTATCTGGCTTCATCTTGACCACTGCTGGCCCGGATGTTAAACCCAGGACCTAATGCCCGCTGAGGTACCAAATAACCAACGATAAGTGCCAGCATGTGTGGTTTCCAGCCTTGTGCTCCTTGAGCATTGGGAAAGAAATGACGTCACACCCTGCTTTGTCACCTGAACTTGTTTCTGTGAACTTTCAGAGGGTGCTGTGACAAAATGCTCAGTCCTGTGCCCATGTTAGATTTAGTCACTGGTGAGGAGGAACGGAGGGAAGGGGAGGATAAACTGGGATGCTATGGAGAGGCTGTGCGAGGCTCTCCATAGACACTGTGGGTTACCTCTGAAGGTGGTTGTTTTATGGCTATGAGACCAGTACACCTGCTGCTTTTGAAATCAAAACTCAGGCACTTGAAGGCATCCTCTTACCTGCTGCTGAGACATGGGCTCATCTCCTTCCAGGGTCTTGCATACACAATCTCCATATACAAAATATCCATAGTAAGTTACTTTTCTTAGAAGTTTAGGATCATAGTATCCACTTGGGGTTTTACAATGGTTTTGTTTTCATTCATATAGGAGACATTTCATTTTGACTTTAAGTACTTCTTACAGACAGTAGTAATGGCTACATAATATCCCACCAGAAGCCTTTAACTTAATGCCAGTAAACAGTAGTGCTTTTCCTAATCAAGGCTGTTTACAGGTTTGAGTCACCTAGACCAGTGGTTCTCAATCTGTGGGTCACAACCCCTTTGAAGGGGCGGGGTCAAGCAATCTTTTTACAGGGGACGCCTAAGCTTAAGACTATTGGAAAATACAGATATTTGCATTATGACTCAAAGTAGTAGCAAGATTACAGTTATGAAATAGCAATGAAAATAATCGTATGGTTGGGGGTCACCACAACATGAGAAACTGTATTAAAAGTTCACAGCATTAGGAAGGTTGAGAACCACTGTCCCAGATAATGCTAACCAGTGAGCTTCTTTCCACAAAAATCTCTCTTTAGTACACAAAGAAAACAGAGGACTGAAGTGGGTTTTCTAGCTTGGGTTTCTGTTGCTGTGATGAACACCGTGACCAAAGCAACCTAAGAAAGAAGAGCGAGTGTTTATTTGGCTTCCAGATGACACTCTATCACTGAGGGAAGTCAAGACAAGAACCCAAACAGTGCAGGAACCTGGAGGCAGGAGCTGATGCGAAAGCCATGAAGGGTGCTGCTTACTGGCTTGCTCCTCATGGCTTGCTCAGCCAGCTTTTTTATAGCGTGCAGAACTACCTTTCCCAGGCGTGGCACCACCCACAGTGGGCTGGGACCTCCCACATCAGTCATCAATCAAGAAAATGCCCCCCACAGATAGTCAGTCTGACATAGGCAAGCTCTCCACGGAGGACCCTCTTCCCAGGTGACTCTAGTTTGTGTCAAGCCAACAAAAACTAACTGTCACAGTGCACCCACCACCTCCTAATGCATATTGTTGTTCGACCCTGTCTTAGTCACCGCTGGCGGAAGAGTGTTAAGTTGTTGTGAAAGCTGTATTTAGAAGAATGGCTCTCTGCTAATCTGTGGGGTGGGAAGAAATGAAAGGGACAGTAAGGGGAGGCTACTGGGTGCAATGAGGTATGCTCAGAGTACATTGTATACTTGATGCAAATGGTTTTGAGTTTGTGAGGTACGTGGTTTGTTCCCATTAACAGAGAAACTGATAACATTCAATGTGGGCTCCAATCTCTCTTTAGGAGACATTCAGGCTGACTTGTGTGCTGTCTAGCTGGAATAGAGCTTGGTTTCCCTGTGCTGGCTTGCATGCAATTGCTTAGCGAAAGAACTGCTTTGCCAACCTGAGTGACATAGAATTCCTTCATTAAAAATTGAAAACCCTTCTCCATTTGGCATCCCAGCTGTTTCTCTGACACATTCAGTTTTTGCACAGATCAGTAAAACACAGCCACAAGAGTCGACAAGTTCCTGTGAGCAGTCCACAGGTCGGTGGTACCTGACTTCAGTGCTACTGGCATCTCCAATGTCCGAACTTTCATTTTTGAATGGCAAGTGTAAATTTGAATGGAGTACCACGTGGTATTTCCTTTTAGGTACACAGTGTACGGCCATTTTTGTTGTTGTTGTTTTGTTTTTCTCTCAGAAGTGTGTTCTCTTGTTAGGGCCCTCTTGGCCTCTCCTCTCAGTGTGCTTTTCTGAAGGAATTTAGATGCAGGAAAGAAAGGTGAAGTCACGGGACATGTCTAAATTGACCCTTGGGATGCTGCCGTTAAGCAAAACTACTCCACTTTGTTTATGGGACCCTCTGCAGCCCCCTCCTTCAACATCCAACCATGAAAGACAGCCGTCATGCTGAATAACTCCTGGCTTCGGTCCTGGCCATCCCCATGGTGACCCCTGGAAGAATTTTGGAGCACACCTCAGTGTCTCAGTCTTTAACCTTGCAAAAAACATGGCCAGAAAGAAACGTGTGCCTAGGCCCTTAGTTATAGGGGAGATCAGAGGACAAATTAAGCCTTCCTCCTTAGTTCCATGTAAAATCTAATTACAACAGACAATTAAGGAAATGAAAGCAGGCATGTTAATTAACAGATAGTGAGTTTACACATGTAAATAGTTCTTTGTATTAGACACAGGTTGAGAGTCCTTGAACGGATGATGAGATATTTGCTGAAAATGCTGAAGAGCCACGTGGTCAGCCCTGTGTGTTCCAGGGTCACAAGCAGGTGGGGGGGCGGGGGGGGGAACCTGGCTATGTCCTCCTGCTCTCAGTTTTTCTAAGTGACGTCTGAGAAAGTGATCTGCCTTCGTTGGCACCCTTGCTATGGAATGACCAGTATCATCAGTGTGCACAAACACCCATCGCAGACTGTAACAGCCAGGATCTCACAATAGCTGCCACTCAGCCCCAGGGACAGTATTTATACGGCAAGGGCCTGGCACACACTGTGAAACAGCCGCCAGCTGCTGGGGAGCCTTGCCATCTGTGCGACACTAATACGGGTCCCCCTTCACACCCATTCCTCACTTGGACCCTTGGAAAGCACTGTGAGGCTTCCCACCCTATGCTGGGTAGGTACCGCTGAGCGAGAGTCACACCTGATCTCAAGTACCCAGAGTGTGTGGAGTTCTTGAGCCAGCTCCCTGCAGCTCGCACAAGGCATTAGATTTGTCTGTTACTGTACATCAAGTCATCCACAGACTTGGACCTTAAAACAATATACCTTTTAAATGTGTGTGTGTGTGTGTGTGTGTGTGTGTGTGTGTGTGTGTGTGTGT
>JABTXL010002731.1:2067315-2163788 GCA_025134845.1 Neodon shergylaensis | reverse complement strand
AGAAAGAAAGAAAGAAAGAAAGAAAGAAAGAAAGAAAGAAAGAAAGAAAGAAAGAAAAACTAAGGTGGACCCAGTGAGAGAATTCAGTGGTTAAAGGCACAGGGACTTGCTGCCAACCCTGATGACCTGAGTCCAATCCCCAAAACTTGCATGATAGAAGAAGACTCTGACATCTACACACATGCACACACAGAGAGACAGAGACAGACAGAGACACTGGGAACCTGACCCAAATATGAACCCAGCACTGGCGTGTGATAGCCCATGAGGCCATACACACATGGTCACCTTATAATGAGGCTTGGTAGTGTGTGGGTGAAGAAGGGGTATCACTAGTAGCTCACTGTCTCTCCATCCATGGTCTCTGCACATCCAGCCACCTCTCGTCTACAACAAGGCTCTATCGTGATAATAAGTCTAAACTGGATTTAATACATCTGCTCTCATGAGGTTGTAGCCCTCCCAGGATCTCACTTAGACTTATAAATATCTGGTTCCCAAGTACAGTCACAGCAGGGTAGGGGCTACAGTATATGAAGGGGAGGGAGCTCACCATCTAGTCCCCAGCTGTGAGGTTGCCCTCACATCCTACAGGGCTTTCACTGAGCTCCAAGCACAAACACCCATTTGGCCCACTCTTGCAGGTCACTGGAAGGACACTGGGGGGTTTGTCTTTCTGGGAGGTCAGGTGTGGGATATGAAAGCCAATTTCTGTCTCCATACTCGGACAATACCAAACAGTGCAGGACACCGGAGAAAGCTCACCATAGGAGCAGGTGAGCAGTTGGGACTTTAAAAAGAGACAGCCCTTGCTGGACCTCTTTCCTGTGTTGGGGCAGTTTCCTTCGCTCTTGCTTCCCATTTTCTCCTGGAAGGAAAATAAAGACCCTTCCTTAATTCACCTCAATCAAATGATTCCCCATGCCAAAGTTCAAGGTTGGTGACCCCAACCTGGGACTCAGGATTGGAAGCACCCCCTACTGCCTCCTCTGGGGGAAGTGACCTCTTAGATGGAGAGATGGGAGAGAAAGCTTGCTTGGGGAAACTCAGGAAGATGGTATGGAGCACTAGCTCCCCTTGCTCCGTATGTCCACCAAAGAACTGTAGGATTCAGGGAGCCAAATCCTTTTGCCAGCGTCTCCCAGACCCAGGAAGAGAGCTTGTACCTGAGCCATCTATTTATTTTGTGTTCCTCCCCCTCTTCCCTTTTAAGCATCCTGAACATCTCTGCTCTCAGAGCCAGCTACCAACCTATAAAGTGAATCTTTCATACTTAGAGTGTGAAGCCAACACAGCAATTAACACTCGGTCCCAATCTTTCCCCCGTCGGAGCTGCACAGCTCTAAGTGAGTAGGGCAAGAGGCAGAGGCCTCTGTGTGGCTTCAGGGAAAGAGTGGAGGTGTGGGGGTGTGCAGACAGCAGTGAACCTGAATCCAGACTCATTCTCCTGGCCCTTTCTGCATTCCTTCCTTCAGAAACATCCTGCACCTACTTTTCTTCTCCCTTCATCTTCTAAGTCTTTGTTCAGACTGCAGTGTCCAGGGCAGTCCCGCCTAAGCAGCTAGGGATCAATTAGGCAAGTGCTTTGTTTGACCTGGAAGAATGACCTCCAGGTGGCAGAAAGAAAGAGGGAAGCTGGCTCCCCTGGACTCCAGTGTGGGATTTTCATCTGAAAACGTGCTCCTGCCCTGAGCATTCCCTAAGCCTTGCTTTATACAGCTGTTCTTCAGGGGAAATGGCTAAGCGCAAGGCTGTTTTTAAACTGGTAGGTGTTCCCCGAGATGAATGGGGTCCAGTTGATGGGGTCTGGTTGCTGGAAGATGTAACCTCTGAGGTCATGATTCAGCTGGCATGCGCTGTGGGTCACAAGTGCCTGCTGCAGGAATCGTGACCCAGCCACACACTTGTTCCCAGCTGAACACCTTGACGTAAGACAGCTCTCTTCGGCACTTGGAATTTCCTTTTAGGTTCGGCTGTTAAAGCATTACTGTTAAAAGCTGTCTCCCGAGCAAGCACGCTGCCTTAAAAGCACACACCGCAGTAACAGGATTACTCTGTGTGTTTCTTAGCATTCGGTAGCACCAGGACAGGCCCCCATGTAGTCCCTGGGGATTGGCATTTTACAAAATGTGCACATTGTTTCACTAAATCTTTCTGACAGCCTCCACAATCAAAGTCACGTGATTAAGCAGGCAGATAAAGACAGGTGCTTAGAAGGAGCAGGCACCCAAACGGCATGTGTAAGTGAGTGCCTGCAAGTGTTTTCTTTCAAAAATAGCTTTAATGTGTGCAAATGGTTGGAGAAGGAGGTGCCTCAGTTGCAAAATTAAAAAGGAGAAGATGCAAACACAATCAAAATATAAAAACCAGGGCCAGGAAGATGACTTGGTGGTTGAGAGTGCTTGCTTCCCTTGCGGAGGACCTGGGTTTGTTTCCCACCACCCACATTGGAGCTCACAACTGCCTGTAACTCTAACTCTAGGGGATCTGACTCCCTCTTCTGGCCTCTATGGTCTCCTGAACACACATGGTGTACATACCCGCACATAGCAACACACCTATACACATAATTTTAAAAAAATAAATAAATCTTAGCTGAGTGGTGGTGGCACACACCTTTAATCCTGACATTCTGGAAGCAGAGGAAGGTGGCTTTCTGCAAGTTCAAGGCCAGCCTGTTGTAATAGGAGCGGCGGGGCTGCGTCCCCAGCACCCCGGCCACCTGGCTAGCTTATGCCCCGAAATAACAACACACAAACTGTATTCATTTAAACACTGCTTGGCCCATTAGTTTCAACCTCTTAACCCATTTCTTATAATCTATGTAGCACCACGAGGTGCGCTTACCAGGAAGATTCTAGCCTACGTCCATCCTGGGTTGGAGCTTCATCACATGTGCCTCAGACAGCAGAGCTGTCAAGTCTACCCGGGAGAGCAGAGCATGGCGTCTCTGCTCCAGAGGGTAGAGCTGTCGAATCTGAGCTCACTTCCTCTTCCTCCCAGTATTCTGTTCTGTTTACTCCACCCACCTATGTTCTAACCAATCAGGGTCAAGGCAGTTTCTTTATTTAACCAATGACCTTCCTCCATCATTTCCCCTTTTTCTGTTTAAACAAAAAGGAAGGAAGGCTTTAACTTTAACATAGCAAAATTACATATAACAAAACAGTTATCAAGTAAAAATTACAATATTTACATCTATTTTATCTTTATCATAACTAAGGAAAACTATAACTATAAACTATTCTTTAACTCCATCAAAGACTCCAGAAAGATACAGTATTACCTAAGCAAACAAGAAATAAGCAACTTAAGAGGCAGAGGCGGAGCCAACATGGCGGCGCCCATCGGCGTCCACCTGTTCGTCCGTGGAGACAACTTGTAGTCTAGATTCAACATAGTCTGAATTTCAACAAAGTTGAAAATAGAAAGACAACAGGCCGAGCGGAGCGGAGGCCCAGGCGGCAGCCCAGCGGCGCGGAGGCCCAGGCTGCAGACAGCAGGGACTGGAGCACAACACCGAGAGCAGATTGCCCCACTACAATTAAAGCAAAGAGGTAGGCCTTTGGTTGACGAGATCCCTAGCAAGGAAGGAGCCGGGTCCTGTTCCTGAAGCCCCTTCCAAGGGGCGAGAGGGAACTTGGCCCCTGGCAGGAGCCAGGAAACAGAGCGACAGTATTTTGTAAGAGGAGCCCCAGGTCAACAGGGAAACCTGAACCGGTTTTGAAAGACCCATTAGATAGTTTCAATAGGAGGAGATGGGCAGGCGCCAAGGCAAGAATTCACCCAATAATCTGAAAAACAACATGAAAACACCAGAACCCAATGATCTTACAACAGATGGACTTGAACATCCTAATACGGAAGAAGGGGAAAGAATTGACTTTATGAAAGCAATAGAGTCCATTAAACAACATGTGAAAAATGCCCTTATAGAAATGGATCAGAAGTATAACCAAAAGTTTGAAGAAATGAGTAAATACATACATGATACCCTGGGAAACCAAGAAAAAACGATCAAACAGGTAATGGAAACAGTTCAAGAATTGAAAACTGAAAGGGAAGCAAGGAAGAAAACACAAACTGAGCACCAGCTGGATATGGAAAATCCAGGTCAACGAGCAGAGCCTACAGAAACAAGCATAATCAATAGAATACAAGAAATAGAAGAAAGAATCTCAGATTCTGAGGACACCATAGAGAAAATAAACGCACTGATCAAAGAAAACAGCAAAGCCAACAAATTCTCATCACAAAACATGCAGGAAATATGGGACACAATAAAAAGACCAAACATAAGAATAATAGGAATAGAAGAAGGAGAAGAGTCACAGCTCAAAGGCCCAGAAAATATCTTTAACAAAATTATGGAAGAAAACTTTCCCAACATAAAGAAAGATATTCCTTTGAATATTCAAGAAGCATACAGAACACCAAACAAACTGGACCAAAGAAAAACATCCCCTCGCCATATAATAATCAAAACACAGAATATACAGGTTAAAGAAATAAGCAACTTCCAAACTCTAGAAATGACAGAAACATCTTGCTGCCTGAACAGTCACCCAAAGTTTCTCTGTACCGTTGGGGCATCCATCTTCGGCCTACAGGCCCATGGTATCCAGCAGACATTTCCATGAAGCAGGAAAATTCAAAGTCAATTCAGTCACTATCTGTTGTGTCTTGCAGACTCCTTCATGAATCAGGAACCCCAAAAGATCATCTCACCTTTAGGCAAGTTCAGTAGTCCTCTCTCTGAGGGTTCTCTGTGTCCAGTTTATGCAATAGTCCAGGCAAGAGCAGTTTCTTGCCCAAATGGCTATCAAACTCCATAAGGATCCTCTTCGATGCCCATCTTCTTCCTGAAGTAGATTGGTGCTGCCAGGAGCAGACGTGTCTCATTGTCATGAAAAGCCCTAAGTTATTAAAACATTTAAAATGCCATATTCTATAATCTTTGAAAAATATGAAGAATGCCTATCTAAAATATATCTATGTACACCTAGAAAATCTTAACTAACATGACTACAAACTTGACTATTATTAATGATTATCCATTAAGAACCTATATATATTACATTTTTAAATGAACTACACAATCATAATACATTAATCAAGATCAAAACTACATATACACATAACAAAATTGACCTTAAGTCTCTATCAATAAAGCAAAATCTATACTAATGCAAATTATTCATACCTATATCATATCCCCCTTTAAATGTAAAAGAACATTTATAAACAATATTTGGGAATATGGGCGCAGTTATTTCACTCCAAACTGCTTCCTACTGAATGGGGGCGTCGTTAATTAGGTCTTTCATGGTATAACCTGTGTGCTAGTTTCATCTCAGTTGGCAGTTGAGTGAAGCAATTTTCTGAAGATGTTTACAGCAACCCTTCAGGAGGGCGTGGTCCATCATACCATATTCGAATAGAAGAAATCCACAGACTCTCACCCTCTGTGAAAACAAAATAAGAAAGTCCTTTCCAAAGCATCATGTCCTTAGATCCAAATTTCAAAGTCAAAGCATTTTCAAAATATCTATGTTGGATTAGTTCAGCAGCATTTATAAACAAATATCTTTTAGCAGCTGTTGCTCCTTCCTCAGCATTCAAACAATTCAAAGAGAGCATAATAGCATACAGTATCAAAATTCTCTGTGTATTTTCCATCTTTGTGTGCTTTATTTTAACCTCTATTTCGTTTATTTTTACTTTTATTTTATATTCTCTGTATCTTTGTCCTGGAATAACTCTGTAGACCAGGGTGTCCTTGAACTCTCAGAGATCCGCCTGTCTCTGCCTCCCAAGCATTGGGATTAAAGGTGTATGCTACTACACCTTGAACTCACAGAGATCTGTTTGTCTCTGCCTTCTAGGCACTGGGATTAAAGGCGTGTGCTACCATACCTTGAAGTCACAGAGGTCAATCTCCCTCTGCCTCCCAAGTGTTGGGATTAAAGGTGTGTACTACCACACACAACTTCTTTCTTTCTTCCTTTTTTTGTTTGTTACTTTAAGAACTTTAACTTTTAGCCTGCATATATTTTTAACACACTGTAAATCATTTTAAAAATTTTCTTTGTCTTTGAATCTCTCTTTACTCTATATCTCTCTTTTTCTGACCACATGAGTCTTTAAATTACTGAGCAATATGGGTGGGATTAAAGCCGTGGCTTTGCCAGCTAGATCCAGTCCATTCCTTAAGGATACAGGCTGTAGCCATGTTTATAGCCACAACTCTATGGCGTTTCAAGGTCCCTGCCATCAAGTAAGCTTCAGCAGCCTGTGCTTGCAAACTGCACAAACCGCCTACGTAAAAGAGTCAGAGTTTGCCCTGGCAGGACAGCCCAGAAAGCTGGCATTTTTAAACAGCGCAGCTCTTTTCCTACTACGGCTGAAAACCGAAAAGCATGCGTTCAGCTTTTCGTCAACACCGTTTAAGTGTTTCATGGCAGGACCTTTTAATGAGCTGCAGGGTTTTACAGCTAAAGCTGAGTCAGGAAGCCTCTCTTAGCTGAGAGCGCTTGCTTGCCTCTAGCAAGCAGAGCAGACCCAAGAAACTGCTGCTACCAAGAAAACATGTTTTACTCTTTCCCAAGCTTTCTTAGACTTTCAGTGGATTCAGATGTCCACACGTCTGGGCACCATTCTGTTGTAATAGGAGTGGCGGGGCTGCGTCCCCAGCACCCCAGCCACCTGGCTAGCTTATGCCCCGAAATAACAACACACAAATTGTATTCGTTTAAACACTGCTTGGCCCATTAGTTTCAACCTCTTAACCCATTTCTTATAATCTATGTAGCACCACGAGGTGTGCTTACCAGGAAGATTCTAGCCTACGTCCATCCTGGGTTGGAGCTTCATCGCATGTGCCTCAGACAGCAGAGCTATCGAGTCTACCCGGGAGAGCAGAGCATGGCATCTCTGCTCCAGAGGGCAGAGCTGTCAAATCTGAGCTCACTTCCTCTTCCTCCCAGTATTCTGTTCTGTTTACTCCACCCACCTATGTTCTAACCAATCAGGGCCAAGGCAGTTTCTTTATTTAACCAATGACCTTCCTCCGTCACCAGCCTGGTCTACAAAGTGAGTTCCAGGACAGCCAGGGTTGTTACACAAAGAAACCCTGTCTAGAAAAGAAAGAAAGAAAGAAAGAAAGAAAGAAAGAAAGAAAGAAAGAAAGAAAGAAAGAAAGAAAGAAAGAAAGAAAGAATGAATAAGGGGAGTGACTCCTTTATTTAAAAAAATGCTAGCAGAAGGCCGTATGCTTGCAGAGAGAGAGAGAGAGAGAGAGAGAGAATGAATATGAATGAATTGCCCAAGCCTGGTGACCCAGTCTGAATGGAACAAGGCTGAAGGAAGAAACTGGGAGCTAAGGATGTGTTGAGAGATGCAGGCAGGGGTTGTAGTGATGCAGGTGTCCAGAACTTGTTCCAGAACAGCCCAGAGAACTCAATAGACTCCAAAAGGGACCCACTTTTACCTGCAGGGTTCCTTCTTCATCAGGGGTGGCAACCCCCTTTTGGAAGGGGGCATTATAGGGATGTCCCACAGCTGCTGTCCTGCACATCTAAGCTGCAGAGCTAAGTAGAGGCTCAGCCCCAGGGAAGCTTGCGCTTGGAACTTCAGGACCATGGACAGGTTCTCAAGCATGGAGGGACTTTTGTGCCACTAGGAGGTGAATGGAATATACCTGCTTCCACTCTGGGACCATGACAGGGGGAAGACAGGCTGCACGTGCCTAAACAGGTGTGCCTTTCAGGTTCTAGGGCCTCCCAGGTGGGAATGCATGGTGCCCTGTGTGACCAGAGCACCAGGCTTTTCTAGAGCAGCTGAAAACCCACATTGTCATATCAAATCTACCACAAACATTTGCTTTTTTTTATTTTATTTTTTTTGAGTCAGTGTCTTGTCAAGTAGCCCAGACTGGCCTGGACTCAACTGTGTGTCTCATGCTGGCCTTAAACATTTCTTTATCCCCCTGAGGGCTGGGATTAGATAAGCGCTTCCGATACACCCAGCCGCTCACAGTCTTAAAATCGGCCATGCTTGTACAACAAAAGGCTCATTGTTCAGGAAGATGGTTCTGCAGTCGGTAAACCCTATGCAAAAGCAGCCAACCAGGCTCCTGCCACAATAGAGCCTGTATTCTTCAGGAAGTTGATTATCTGTAACTTCCAGGGAAGGAGACTGCCCATGAAAAGTCGTCCTGGAAAAAGACTCTTGCCAAGCAAGGGACTTAAGAAATGAGGCCAGCGCCTTCGAAGGCTGAGCCATGTTCATTTTCCACCACAGGATCCTTCCTAAATAGAATGAATCGTACAGACGCCCCTTCTTTTCCAGCAGAAATGTAAAGGTGTGTCGTCTCTGCTCCCTCTTCCCCAGCCACCTGCAGCTTTACCGGCATCAGTGGCACCAGGACCATGCACGGAGCAGGTGCTTTCTTCCTACCCACCCTTCCTCGTTTGAGTGACAGGTCAGCTAAGTTCTCAGGGGATCTTGAGGGTAGACCTTCTGAGGTCCCAGTGCCTCTATAGAACACAGCATGAATTCCATGTGCCCCTCCCCTCTGCCTCCAGCAGCAGCAGCTGCCACCCCCATCCCCTTAACTCAAGAGTGTAAAACTTCAGGGACTATATGCTGCAGGGGAATGATGTAAATCAGGCAGGTAATAAACGAGAAGGGTTTTTCAGAAAGCAAAAATCATTGAGAATGGTAAGTAAAATACCTATTAGCATTCATTGAAGCGGTCTCAATTGCCTGTCTTAGAGCTAGCTGTAGGAGGTTATTTGGTTTTTTTTTGTTTGTTTGTTTTGCTTTTCGTTTTTGTGAAGGATGCTAGAATGTGAGTGAGCTTGGGACTGCTTACTAGAAACAGCAGCTTAGGGAACGATATCATAAGATAATCTGTTTTCTCCTGAGGGACATTGTCTGCCCTATGTCCTCTCTCAGAAACAGCAAACAACCACACACTAAGATCTCCATCTCAATGGCATGTGGGTACATCTTGGCTTCTCAAAGAAAGAAATGTGCCCTGCCACACCCAAGCATATAGCAGGCTCGTGTGGACCTTCAAAACAAGTGCGTGTCTGGATGTACACGCTGTGTAATTTTTGGTATAGTCTTCCATCCCTCCTATTTTAAGCATACATTGCACTACCAGCTTCCTGAACTCTGGGGAGGTTTGGTGCCGAGTGAAAGGCTAGCGTGGCAGAGGCCATTGTTGTGCCCCTGTCCTTTGTAGAGAGTCAGTCTTTTAAGAGGATTAGCCAGAGACACCTGAGCGTGGGAGCTGGGAGAAGTGGGAGACGTGCCATCAAAGAGTCGTAGCTCAGGATAATGTCTGGTATCTGCAGGATCCACAGGGGCTTCTCAAAGGTTGGTGCCATGCAAGCCCTGTGGTTCATCATCTAGTCAAGACTCGCTACCCCTGAATTAAATGGGATGTGTCTGCAGAGATACTGGGGACTGGCTGAAACCAGTGTTCTTGGCCTGGTGCCTGTGGAACTCAGTGTGGGAAACCTGGGACATGATCACTGTTGCCTGGGCACACACGGTGTTAGCATAGCCGGCTTTTGAGTGACAGGCTTGAGGGTGTGGTTCAGAGGGTGGAGGGCTGGCCTAGCATGCACCACACATAAATAGGACCTTATAGCGCATGCCTAACCTCTCAGCACTTGGAGGTAGAAGCTGGAAGATCAAGCCTACTGCCATCCTCAGCTGCATAGTGAGGTTAAGGTCATGGGTTGGCTGCTGTTTTGTCACCAGCCCATGTACCATTCTTCTTCTCACTCCTTGCTGGGAGGTCATATCTGGCCCTCACCTATTGGAACCTGATAGGCCTCTGATTGGCTAATATTCCTCAACAAAAGTGACACCATATGACTTCTGAAGCTGGTCTGTAAAAGAACCTCAAGCCCACATCTAGGCAGTCTGATCACCCTGAGGCCTCCATGGTGGGAGGAAGTCTAGTCATACACTATGAACAGACCCCAGGGAGGAACCTTAAGCTTTTTAAAGGAAGAAATGACATCCCACTAACTCCCCTACCTCATTACTTCAGCCCCTGTTCTATCTGGAGTCCCTACCTGATCGTGGCAGGGGTTGTGGGAGTTGGGGGTATAGGAGGAAACAACCCTAGACAACCTAGATGAACCCTTATAGAATTTCTGAGTCACTGAAACCACGAGACAATGGAATGATTGCTTTAGTTTTATTCTACTTGTGTAGGGAGTTTGTGGCGCAACAATACAGACTTAAGACTCCAGGAATTCAGAGGGTTTCTATGCTTGCCAAACTCACATTGATACTAATGGCTTGGTACCTCTTTTTTGATCCCCCTTTATCTTACCCCAAGTAATTCTCCAACTCCTCCAGGAAGAGATGCTATTGGGTCTTATACCAAGGACCCCAAGTTACCTATAGAAGTCAGTTGCTTTGCCCAACTCGCATCCTGGATCAATTGCATAGCCCAAGCCCCAGGGCTAGCATGGAGCATTTATTATCTTCGTTCCTGTCTCGGCCTGGCAGGTAGTTCCCTGTGAACACTAACAAGCTCTTAAGTTGGTCTCTCTCAGAATCTGCCCTGAGCTATGTCAAGTTATCAAGTTATCAAGTGGTCAAGCTCTTGCCTCATCTGTAAATAACTTTGGGGAATGGCCGGGGGAGCATGTGTTCAGGCTCTGATGTGCCAGCATTTCAGAACTGGTTGATTCCCCTTAGAGCCCAGCTTCCCCGAAGCCCCAGGGCGAGGGCCTCACCTGAGGCCATCCGTTGCTTCCATGCCACTGTGACCATCGTGCCTGACAGAACCAAAAGGCTTCTAGGCTTCTTGGCTTCAGAAGGTTTGGGTCCATCATGACAGAAGCTGCGGTGGAGTTCCTGATGCATGCTTGTGGCCAAAGCACTCATTTCATGACAGATAGGAAGCAAAGGGGTAAAAGCAAAGCCAGGGCTGGACTTTTTCCCCTCAAGGGCCTAACCCCAGTAATCTACCTAGGCCCCCGACCTCCTTAAAGTTTCTCAGTCTCCCAACAGAGGGCCGCCTGCCCCCATCAGACTTGCCCAGTTAGTGTTTGTGTGCACACAACTGTCTCCCAGTCCCCAGGGGCTCCTTAACTCTTGACCCTGGTTTCAGTAGCTGCTCAGCTCTAAATTTTGCCTTATCTCTGCCTCTCCAGCACTAGGATGACAAGAACACACTGCTGAGACCTGTTTTTATTTTGTTTTGTTATGTTTTGTTTCATGTGGGTTCTGGGGGGTGGGGGGTTCACTCGGGTCCCCATCCTGGCACAGAAAGCACTTTTTATGGACTGAGCCACCACCCCAGCCTTCAACTAGGATTTATGGAGCCAATGGACTCTGTGTAGGACGTTCAGACATGTTATTAAAATGTTATTTCAGTTGACAAAGGCTGTACCGTTTTGTCAGCCTTGAAACTTGCTGGTCACAGGATGTGCGGACCTCTGCCACCCTTATTTCCCATTCCACGGGACTCAGAAACCTGCAAGGCTATAGCTGCTTCCCCAAACCTCAGACCATGAAAAAAATCTTCTTGTGTCGATTTTGAATATGTTGGATCCTCATCGGAAGGTGCCTTCATCCAACATTTGCTTTATATGAAAAATCTCAAAGCGAGGCCGGAATCATTAGATCTGCATTCACTTATCAGATAATGATGGAGTGCCTGGCAAACCCTGAGGACATCGAAGCTCCCACGACAGGCGTGCACGCCAACCCTCATGACATTGATTGGTCTCCAGAAAGATAGAAAGTGATTGGATAAGCAAGTCCGCTAGAGAAATGGTGTGTGTTATTAAGTCCCATAAAGGAGCGTATTACTTAAATACGGGTCAATTGCTTGCAAGCAAGGCCTTGTTTAAAGTGGGGTGAATTAAAGAGGATCTATTCCGTGATACAAATCCAGTGTGTTTGTCTCCTTCCTGCAGTGCCCTCTGCAGCTGTGCTTCTGCTGTCATGCGCTCAGGCCCCAGTAGGGGGCGTCCTGTGTTCTAGCACCCAGGATGCACTACAGGGGTATCTCCGCAGACATGATCCAACATTACAACTGAAAGAACAAGGCTGGCCAGGCAGAGGAGGGGGAGTCCTTTACTCTGGGGACACTTGTCTCTATCCTAACACGAACTCTTTAAAACATCATCAATAGGATGGTACCACCATCATGTTTTCGTTTAAAATCTTAACAGACAAGTGTCTAGAGAATAGAAATGGAGATGAAGACGATGTGGGTGGCTGCTTAGATCTGGCAACAAGCCAACATAAAGACTCACTGTGTACATGACCTTCTGGTCTCTATACTCAAAGTCTAGACATCAGAGATCAGGGACCTTAGGCACTCCTCCTTAATCACCCTACACCGGGTCCTGTCGCCTCACGCCAAACCTCCTGAAGTGACACCCAGACTCCCTAAAGTGGTAAATGCTTTGAGTCTTTGTTCGGAAGAAAAGCTAACAACACATTCAGATGGAATAATAAGAGCAGTGTGCGAAGACACGCTTCCTGCAGAGAGGTTATTTTAATAGCTTTGAATTGGTCCTCCAGACCTCACACTCTTCTCAAAGACGGAGTGACAGGTCGGGCCGCAAAGCCGTCCGTGTCTTTCCCTGGCAGCTGAATAACTCTTTCCTTTCTGTTCCCTGTCTCGCATTAATTCTTCATAAGTGGTCCTTACTATTCCGCACTTGTTCTGTCTCAAGTGCGGCATTTTCTCAACAGCAGTGTATAAATTAGGCCGGCTAAATGGCAGCGACAACTCATCCATCATGGCCTTAATTGTCTACCTTGGGAAAAAGCACTGATGCTTCAGTAAGGATAAAGTCAAGTCACCCTGGTCCATCACGGGCTGCTGCTGGGGCCATGTGCTCGCAGCACTCCCCATAGGCAGGCAGCTGTCAGGGACCTAGGTGCTCACTATGTAGATGGAGGTGGGTTCTGATAAAAGGGATGTTTCTGTGACCGAGGGGCAAGCCGCCTTCTCTCTTGTTCGAATGCTACATTCTCATGGCAGCTTTACCATGCAGAGGTGTCTAGTGCTCTGACTTCACCCACTTTGTTCTTCCATCACCCCCAAAGTGTAGCTAGGCTCACCTCCACCCACAATGGCTTACCCCCACCCCAAGAATTCCAGCCATTCGGATTAACCTGCTGAAGCAGAAAGCCTGCCTCCTCTTCTACTTAGGGGACATTGAATTTGTACTCATCATTTTTCATGAACAGAGCATGCCCACAGCTACACCTTGCTGCAGGAGAGGCTGGGAGATGTCAGCTCTGATCCTTGATTGCAACATTCCAAGCTATCAAGACAACTATCAAGCTATCAAGTAACTAAGGGTGTCTTCCCCAAGCAAGGCTCTAGTGATAGGGAGTTTAAGTGTTGACAGTGGACCCTGTGAGGTAGGAGATCTCCAGGAATTGAATGAGGGATCAGAATTTAGGGAATCCACTGAGGGCTGGCCAGTAAGATGTCAGTGGGGACGGGGGACAAAGGAGATGGCTCAGCAGCTAAAGTGCTTGCTATACAAATGCAAGGACCAGAGTTAGGATCCCATGTATATGAATAGGACCCAAGAAACCCATGCACATGCTGGGTGGGTGGGCATGGCAGCCGCCTGTAATTCCAGCCCAGAAGGTAGAAACAGGGGTGGGGGCAATTCTCCAGAGCAAGCTGGCTAGCAAGATTAGCCTTACCCGTGAGCTCTGAGTTTGTTTGAGAGACCCTGCCTCAGTGAATAAGGTAGAAGAGCAATGAAGGATCATTCTTGACCTCAACCCTAAGCCTCGCATATACATGCAACCACACATATGCAAAACCAGACAAGCCAAGCACACATACATGAATGCACACCACAGGTAGCCACGGGAGAAAACTGGAACAGGAAGGGTGTCATCAGGTCAGGAAATTGAGGGTTCTACGGCAGAGGACACATGTATTCTTCCAAAAGTCTCAGGCACTTGGCACAATAAGTAGTGACCAGCACTAGAGGAGCTTGCGTGACTGGGGCAGTTACGGCCCCAGGGCTAAGAACTTGTCTTTGTTTCCTGGTAATAGTGTCAAGAGCCCCTGTGCATTCCTCAGACTGCCCTCCCTTTGCAGCACATCCGCCGCTGTCCTGACAAATGCTGTGTCCTTTCCGGGCCAGGAAGGAGGTGACAGAGCAAGATTCTGGTTCTCTATGGCCTTAGAATGGTCACTGTCAACTCTCCAGGTCCCCTGTATGTATTGGTTATTTAACTCATTGCTAGGACAAAGCATCCAACAGAATCAACTTCAGGGAGTGTGGATTCTGGCTCACGGCGGGTGCAGTCCATCACGGTGGGGAAGCCGTGGTGGTGAGGGAGGCTGCAGCTATGGTGGGGGGGGGTAAGGTGGCCACATGATATTCGCAGTCTCCCTGCAGACAAAGACGAATGCTGGTGCTCACCTCTTCTCCTTTTTGTTCATCATGAGACGCTGCCACCCACAGCTTACGTGAACTAAATCTAGAAACTTCCTTGGTCAGACAAGCCCAAAGATTGGGCTCTGAGCACAGCTCAATCCTGTCCAATTGAGTCAGGGTGAACTATCAGATGTTCTATAAAATGGGTGTTATTTAGGAGTGAAGACTTCCTAAAACCCCAGCATGGAACACGAAGTCCCACCGCTAGCTGAGGAGCTATTGGCAGCTGATAGCTGCTGGGAGAAGGAAAGTCAGTTTCCCACGATGGTGTGGCCCTGGTCCTTTGCCATGCTCCTGTGGAGGCCCCAGATCCAAGAGTCTGTGTGTAGCACGGATTGTAGTGGATGGTTTTTTTAATGACATAAAGTTAGGTGGGTAGGGATTGAAAGGAGAGGTGGATAGGATAAAAATACGCTGTATAAAATTCTTAAAGAACTAATAAAAATAAAAAATAAGATGAAATATTTATAGACTGAAAAAAAGTGGGACGCCTAGTGCTATATATTAGCAGGGAGGTTACATTTTCTAATACCTTCCACTAAATTGCTGGGGAAACAGGCATTCCTTTCTCAGTGCTGGAGGCTGGAAGGTCAGTGACAGGGAACCTGTCATCCCATTGTCAGACCAAGCCAAGCAAAATTGTAGGGTGTGTGATGCACGCCTGGGATCCCAACACTCAGGGAAGGAGAGGCAGGAGGAAATTGAGATGAAGGCCAGCCTGGCCTATATAGTTAGACCCTGCCTCAAAACACCAAGGTTAAGATCAAGCAGATCTGTCAGGGTTGCTTTTTGGCACATAGTCCAGCAGTGTCCACCCTGACTGATTTCTGGGAAGTTCTGATTCTCCATAGGGACTCCAGCCTCCTCACCTGAGTCTCATAAGAAAACAGAGTAGAGCTGGAGAGATGGCTCGGTGTTAAGAGCACAGGCTGCCCTTGCAGAGGACTTAAATTCAGTTCCCAGCACCCACGTGGAGACTCACAGCCTTCTGTAACTCCAGTTCCAGGAGATCTGATGCCCTCTTTTACAGGTATTGCATGCACATGGTACACATACATACATACATGCAGGATAAACACTCATATACATAAAATGAATATTAAACAAAAACAGAAATATAAGCATAATCGAGTGGTTGAGACAGGACCCAGAGTGTGAAGTCGGCACGAGTGTTCATCACACAGATTTCTCTGAGCTTCCGTTTCTTTGCCCCTAAGAGAGAGGTGGTGTCTCCCACTCCACGAGGTTGTTGTCAAGAGCAAAGGATTGGTGTGGTTCAAATGCTTGGCCAGTAGCCAAAGTGTAATTAGGAAAGCCAAGGTTTGGTGTCCCCTCCCCCCACCTGGCGTCCCTATCCTTATGTAATCCTGCTCTCCCTCCTCATGGTGAGCTGAGCTGCTTTTAGTCAATATCACCGCATGTGTCTCTTTCTGATTAGGCAACAAAGACTGCGCTTATGTAGTGCTAGAAGCCCATTGTCCTCCTGGCTTGCATGTTGGCACCGCCAGCCTGGCAAAGAGCATAGGCTCCGTAGCCAGCAGTGTTGGAGGAGCTGAAGCAGCCAGTCCAACAGCCCGTGAGGGACGGAATCCCTTCAACAACAACATCCTGGAGGCACATTCCTTTCCCTTGACCGTCCCAGAAGGTCTCAACCCCTTCAGTCACCTTGCTCTCAGCCTTGGAGAGGCCTGGAAATAGGCGACAAGGGCCTTGTCTGTATGTAATGGTGCAGAACTCACTGGTCATGCTTAGGTGCACCAGGATTGCCTGCACAAACTCTGTTGTGGAAAACTCCAAACCAAAGCAGGTAAATACAATTCCTCGTGTCTTAGGGGCTGGAGTGATGGCTCAGCAATTATGAATGCTTGCTGCTGTTCCAGATGATCCAGGTTTCGTTCCCAGACTTCCCATGGTGGCGCTCAACCATCTACAACTCCAGTTCTAAGGGATTTGTCGCCCTCTTCTGGCCTCCACTGGTATTACATGCACATGGCAAACAACACGTGGAGGCAAATACTCATACACATGAAAACAATAAAACGAGAGAAAAAGTCCCTCATGTCTTTATGGGATGCTGCAGCTTGTAAAATGTCTCCAAAACTATATTTCCCCTTGCTGTCTCGTCTCAGCAAACCTCTGAGACATACATGGAGTGATAAAGGAAATAGGATGCCGGGACCCTGAAGAGAACTCACCTCAAACCAGCTAGCAGGTTAGAGGAATACTCCGAGACACCATGGCCTGTTTAGCAGTTCTTCTTTGTAAAACCCCCAAACGTGCATTTTCTACTGTGATTGGACCCTATGAGAACAGCCTGGGGATTCACAATGTGAATCTAATATGAGTGATTAAAAATGTGAAAGCCTTCTCTGAACTGAATTTTGGATTAAAAAAGGATCCCATGGAAGACTGCATGAACATATACAAGGGTCAGCTATAGAGAAAGATAGCTGACAGTTTTGGTCCATGTACCTGGCAACTTACTTTGCTTTGTGCATATTCCACCTAAGGAACTGACTGACTTTTTTTTTTTTCGAGAAAGGGTTTCTCTGTGTAGTCCTGACTATCCTGGAACTTGCTGTGTAGACCAGGCTGGTCCCGAACTCACAGAGATCCGCCTGCCTCTGCCTCCTGACTACTGGTATTAAAGGCGTGCGCCACCACTGCTCAGCATGACTCTTTAAGCCTAAATGCATCTCTTATTTTGCCCGTTTTGTTTACGTATACCAGTTGTTTCTGTTTGCTCCCTGAAATGTGGTGTGATATTTGTAGCCCTGCATCAACGCCAGCTGCACCACTGGAGACAGTCTGAAGTGTTGTTCTCCCCAGCCTGGCACATCCCAAAGTGAGACAAAACCTCTGTGGTCACCCTGGGGGTAAACTGCAGGGTGAGGTTGATATTACTTAAGGTTGTTTACGGTGCTGGAATCTTCCAGCCAGGAATAGAGAGGGAATAGCCATGTTCCCAGATCTTCATAGCTGCTGCTCAGAGCATGCCCGCCTTCTGTGGAACTCTGGCGGTTTGCTGGTCTCTCCGTGTCTAGCGTCTCTCCTCTGTGGATAGAGGGTAGGAACCACATCTATGCTGGGATGACTGAGAAAGATGGATGGTGCTTTTAGAAACACTAGGAACACTGAGGTCTTTGTATCACTGGGGGGTTAGCATTAGGATTAGGGTTAAGGTTGGGGTAAAGTTGGAGTAGGGTCAGAGGCTGGAGTAGGGTTAGGTATTAATTTTAAGTGCAATTGTTAGGGACTAGGTTTTATGGTTGAGAATCAGGGTTAGGGTTCAGGGTTGGATATTAAGATTAGAGGTTAGGATTTGGGCAGCTAAGGGGTAGAATTACTATTGCTGTTGAGGTCGCCTCTAGGGTTAGTGTTTATATTAGTATTTCGTATTAGGATTGACAGTGTTTTCTTGTTTTTTTAAACTTTTATTTTTTTCATGTCTATGGGTGTTTTGCTTGCATGTTCTTCTATAAACCACATGTGTGCCTCATGCCTTTGGGTGCTGGAAAAGGGCAACAGAACTGGAGTTACGGGAGGTTATGAGCTGCAGTGTGGGTGCTGGGAATCAAACCCAGGCCCTGAGGATGAGAAGTCAATGCTCTTTGACATCGCACCATCATCTCTCTGGTCTCTTGTTTGCTTGTTTCTTAGAGACTTATTTTTATTTATCTGAATGCCTGTGTGTCTGTCTGTCTGTCTCTCTCTGTGTGTGTGTGTGTGTGTGTGTCTGTGTGTCTGTGTGCATGTGTGTGTGATACCTGTGTGCTAGTATCCATAGATGCCAGAGGATGATTCCCTGGAAATGAGTTTCGAGTAGTTGTGAGTTGCCCACATGAGTACCGACAACCCAACCCAGGAAGGACA
This sequence comes from Neodon shergylaensis, assembly GCA_025134845.1. Classification (NCBI taxonomy): domain Eukaryota; kingdom Metazoa; phylum Chordata; class Mammalia; order Rodentia; family Cricetidae; genus Neodon; species Neodon shergylaensis. The sequence continues at coordinate 2,145,453 of JABTXL010002731.1, read as the reverse complement.
GGAAGTGCACTAGAACAAGAAGTGTCCTTAACTGCTGAACTCTCTCCAACCTGGGGCTAAGGCTGTTGATGTCACTTCTAGCACCTCCCTCCTAGAAACTGGGGGGGGGGATGCCAGGCTACTGCACCCTCCTCAAAATCCAGTTGGGCTTGGTGAGTATTTAGAAAACACAAAGATCAGTTCTGTATCTCCGGGCCCACCCTCACAGCCATCACTTCCGACTGCAAAATCGGAGAGCCCGTATCTCTGGGAAACTGAGGCCATCTGCCCTGAAAACACACAGTTGAGCTGAAAGCAGAAGGGAGACCCTGTGTCCGTGGGTTCTGTTGTGCCCTCCTCCGTCTCCTTCACCCGCTGGATGAATGTTTATTGAGACACTTCTCTATGCTTTGTAGTCACCTCTAAGCTGTGTGCACTGTGTGCACCAAAACCCCTCTAACACATCTCAGGGTGTGTAAGTCGTCCGGTGATGATAATAAGGGACACTGAGGCAGGGGCATGAAGGGCATTTGGATTACATTTTGGCAGCCAGTCAAGTTCTTCTAGGATCAGTAACATGTAGCAGGTCCTGTGGGAAGAACATTCCAGACAGGGGAGCCCTAAGCTGGTTTCCGACACACCCTGAAGTTATCACCATGGCTGAGCATCTCAGGAAAGGGACCATGGTGGGTTCCATCAAAGAGGAAAGCCAGGAGCCGATGGTGACTTGATTGGCAGAACAAGTTCCTCCTGGGCCCAGGGACCCTGTTATTTGTTGTTTCTCTGCTGCTGTAAAATCCAGATGCAAGCGCGTCCTTTGCACCAGCTCTTATAAAGCCAGATGTTAAAGACAGTAAGGAGCTAGTACGTGCCCCGGCAGAAAGGGCTTTCCCCCACCCGCCAACTGCAGTGAAGTGCTCCTCCGCGCACCACACCTTAAAAGCCTCAGATGGAGATTTGCTATACAAGGAGCGAAAGGGGGCGGGTTAGAAGGAAGACAGAGTGATCTGTCTTCATTTATACCACCGACCGTTAGCCAGATGACAGGAAGGTAGCTCCCCCTAGGTGCTGTGCGTGGAGGGGGCTGTAAAACCCAACAGGCAGTTTGGTAAATAAAGACGGTCGGCAAACATCTGTGGAGGAGAAAGGATAATGTCCGAGCAGTCCATTGTCTCTGGAAAGGCTGATTTGTGCTAGGCTCAGGTTAGTTTCTCATTGTCTCCAGTTAAATGGGGGAGGGGGGTCGCTTACACAGCTGCCTCGGGAGAGGTTTGATTGCATTACCTTGGTTGCCGAAATCATAAAAGGGGAGCAGGGAGAGACGTTCAATAAAATCTAAAACCAACTTCAGATATGCTGGAGTCGTCTCAGACCATGGAGTCCCGGGGTGAGAGCTTTCTGCTCTGCCATCTCTTTGATCCGCTTTGATGTCCCTTCCTGATCGTCCTGCCCTGGTGAGAAGTGGAAGGGGAGAGGAAGCCCCAAAGGTGACTGTGTTTAAAGGGGAACATATGGAGAGGTCTGAATTAACCCAGTGTCTGCTGCCAGGGTTAGTGTCTTGTGGTAAAGCCCCCACCAACATCACCAAAAGCTAAAGTGAGAGAAAAGAGAGAAGGGAAAAGAAGACACAAGGACTGAAGAATGATCTCATGCGCGCGCGCACACACACACACACACACACCATGGTTGCACACTCACGCTGAACAAAGAGCAGTCTACTTTCTGCCAATGCCCTGGCTCACCGCCATGCAGGATGTGTGTTCTGATGTCCGTTTCCTTTCCAAATAATTAACAACACTCGAGACTGTTCGAGGACCTTCACAAATCTTGTTGTGACAAGCTTGAGCTAGACCGTGGTCCAGAATTCAGTTGAATTTGCTCATCTTTATATATGTGTTTGTTGCCCTAATTGAGGTCCTGGCTGATTTCACAGAAGCCAGACTATAGCCCTTTAAGGGGGGACAGGCTTCACTTGATCTGGTACAGCATGACATGCAGAAGGCAGAGCTGGCCTGGGGTTGACTTGGTGGCCCTGCAAAGTCCTTAGGGACCCAGACTCCTGCTCCATCATCTTTGGCTGGCAACTCTTCTTATACAAAAGGAGATGACCCTATCTGCTGTCACCCTTTGGGTTCCAAGGGAGAAGGGGCGTGGCTTAAGGCACCAGGTAAAGGATGCTACCTACGGCTGTCTCTTTCCATCAGAAAGTATAGCTAAGATCCCTGGAGCTTGTTGGCCTGTCAGTTTAGCCTGTGGTACCCAAGGTTACCCTCTGGGCCTTACATCCTTACCTGTGCAATAGTGTATTTGATGGTTGCAGATGCTGTAGCCACTTTGAGCCTCTATCAGAAGAGAGAGGTCAATGCTCTGGGCAGGGAGGAACAGAAACATACAAAAGGATTGGATTTGCCTTGCCAGGGTCCCCAACTCACCATCTCTGAATCTGCTTGCCTTCCAGCCTTCTGGTTTGGGGAGAAGACACAGCCCTCCCTCACTTAATTCCATCTGAGCCTGATTTCTGGGCTGTTCAGAAAAAAAAATGCTGTAACTGACCCAGTCTCCCGTTGCCCTCTGTCAAGCCTATATAAATGAGAGTGCCTTTTTAATGGAAATTTTTATTATGGTAAAATATATGTAATATAAAACTTAACATTTTTAACCCCACTTAAGGGTGCGTGGAGTAAAATCCCATCAGTGCAGGAACATCCATCCCTAGCCTTCCACCTTCCCAAAGTGACACTCAGCCCTCATTAAACACTGCACCCCCCACACTGCTCCTTCCCATCTCTGGGGATTGGCCTGCCTCCCATACCCACTGGGACAGTTTTCATGGTTAGAGGAGACGGGAACGCTGACATTTTTAAGATCTTTGTTGAGGTTTGCTGAGAGGGGAGACTTGGGTGGATTTCTGCTGAGATGGGACTTCACCATGAGCAGTGGGGCCTCTCCCAGCCCAGGTTCAGTAGGAGGCAGGTTTTCCTCACCTCGGTACCCGGAGGTAACATCAAGGAAAAAGGAACCAGTCCCACTTGCTTCGCTGAGGTCATGGAAAACCTTTCCCGTCAGAGCCTCTTTTATAAGGAGTAAGAAGGTGAAGGACAGCCGGCCACAGATAGAGCTAGTGTTAAAACTAGAAGCGCCCAGAGGTGGTGGCGCATGCCTTTAATCCCAGCACTCAGAGGCAGAGGCAGGTGGATCTCTGTGAGTTCAAGGCCAGCTTAGTCTACAGAGCAAGTTCCAGGACAGCCAGAGCTACACAGAGAAACCCTGTATCAAAAACAAAACAAAAGAAAACAAAAAACCAAGGAGCCTGCATCCCTGGAGGCTTCTCTCCCAGGTGTGTCTCCATGCACACAGAAGTCCTTTCTAATCTTTCTTGAACACCGGCAGTCTGGCATTGCCCTAGCTTGTGTTTACCTTGCAAAACAATTTTAAAAACTAAAATCACCACCAAAGCGTGGCTTGAACAGGCTATGCAGTTAGGAAGTGGGACAGCTGGTTTGACAGAAGACATATATGGCATGGGAGCAGAGTGGGGCCTCTTAAGGAGAGGAAGGGAGCGGTGGGGGAAGGATAGGAAAGGTGGGGGAGGGGTGTGTGCAGATAAGTCAGCGAAACTGAAGCTGTGTGAAAGTCATTGCTTTGTGGCTGGAGATGGCTCAGCAGTTAAAAGTCAATACTGTTCTTACAGGCAACCTGAGTTTGGTTCCCAGCACCCACAATAAGGCATGTCACAACCACCTTTAACTCTAGCTGCCAGAGATCTGGCGCCATCTTCTGGCCTCTGAGAGTACTATACTTATGTGCACCCCCCCCCCCACACACACACAGAAATAAACAAATCTTTAAATGGGGACGGGAAAGACTTTTCTTTGTTTGCCTACTTACAAAACAACAAAAAAGTACAATTTTCTTAGAAATTATGAACCAATGCCCAGAAGTTCAGTGGAGAGTGACCAGTGGATGAATCGCTAATAGCTATAACCATTTATAGGAGACTTTAAAAAGCAGATATAGATGGGCACATAGAGACAGGACAGGAACCTAATTCACAGTCGATAGAAACTGGCTTTTCCACACAGATGGGGAGAGAAGGCAGTCATGCTCACTGTGTGTGATGTGTGTGTGTGTGTGTGGCGTGCGCACGCGCATGTGTGTGAGTGAGTGAGCAGGACGGTTGTGAGAATGGCCAACGTGGCTATCAGTGATCTGCAGCACACAGAGCAGGAAGCAGAGCCCACGAGAGTCTCTAATGATGGGAGGAGCAGTGTTTCCTCGTTGCTGTGACAAAATGCCTGGCAAAGGCCACCGAAGAGGAAGAAAGGTTTGCTTTGCCTCATAGTCCATCATGGGGTGAGGCAGGGTCGGGGGCAGTCAGGCCAGCAGGAATATGAGTGGCTGACCACATGGCATCCATGTCGGGGAGTAGAGAAAGATGGATGGTCCTCTTTTCAGTCCGGGACCCCAGCTCATAGGATGGTACTGCCCCCATTCAGGGTGTGACTTTCCTCGTCAGGAACTCCTCTCAGGAAACACCCTCACAGACATGCCCAGAGGTGTGTCTCCATGGTGATTCCACTGAAGATACCCAGTTGTCTTCCGGTCCAGCTCAAAGTCTATGACAGCACTGACATATACTTTGTGGCCACCAGATCACGTGCATGTATGACCCATGACTGTACAGCTTTGCTGATCACCTTCTTATGTCCCTTGGGGATTATTTGTGGTCAAAGATACTTCACAGAGTCAGCCGTAGCCCAGAGTCTGGGAGGACAGAGCCCAATCCACCCCCCTCTATTGAGAGAAAGTCCCATGAAGAGTTAGGGAATCGTTACTATTTATGCTCAGACTCTATGACCAGGGCTGGCTCAGGGTCACAGACTCCTTGCCCATCTGGTCTCCCTGTGGCCCTCTCAGACTGAAGTGGGAATGGCTCTCTCAGACACAAACTAGTCCTGAAAGGACAGAGCTGTGTCTGCCCCTGGCACCTCTTGCCCTTATTAACCGCCCTCTTCTTCTAACCTGGCACTCCTTAGGTGACCATTGATCTTTTAAAAGTTTGACGATCCATCTCGGGTTAGCCTTCCACTTCCCCCAGGGATATGAGGTGAGTCCCCTGACTCTCCAATTAGCCAGCCAGTTATTTCCCTTCCCGCCACTCTCCCCACCTCAGAGAAGGTTGGACACACCATCTTGCTGCACTGTCCCTACACAGAGACCCCACAGCACTTCAGGAAACCATCCCTCGTGGCGTCTGCTGTAGATACAGTCACCAGCGCTGGGCTCATTTAGTTAGCCTTGTTTATTAAAGCCAATTCCGGTTTTTTTTCCTTAAATAAATATATTTCAAGAGGAAACTTGATGTCATAAGTGAACAAAACAAACGAATGAGCAGATAAACAAAAAAAAAAGCATCAGCTGCCACAAATACAAAGGAGCCAAACAAATCAGTGCAATTAAACTCCTGGCCCAGGGCCCACTGCTCTTTACCAGTGGAGATGAGTAGCCCTAAATGGCTCTCTCTTGCCTCTGAGTGCCCCCAAGAGAGCCCTCATCCCCATTCTCCTTTGTGTAAACCGAAGGATGCATTTGAAATCACAGTATCACGCATGCTTTGGGTATAGGCCAGCTGCCCACCCCCACCTTCTGACCCTAAGCTGATCCACTTAGAGTCACCTTGACAGCCACCCACTGCAGAAAATGCACATCGGCGCCTAATTGTCCTATATTCGGGGCTGCAGGACGTGTCAACATGTCTTCTTGTGTCCTTTTCTCACCAGACTCTCTCTCCCCAGGTCTGAGTTCCCTGTCCCTCACTGTCTTTGTTCTTTCTGCCTCTCCACCCGCCCACTTAGGGCCAACTTCTTTGTTTACTGTAAAGTATCAGATGCATACAGTTAGTTAAATAAAACCCGTTTCTCCTGTTAAGCTTAATCCAAGGAGCTAGAGAGATACTCAGTGGTTAAGGAGTGCTTACTGCTCTTGTAAAGGGCCCTAGCTTGGTTCCCAATACCCACAGTCAGGTGGCTTACAACAACCAGCAATGCAAGCTCCAGGGGGATCTGATGCCCTCTTCTGGCCTCTAAAGGCAACTGCACTCAGATGTGCATACCCCACACAGACACACATGTTTACAATTAAAAATAAACCTTTAAAAACTTGCCTAAAAAAAGTTACCTGGGAATGGGAAATTTGAGTTCTATTTTTAAAGAAATAAACACAGTTACAATTAAAAGAAAAGCATGAAGACGTGGGTGTTACTAGAAGTGGCTGGGCGACTTTTATATTTAGAGGATTTAGACAGCTATTGAAAATGCTTGCCTAGCAACGATTAAACCAATGTCCTGAAATCAGTTAGGTGTAACAGTCAAGCAAATAAATATCACCAGAGACAAGGATACCCCTGTGCTCTGCTCTGGCAAGAGGTACTATCTGGTCCCACCAGCAGGGGATACCCTGAGAAGCTCAGCCCCTGAGTTCATCACTTCTTGCCTGGATGCACAGCCAGGGGGCCTGAGTTGGCATTGCTCTTTAATTCCAATGCCTCATAGCCCAGCATGGTGATGTATGTAACAGATTGGTCCTTAAGGGTGAGTCAACTCTACTTCCATCAAAGGTCTGTTGTTAAGGGCATGTCAGTAGGCATGCCAACATATTACATTAAAATTTGAGAATCACGGGCTGCTGCGTAGATGGGTCATTCAGTAAGATACTTGCTTTGCAAGCATGAGACCTGAGTTCGGTCTAGAGAATCCTTGTAAGTCTGGCATGGGAGTGCTCGATTGTAAACTCAGCACCAAGAAGGCAGAGACAGAAAGATGCCTGGGACTAGTCAACAAGTCCAGTCCACTTGGTGAGTTCTAGACCAGTGAGAGACCCTAGATTAAAGTTTAAGCTTGTATAGGGCAGATACAAAATGACCACATGTGATCTTGCTGGTTCACAAGCAGTAGCAGCTTCTGTCAGGACTCAGTTGGATTCTCATTCTGGGAATCTTCCTCTTCTCCCTCATCTCCCTCTTCCTTCCTTCTCACCCTCCTCTCCCTCCTTTCTCTCCTTCCCCTTCTCCCCTCCTCTCCCTCTCCCCTTTTCCTCTTTATCTTCCTCCTCTCCCTCCTCCTTCTCTTCCTCTCCCTCCTCACCCTCCTCCTCTCCCTCATCTCTCTCCTTCTCCTTCTTCCTCTCCCTTCTTCCTTCCTCACCCTCCTCTCCTCACCCTCCTCTTCCTTCCTCACCTTTTCCCCTCCTCAACCTTCTTCTCTCCTCTACCTCCTCACCCTTATCCCCTTCTCACCCTCCTCTCCCTCTTCACTCTCCTCCACTCCTTCCTCTTCCTCCTCGTCCTCCTTCTACTCATCCTAAAATACACATTAACCAAAGTAATGTTTAATTTGCAAATCACGGTGCCCTCCTAAATACAGTGACACCCTTAAAAACGTGGCATGGATCAGCAGCAAGGCCGTCACCAGCCTCTGCCTCCATCACTGGGAGAAAAAGTGCATTGCACATCACTTGTGAAGGTCACATGGCATCAGTGGGCTCCACAATACTTCACAGCTCACTTTGACTTCCCTTTGAAGACTATCAATTCTCATCCCAGCGGTTACGAATCCCCAGGCTCCATGAATCAGAACCTGTTTCCTAGTCTTTAAAATGCAGAGCTGGCCATTATAATGACAGGCCGGGATATTAGATGCATTTGAAACCCAGCGGGAGCGTATTTCAGAGCCAGGCTGCTGATGTCGAATTTGCCGACTTCTCATCCGTTCTTTACGGTATCGGTGTAAGGGTGATGGTTCAGGGCATCCGCATGGTGCCAGACTATAAAGGAGTGGATGGAGAAAGCAGATGTTTGACTCGTGCACCCAGAGAGATGAATGTGCTGTGATGTATAGCCGACCGTTTTATGCCACCGAGCAAAGACTGGGAAACGGGGGGGAGCTAAGCACGAACTGAAGCATGAAAAGGCACATCCTTCATGCAGACTCCCAGCCGGGACAGGTTAGGCGTGAGGAAGAGTTACTGTGTGTGCTCAGGCCTCAGTGAGTACCTCTTGGGGAGACAAACATGTATGAGAACGTGGGGAATGTTTCGGCACATGCGTGCAGGTTTTTGCAGATGAATGTGAAGGCCGGGGGATGACCTAGCAGAGAAGAGTCACCCCCTCTCCTTGATTTATATTCTTTCTGTATCTGTCTTGTTTGCTCTTTGTATATTTTTCTGTGAGTCTTTCTTTTTTTTTTTTTTTTTTGATTTTTGAGACAGGGTTTCTCCGTAGCTTTTTGGTTCCTCTCCTGGAACTAGCTCTTGTAGACCAGGCTGGCCTCGAACTCACAGAGATCCGCCTGCCTCTGCCTCCCAAGTGCTGGGATTAAAGGTGTGCACCACCTCCGCACAGCCCGTGAGTCTTTCTTTTGAGTTTTTTTTTTAGGTTAGGGTCTTTGTAGCTATGACAAAATGCCATGACCAAAAGCAAGTTGGGGAAGAAAGGGTTTTTTGTTTTAGCTTATACTTCTGCACCATGGTCCATCATTGAAAGAAGTCAGGACAAAAACTCAAACATGGCAGGGATCTGGAGGCAGGAGCTGATGAAGAGGCCATGGAGAGATGCTGCTTATTGGCTTGCTCAACCTGCTTTCTTTTTTTTTAAGATTTATTTATTATGTATACAGTGTTCTGCCTGCATGTATGCCTGCATTACAGAAGAGTGCGCCAGATCTCATTACAGATGGTTGTGAGCCACCTCATAGTTCCTGGGAATTGAACTCAGCACCTTTGAAAGAGCAGCCAGTACTCTTACCCCTGAGCCATCCCTCAGCCTGCTTTCTTAAAGCGCTCAAGACCACAACCCACAATGGACTGTGTCCTCCCCTATTAATCACCAATTAAGAAAATGCCCTCCACCCAGGTCTTTTTTCCTTTGTTATTACTTAAAAAAATACCAATCCAAATTCCCACTGCCTCCCCTCCTCCCAGTCCACTCCCTCTCCCTCCACAGACCCTCCCCGTATCCCTCCAACCTGAAGGGAGTGCCATGCACCCCGCCCTGTGGAAAGTCCAAAGCCCTCCCTACTATGTCTAGGTTGAGCAAGGTTTGCATCCAAAGAGAATAGGATCCCATGAAGCCGGTATATGCAGTAGACACATCCCAGTGTCACTATCAGTGGCCCCTCAGTCTGCCCCAGCTGTCAACCCCCTTCCGGGGGGGGGGCTTGGTTGTTCTCATGCTCATTCACTCCCAGTCCAGTTGGAGTTGGTGAGCTGCCATTAGCTCAAGCAAACTGTCTCAGTGGATGAACCCCTCGTGGTCTTGAATTCCTTGCTCATACTCTCATTCCTTCCGCTCTTCAACTGGATCTTGGGAGCTCAGTCCAGTGCTCCGATGTGGATCATTACCTCTGCTCCCCATCTGTTGTTGGACGAAGGTTCTATGGTGACATTTAAGATAATCATCAGTCTGACTACAGGGTAAGGTCAGTTCAGACACCCTCTCCTCTATTGCTTAGGATCTCAGCTGGCTTCATCCCTGGGGGTTCTTGGGCATTTTTCTAGAGTCAGGTTTCATGCTAACTCCATATCTCTTTCCTTGCTCTCATATCTGTCCTTCCTCCATCTTGACCATCCCATTCCCTCAAGTTCTCCTCCCCACCTACTCCCCCCCACCCTCCACCCCCCTGCTCCCAAATTTTTGTCTAATTCCAATTTCCAGGTGGGTCTATATATGTTTTTCTTTGGGTTCACCTTATTACTTAGTTTCTCTAGGATCCTGAGCTATAGGCTTGTTGCCCTTTGTTTATGACTAGTATTCACTTATGAGTGAGTACATACCATATTCATTTTTGGGGGTCTGGGTTACCTCATTCAGGATGATGTTTTCTAATTTCATCTGTTTTCATGCAAATTTCATGATGTCATTATTTTTTACTGCTGAGTAGTACTCTAATGTGTAGATTGCCACACTTTCTTTATCCATTCTTCAGTTGAGGGGCATCTGGGTTGTTTCCAGGTCGGCTATTACAAATAATGCTGCTATGAACATAGTTGAACAAATGCTCTTGTAGTATGATTGAGCATCTTTTGGATATATTCCCAAGAGTGGAATTGCTGGATCCTGAGGTAGCTTGATTCCCAGTTTTCTGAGGAACCACCACACTGATTTCCAAAGTGGTAGCACAAGTTTGCATTCCCACCAGCAATGGATGAGTGTTCCCCTTGCTCCACAACCTCTCCAACATAAGGTCTCATTAGTGGTTTTGATCTTAGCCATTCTGACAGGTGTAAGATGCTATCTCGAGGTTGTTTTGATTTGCATCTCCCTGATAGCTAAGGACAAAGATCATGTCCTTAAGTATCTTTTGGCCACTTGAAATTCTTCTGATGAGAATTCTCTGTTTAGTTCAGTATGCCACTTTTTAATTGGGTTATTTAGAATTTTAATGTCTAATTTCTTGAGTTCTTTATATATTTTGGAGATCAGTCCTTTGTCTGATGTGGGGTTGTCCAACCAGATCTTATGGAGACATTTTCTCAATTGAGTGTCCCTCCTCTCAGATGGCTCTAGCTTGTGTCATAGTTGATATAAAACTCACTGCACAGAGTCTTTCTCACCATCTAATCCTGACTCTAGAGGCTAAGGTGGTTTTCCTTGTTTCCAAGCTTTCCTATTGAGGATCGTTTATGGAGATAACAATTGTTGTATGACAGGCAATCCCACCATGTAGCTTCATTCAGTTCTCCACAGCTTGTAACAGGTCTGTCTTAGGCTCAGACAGAGCTGGAACTATGCCTATTGCTCTATTGCCATCGGCCCCATGGCAGCATGTACAAGATGGCCTCATTGGTGTGGTAGGTAGACTGGGGTTAGCTGTGCTGGGTGAGAGACAGACAGGGTGATGGGGGCTCACCTTGCTGATGCTAGCCGCATCTTTCCACCATTGCCTTCCACATATCCCACCATGACAGCCTCAAGTGGTGTGAGGCTACCTTCCTAAAATGCAATGGAATTGCCCCCCACACCCATTACACCAGCCTCCATCCAGGGAAGCATGAGGCAAGACCTGAACCCAAGAGATATGGCCCACTGAGGGCCACAGTGAAGACAAGACCTAATTCACAGTCTTCATGCATGTTGCTGGGAGATGACCAGAGTCCCATGGGCTGTGGTCACTTCATTACAGGACTTAGGGTCACAGCCTGTGCTGCAACAAGCCAGGTTCACCTACCTACCTATCCTTGATAAGACAATTAAAAGTCTAATCATTTTTAAGCATAAAAGGGATATTTCTTCAGCGTGGTCACACGGAGACGAGGAACAAAGAGATCCAGCCACCCCTCCCCACCTAGTCCATCATCAGGACATCAGACATGAGATTGGGGCTTAAATAAAAACCAGTAGATACTCATAACCAAGCAGTCTTTGAGGTGTGGTTCCTGCCCATCACTGTCCCAGCTTCAGGGTTTTCTAGAAGGACAGCTGTCAGTCTGTCAGTCTTTTTCCAGAAGACAAGTTCCTCTTCTGGCTGTCCCAAGGGCTTCAACTTATTCTTCTCCCAAAAGATTCCTAGGGGACCCCAGTTTCTGGAGGTCCATCATCTTAATAGTCTGATAACCAAAAGGAGAGGCCCAAGGTAGACCTGGTTAAAACATCGAACTTCTTGATGCCAAGAGAAAGCAAATATGAGAGTTGCTTGGTGCACCCTCTTGGCATTGTAATTTGGTACCCAATCTGTGGATGTCATTTTCACAATATGAAATTTCATATGTCCAAACCCTACACTGCTATGACCTCTTTATGGGAGCACACCTTGCAATGTCTGTACATATATTTTCAGACAAGCTTGTCAAGGCACAGGTCAGACGCACTCTGACACAACTATTAAGTGAAATAGTATACAATCATCTGAAATGAGATGTCTATATCCATTGGTCTGGAAATTTGTCCAAGAAGCATTGTAAGATAGGAAAAGAAACAAAGTATGGAGGGGTATGTGTGGCCTGTAACCCTCTGAGAGTGAAGGGTGGACGGATAGTACAGCATGGGTGAACCTCAGGGATCGTATCTCACACCCAAGGAGCAATGCCTTGGGTGTCACTTGTGGTAGATCCCCAGGGTGCTGGACTCAGAGACAGGAAGCAGAGGGTGGGTACCAGAGGCTGAGGGAGGAACAGCAGTTATGCAAGGTGGCGGGAGCTGTGGAAGTGGACTTGTGGGGGCTGCGCACCTCACCACGTGTGCGGGACTTTGGCTGGGCTCAGCGTGTGCACTGCAGAGCTTGCGGGTGGATCCCACAGAAAATTAGGCCAAGTGTGTTTCCTTACAATTAAAAATAAAGAGTTACAGAGGAGGGTCTGGTAGGATGGCTCAGTAGGCAAAGCTGCTTGCCACCGTCCCTGTTGACATGAGTTTGATCCCCAGGACCCACGTGGTGGAAAGAGCTGACTCCCATGTGTGCTGTGGCATGCACCAACAATGCACGGGGGAGGGGGGGCACACAGGCACATAGACACACATTCTCACACAAATAAATGCATCACTAATGTTAAAAATAAAGCTATACGGAATATATTTATAAGTCAGTGTATGATGATGGCTCAGTGTATAAATCATGATGGCCAGAGTTTGGGGTCCCAGAATGCATATTAAAAGCTAAGAGCATCCCTGGGAGTAGGCTGACTACGTAGACTAGCTGAATCGAGCCCCTACTTCAGTGAAAGACCCTACCCTACTGTTGAGAGCAATTAAAGGAAATACCGAGGCTCTGCATGTATATACCACCCACACACGTGCACCTGCACACTTAAAACATAGATACACACAGGCATGCACACACATACAAAGACAGTAAGAAGGATGGGTTTGCAAATGCAAAGCCGACTTCTGCGAAGCTCCATAAGAAGATTTAAGGAATGCGATGTTCTGAGTAGGAGGGAAGCTTAATTCTCAGCCTCTTGTTTTGTGTAGTGTTTGCAGTTTTGTTTGTTACCATGTGAGTGTTTGAAATGTCAAAAAATGCTAAATAATTACCATAGCCAAATATATCTGCTAGAGCCATACATAGTAAATATATGCTACATGCTTACGTGTGATTTATGGTATATACTTATATAAATACAGCTTTTATAAGTACACAATACATATTAGAAAGCTATATTTAATAGAATATATTTAGCAATCTGTGACCTACTTTGCAAAGACCAGAATTTTGTTCTGTTACGGTTAAAAGTGACTATTAGCTACAGGGAGAGATGGGATTCGGGCTTGTACTTTTCCACTATTACATAAACAAATCAAACCACCACTCTGCCACGGAGATTTAACTACTCCTGAGTGATGTGTGAGGCTTAACCTCCACGTCAACTCCATCTTTCTCCTTTCTCTTTTTTTTTTTGTGAAGCCCCATCATGCACTTTTTCAAAATAAACTGAGGCAAATATTGATTAGGCTGCCAAGCTGCTGGTGGAGGGACGTGTCTCCTAAAAGCCACATGAAGTCATGTCCCTTAGAGAGAAGGAAGCAGCCTGAAGTTCACGCTTTGCGTCTTTGCCTTTGTTTGCTCTTCTTGGTTCAAATTAGCTGCAGCTGAGCCCAGTTCCTGTCCTTGAGGCCATACCTTTGGGTTCACACTTGCTACATTAAAGGGAGCCCCTTACCATGCCTGGATATTACTGCTCCCCTGAACCCCTGCTTAGGAGTTGCTGTTCAGCTGAGGTGCAGAAGTTATATGCAGTGGGAAAGAAGTGGAGCCAAGGACCTGGGGACCCCAGTTTGAAGTCAGTGCTCTTCGTTTCAACCCCAGACTTCATGCATGCACACTAAGGGAAAAGAATTGTAGCTTCCAGTTCCTCCATCACTGCGATGAAATACCCAAGATAGGAGTCCAGGGAGAGAGCGGTTATTTTGGCTCATTGTTTCAGAGGCTTTGGTCCATGTTCAGCGGGCTCTGTCACTCTGGGTGTGAGATGAAGATGGCTCTCACGATGGCAGGGCATGTGGTGCAAAGTGGCTCACACTCTGGTAGCCAAGACACAGAAAGAAAACCATAGGAAGTAGCTGTAGACAAGGCGCCTCCTCCAAGGACACGCGCCCATTGATGACTTCCTCCATCTTGGCCCTACCCCCTCAAGTCTCCACTGCCACCCAGAGACACCTTAAAATTATCCTTGGGTCCATACATTGATTGGGTTAGAAATCTCATGCGCACTGTTTACCTATGAACTCCACTCAGTGAGAACCAAGCCTTCATTCAGCACATGAGTCTTGGTGAATATACCTCGTGTCAAAACTGTAACAGGTGGGAGGATTTCTCAGTTTGGGGACAAGTTGTCTGTGGTTGTGTTCAGATGCTGTGTCCTTGGGTGTTGGTGACAAGGGTCATCAGAGGCCAAATAAGACACAGCATCACCACCTGAAGTGAACTGGAAGATGATATCACTCTGGATGCTATAACAGAATTGCCCGGATGGCTCCTGAATGACAGAAGGGAGTTGCTTCCAGTCTGCAGCTTGGAGGGCAAGATCAGGGTCTCAGCAGACTTGAGACAGGGGCTTGCCCCTACATGAGGCTGGTGCTCATTCCTATGCCTTATTTTGATCACTATAGGTGCTGATATGAATTAAATGCCCAGCACAATATGTGTACACCATGAAGACTGGTTCATAACCCTCTCCTGTTTAATCCAGTTTCCAATCCCCTGAGCGTCGTTGTGAATGGATGGCGTACAACTGTTAACACAAAACTTTTACCTCCCTACACTGTCTCAGACATTTGGATTCTTGCCTCTTCTCCTTCTCTCGCTCTCTTCTCTCCCCCCATGTCTCCATCTCTATCTCCCTCCCTCCCTTTCTCCCTTTCTCCCTCCCTTCCTTTCCCTTCCTTTCTCCCTGCCTTTCTCCCTCCCTCTCCCTCTCCCCCTCCCTCCCTCCCTCCCTTCCTCCCTCTCTCTCTCTTCCCCTCTCTCTCTCTCTCTCTCTGCCTCTCTCTGTCTTTATCTCACTGTGTCCCCCACCCCCTGCCTATCTGGTGGAGTCAGAGCCCAGGTTCCCACGATGATACCGAAGCATTAACGATATGGGGATGTCCTTTCTCTAATCCTAAAGATTATTCTGAGACCAGTTAAGAAAACAAGACAGAAGAAGCAGTGAGGCCAGGTGTGAACCGAAGCCTGTCATTACAGGCTCTGGTGCTTCTGCAGGGCCTGAAGATCCCCCTCTGCCTCGATTTTCTCTTCCTGCATGGTATTACCCCTGCCCAGCAGCCCCTGAGGCTGGAATGGCCAGGCAAAAGGGTCCCTGTACAGGACCTGTGCTCAGGAGGCCGTTACTGTGGCTAGCTGGTCTGCCGTCAGTAAGTATTCCTCCATCCCGCACAGATGCTCAAGCTGAGAACAGCCATCAGATTTGCTGCTGCTCTGTCTCCTCGCACATTGCAGATGTACAATTCATCTTTCTTCAGGGAATACACACTGCCTGTCGCAGATGAAGGGAGCCAGAGACCTCCCAGCCCAGCACCTAGAAGACCCACGGCTGCTGTCCCTCCCAGACAGAGAGAGTGCAAAGACGCAGCTGTCATGGCTGCTTTGTCACACTTCAGCATGAGGAGGACCCTGGGACCAAAACCATTTTTCAG
Organism: Neodon shergylaensis; assembly: GCA_025134845.1. NCBI lineage: Eukaryota > Metazoa > Chordata > Mammalia > Rodentia > Cricetidae > Neodon > Neodon shergylaensis. The sequence continues at coordinate 2,129,849 of JABTXL010002731.1, read as the reverse complement.
CAGGATGATGTTTCCTGTCTCCAGTGTGAACACAGTATTATCCAATTCCCCACAGCCTGCTGACTAGGAGTCCCCTAAACAGAGTTTACTCTAAGCCAAAATTACAGCCTTTAAACTGATTTCTCAAAGGATGTGGTTCATTTCAGCCTCTTTTTTCCTCCATTCCAGCTGCTTCCAAGACACCTAAGAAAGGCTTTTTCTAAATTAGAAGTCCCACTGGAGAGCCTCAGCTAAGCAACGGCAGCTTCCCCGCTTCCTATCTCTCCCCATTACAGTTGCTCTGGGGACACTAGGCTCTGGGTGTGGTGCCCAAGGGAGGGGCTGCTGTCCCAACGAACGTTCCTTTTAGAGAGATCCCAATGGTCAGCAAAGCAGAGTGAGAAATATCACTGGATTCTGCACTATTTTTTCATCTGCTGCCTCTTTTATTCCCTTACCTGATTCTCATACAGGGTCTGGTGGAGGACATTTGTTTAAGGTGTCTGATGCCTATAAAGCTGGGCACCCCGGTGTCTGAGCACCCGGATGTTTACAGCCAAGGGAAGACCAGGGAGGCAGAGACTTCTTCCCAAAGTTACTTGGCCAAATTTTAGCTTACCGGCACACTGGGTATTTTCCATGGCTAGTGCTTACAGAAGGGGAAATGGAGGCCCAGGGAGGTTTAAGGATAAAGGACAAGTCACCAGGTGTGGTGGCACACACCTTTAACCTCAGCATTCAGGAGGCAGAGGCAGGTAGATTTCTGTGAATTCAAGGCTAGCCTGGTCTACAAAGTGAGTTCCAGGACAGCCAGGGCTACACAATGAGACCCTGTCTTTAAAAAAAAAAGCAACAGAAATCAAATCTGGTAGCATAAAGTAACTGGGAGAAAGAAGAGGTACAAGGTGGTGACCCCACAGGAAGACCCTCAGGCAGTTTGGCCAACCAGAATCCCCTATGCAGGGATCATTGTCAATCACTCCTTCTCTTCTTTTATCATATGTACTTGTGTGTGTGTGTGAGTGTGAGTGTCTGTGTATGTGTGTATGCATATGCTTGCATCTATGTCCAAGTGGGTACCCATGTGTATTTGCATATGGAGACTAGAGGAAAGCCTTAGCCTTCACTCCTCAGGTGCCATCCACACTCACTGGGTCCCAGAAATCTCTGAAGTAAGCTAAGGTTCCTGGCCAGTGAGCCCCAGAGATCAGCCTGCTTCTGCCTTCCCAGCACTGGGGTTATGAACGTATCTCACACACTTGGCTTTTGTTTGCTTGCTTACTTGCTTATAAGTTCTAAGAATTGAACTCAGGTCCTTGGGTGCAAAGCAAACACCTCACCAGCTGAGCCATTTCCAGCCCCTCAGCTCTCTTCTTGGTGTCCATTTTGACAGGTAGCAGGGGAGGGCACATAACTTTGGGTTAGCCCCACTAGCCAGGCAGAACACAGAGGAGTCAGAAACTTATCTACCCCTCCCTCCAGGTTCTGTACAGTAGGAGAGAGGAGCTGCCTAAGGAGGAAGTGGAGCGAGGTATCCGGTCATGCAGCCCAGGTTAAGCACCTCAAATAGGAGGGCAGAAATTGTCAGTACAGAGTGAGTGGGGTGTATACCCCAATCCCATCAGCATACCAAATACAACAAATTTGCAGTCACAGGAAGGCAGCCTTCGTCCATGCCTTCATCCATTGGTTATTCTTAAGCATATTCTGGTTCATGGTCTGAGGGGTTACAGACAAGGCAGAGCAGGGGCTGTTTTGCAGTGGGAGCTTGTGGCAACTGTTTGCATCGAGCTGTCAATCAATAAACAGACAAAAAGCAGGGTCAGGCTATCAACCTCAAGACTCACCACCCCTAAAACCCACTTCCTCAGGTGAGGACCCGCCTCCCAAAAGTCTCAAGACCTCCCCAAACAGCATCTCCTGCTCAGAACCAAGTGTCACATTTACGAGTCTGGTAAGCGGGGGAGGGGGAGGGGGAGGGGGGTCGAGATAGTTCAAACCACCATACTTCTCAGCCCTAGTTGAGTTCCTGCTGCTTGGAAAATGTCACTCCACTGGATGCCAATGGAGAGAATCCTGGGACAAGAAAGGAGCCCCAGGGCTTGCTAATATGCATCGGTTGGACCGCTCTTCTCTGTGTCTTTAGCCAAGTGACTGGGGAGTGGACAGCAGGAGTCTGGGAGGTCTCAGAGGTGCTCTCCCGCCCACTGCCAGCTACAGTGACTGCGAAGTGTTTCCAACACTCAGCTTCTGAGTGTTTCCAATGGGTGCCTGGCAGGAATGTGCTTCCTAAGGGCTTGATGGATGGATGACTGGAGAGCTCATGGGTAGAGGAAGCCTTCTGTTCCAGAACTAAAAAACTTGCCTTCGTCCCCCTCAGGGCCCTTTCGTCTCAGCAGTTAGCGCTGCCACAGAGACCCGCAACTCATCAATTACAAACATTAACTGTAAATTACACTTTTGCATAGTTAATTCAGAGTCCTCATTATGTACTTAGCAGAGCTTAGCAGGCGTAAAATTCAATAGCAGGCTTTGGAGTGGATCCAGCGTCTGTCCTCTGTGATATTTGGAAAATGCAAAGTTTTAGGAGTGGACCTCAGAGCATGTCTTCTCTGGAAGGGCTCCAACAGACTCTGATTTTTACTTCTTTTTTTTTTCTTGGAATGGGTTCAGCCCTTCTGGAAAAGCTGATAGCTTCAAAGCATGCCCTCGTCCTCTGTTCTAACAAAATGGAGACTCTCCCCCTCCTGAGTAGAAATTAATATTAACCTGACAACTGGAAGGAAAAGTGTAACTATCAGGACGCCAGGCTCCTGGAGGCATCGCTCATCTATTATTCGTTCAGCAAACATTGACTGCGTGCCTCCCATAGGCCAGCATGGCCACGTGTCATTTGACAGTAATAGAAGAACACCAGGCCACCGCGGCTAGGGAGCATGAACTGGTGCAGAGAAATGCATACTGGACTGTGAGGCCATGAAAATGAAGGGTGAATCCCGAGCACCAGGGGTTCAGTGACATGAGAGGATGGGCTGTGGGGAGCAGGGTGATAAGAGACACTGTGGGAAGTTATTGCCCTCATGGGAGATAATTGTCAGCGGCCTGAATGGAAGCACACCTGTGGCCAAGGTAAGGTACCCCAAGAAAAGGAAGGAGAAAGAGGTTGAGGAAACAGAGAAATGAGGGATCCTATTGTCAGGACTGGGGAGATGGAAGAATTGTGGGTCACATCTGCAGGCACGGAAGGTCGGCTCAAGAAATGCCTATGCTGAGCTTAACTTCAGGTACCAATTTGCTGTCATTGCACTTGGTGTCTCTCTTCAGTCCCGGTGATGGTTAACTTGAGCGGACTCAGAATCACGTGCGAGACACATCTCTGGATGCGTCCGTGAGGACATTTCCGTAGAGGTTTTACTGACAAGAGAAGACTCACCCTGAGCGTGAATGGCACATTCGAGCCATCTGAGATCCTCATGACTCTGTGTCCAAGCCCCACCCAGTAAAACTAACAACTCTTAATGGACAAGCACAGGTGTCAGAATTGGTGTACAGCTCCTCAGCTGGCTCACTCCAGTCCCCTAGGTTGAGAGCTAATGTGTTGAGTACCTTATGTAAGCTGTCCCTTCAATCCATAGTGAAGCCATAGTTCAGGCAGCCACATGTCTGCTTCTAGAACCTGTGGTTAGAACATCTCCCTATCCTGTCTCAGCAAAAACACCAAGACGGGGAGAGGACAGGAGTGGGGAGGCTGGTGCTCACGGAGAAAGCTTTCTGTGTGCAGCTGCAATGTCTAACCTTGACCGTCTGTAACTGTCATGATTCTGAGTGTCCACACCTAACATTGTCATTATCTTTGTGGAGAGTAGACTTGAGAATCCATTGCTTCTCTCCCAACTTCTCAGGTAGTTAAACTATTGGTGGGGTTGCAGTCTGCAAAAACTCGGGTTCCTTTCTAGGTTTCAGATACCTTATGCAAAGTCATTGTCATCTACATAATATGCAGGGGACGACTCTCTTTTTCTTTCATTTGCCTCCCCATGTAACTACCTGCCCCTGCAGGGTTTTAGGCTTTGGAGTACTAGATAGAAGTAAAGGCCACTTGTCTGCTTGGTTCAGTGTGTGTGTGTGTGTGTGTGGTATAGACATATGTGCAGATGGGTGTGCACATGTATGCATATGGAAACCAGAGGACAGTCTCCACTGTCATTCATCAGGATGCTGCCCATTTTATTTTGTTGTTGCTTTTATTTAAACATTTATTTTTTTTTAGTTCTCTCTGTGTGTGGCGGGGTGGTATGAATATGTTAGTATGGGTGTTTAAGGAGGTCAGAGACATCTGAATCCCTGGAACTAGAGTTATAGTTAGTTATAAATTGCCTGGTAGGAGTCTGGAGTATGAAACTCAGGTCCTCTGGAAAAAAAAATATCGCATGCTCTGAATCTCTGAATCATCTCTTCAGTTTCTACAGGTTTATTTTATTTTAATTGTGCACATGTTTATATGTGTGTTTATGTGTACTTGCACATGTATGTAAGTGCCCATGAAGACCAGGACAGAGATCCTCTGGAACCAGAGTTACAGGCAGTTGTGAGACTCCCTATTCAGTTACCCATGAGGACGCTCCTCTGTCTGTCTTCCAATCACTGGAATGTTGGGCATATGCCACTACAGCTAGCTAGATGTTCTACATGGGTTCCAGGGATCCAGTGTCCGTACTTGTGTGGCAAGTACTTTACTGACCAAGTCATCCCTCCAGCCCTATTTTTTTAAATATTTATTTTATATATATGAATGTTTTGCCTGCATATGTCTATACACACCATGTATGTACCCGGTGCCCACAGAGACCAAAAGATTAGGTATCAGGTCCCCTGGAACAGATGGTTGAGAACGGACATATGGATGCTAGGGACTGAACCCAGGCCTTCTGAAAGAGCAGTCAATGCTCTTAACTACTGAGCCAATTCTTCACCCCATTGTTTGCTTATTTCTAAAGTCAAATCCAAGTGTGCTGCCTTCTTCCACAGGACAGATTTCCTAAGCCTCTCCCTCCCTTATGCTACCCTTATGTCTCGGGTTCTGAATTCTGTCTTTTGTATTAGCTGTAGGCAACAGCAGGGGAGGTCAGGTCCTTGCTCTGTGCTAGTGTGTTGAATCTCAGCTGATCAGATATCCCCTTCAGTACCCTGAATGGGAGCCACTGGCACAAACGATCAAGACAGCAGTGCGTGTGTTTGAATGTGTGGCATAGATTTCTCGAGAGCTGGTTTTCCTAGGATTCTAGCTTTGCACCCCCTTCTTCCTGCTTTTGCCCATCATGCCTCCATTTCTTTCTCTCCTCCTATCCTGCTCACTGTTCAGTCCCCACTTCACAGTCAACTCAAGGTGGAGCCTGCTGCTCAAATCCATACTCGTCAGACCATTGGAAAGCTGCTTCTGTGGGCAGCCTGGGAAAGAGATGTTTCGGTTCAAGACAGCACTTGAAGCAAAATGGGTAAAATACAGCCCGAACCAGACTATGCTGTTCTCCTGGGAGAGGCTTCCCCATTCAGAATTTCATTTTTTCATTTTGGAGTCTCTTTGCTTACACGGGCACTGAGCTGCCCATGATGGCTATGATATAGGTACTCAAATCTCTCCCCCCACCCCCAGGCTGGGAAGCTAAAGTCCCTTTGGCGTTTAGCTCATTCGTTGGCTCCATTTTCTTACAGATGAGTCCAATGGACAAGAGGCTTGGAAAATTGGGTTTCCAATGGTCTGAAATTTGCTGTGACTACTGGAGGGGATTTATTTACTTTGGAGTAACTACTTTATTTTGAGCCAATTTTGAAATTTTCTTTCAAGAGTTACATCTGTAAATCCACACCATTGATTTTTATCAAGCAGTGGTTCCTGGCACTCTCTGGTATTGCCTGCGTGTTTAATTCTCTCTCTCTCTCTCTCTCTCTCTCTCTCTCTCCCCCCCCCCTCTCTCCAGTATCACCACACACCCAATTAGGCAGGGGCTCTTGGGCTCCTCAAGGCAGATCTCAGAGACAGCAGAAAAGCGCTGACCACAGGATGAACTGACTCCTTTTCTTTGTCTCTGTCTTCCTGCAGCAAGCAGAGAAGGGGACATCTGAGGGAGTCAGATTCTGAGTGAGGGTATGAACTACAGAGCTGGATGAATAAGGCTCATGCATGGCAGAGTCCATATCACCGCTGGAGTTTGTTAATTGGGGGAAGGGATTATATCACCTTTAAAAAAAAAGACAAGATTTCATGTATCTGAGATTAGCCTTGAAATCAGAGTGTAACCAGGATGACCTTGAACTCCCATTTACCTGCTTCAACTTCCTAAGACCTGGGATTACAGATGTGCACCAACATGCCTAGTAGATCCAGTGCTGGGGATCGAACCAGGGGTTTTGTGCATGCCAGCAAGCACTCTACCACTAGAGCTACATCCCAAATCCGTGGGTCAGTTTTAAAAGTATGTATTATTGCGATTCCCCACCTGAGCATGTCTTTGGAGTTCGATTCTAATAAATAAAAACAAAAACAACAAGTGTTACCTTGGCATACTATCGCAGAACTCAGGAAATCAAGACAGGAGATTTCTACAAGTTTTAAGGCCAGCCTGGTCTACAGAGTGAGTTCTGGGCTAGCCATGGCTATGAAGTGAGCCCTTGTCTCAAAAACAACTCGAAGACCCCATCCCTCCACACACTGATCAGTGCTCAGTATATAAGAATTTCAGTTTAGGTCTGTGGCTTGTGGGTGATACTCTGTCCTAGCCCCCCTTCCCCCCAACTTGAAAGTGACGTCATGTTTCAAGTGCCTGGAGCTGTCTCGAAGAGGTGGTCTTTTCATCCTCTGATTCTGAGCACAATTGTGGGGTTGGGGGTAAAGGGAGAGAAGGAGCCTTCAAATAACATCACCATATTAAAGCCGTTTCCTTTCGTTCCCTTCCAGAAGCGGCAATCTATTCAACGAGGTCATGCAGATGAATTTTGAAATCGCCAGTTTCAGCAGCCTCTCCGGGACACAGCCTATCACATGGCAGGTGGAATACCCCAGGAAGGGGACCACAGACATCGCTGTGTCTGAGATCTTCATCAGCCAGAAGGACCTGGTCGCCATTGTCCCCCTCGCTATGGTAAGTCATGCTGTCATGACGGCCCTTGCATCCTACTGATAAACAGTGCCCCTGCATGCTTCCTCTCTTCCAGGTCATCACTGCAGTGACTTTATGTATAAGCGACTCCATCTTCCTCTGCCTTAGAAGTGGTAACATTCATTAGCTAAGCTTCTCAGACGAGCCAGGCCTGCATACCAAAGTCCTTGTTGCTTACTTCTAATTTAAACCACATCAGCTTTCTTTTTCATGCTCCTATCTATATACAAAATTTAGGCTACCTTGTGTCCTGGTCAGGGTGAGCTGGGCTGGGCTAGGCTATGGCAATAAGTGACCGCAAATCTCAGAGACCTGAGTCCACTAGCTATCTTGATTATATGGCATTATGTGAATGGAAAATGTGCTGGTTAGTTTTAACTGCCAACTTGACACAACCAACAATCACCCGAGAATTAGGTCTTAATGAAGAATTGTCTAGGCCAAGTTGGCCCATGGGTTTGTCTGTGGGAGATTGTCTTGATGTTCAGTTGAGGCAGAAAGACCCATCCTGGATGCGGGTAGCACAGTTTCATGGACTGTGTAAGAGCCCTGGAAAAAGTGGGCTGTACATGGGCAAGCAGGCAGCATAGATGAACATTCTCCTCTCTACTCTGGACTGTAGATGTGACTCACGACAAGCTGCTTGAGTCCCTGCCCTGACTTCCCCCCATGATGGTGTGTTACCTGGAAGTGTAAGCCAAGTAAGTCCTTTCTGCCCCAGATTGTGTTTATTATTATAGCAGTAGAAAGGAAACTAAGACAGAAGGGGACCCTGTGTCATGCAGCCCCTGAGAGGTATTCCCAACTCCTCCCTGCCCCCTTCCTGAAGGAGGCAACTGCTTCATCCCACTTCCCTTGGACCACAGACTAGGCTCTCAATAGCCAAAATGTCAGCAGAATACATTGGAATCACAGAATCTAGCGCATCTTCATCCCACCTGTGACAGGGTTGTATTGCAAATTACGTGCTGGGCTCCTGTCACTCTCATTGATGAGCTCTTATCAGCAAGTATCCTATTTAATTAATAAGAGGGGCTGGAGAGATGGCTCAGAGGTTAAGAGAACTGACTGCTGTTCTGGAGGTCCTGAGTTCAATTCCCAGCAAGCACATGATGGCTCACACCCATCTATAATGAGATCTGATGGCCAGAACACTGTATACATAATAAATAAATTTTAAAAAAGATATTATGGGAAATGAATTGATCAGGATTCTTCAGTATACATAGGAGACAAACTCAACTTAAAGTGTTTCTCAAACACCTGTGAGTACACGTTGCTTTAGATCTACCTGGGGTCTTTTAAGACTTCCTAGGAAAGGTCAGTAGTGCTGTCTGCAGACCACACTCTGGGTGCTCCTGGCTCGTATCATCAGGTGGCCCCTGAAAGGACCATAATGGTGTTGTCCCAGAAGGAAGAGTGAGACCTTCACAGCCAATCCTCAGCAAGCCCCTTGGAGAAGCTCTGGTTTAGAACCATTGGTCTAGAGAGATGACTCCATAGTTAAGAAGGCTTATTCAGCTCTTTCAGAGGCCCCAAGTTCAGTTCCTAGCTCTCACTGCTTGTAACTCCAGATCAGGGGATCTGACGCCCTCTTATGGACTCTGAAGGTACTGTACTTACACAAGCACATATGTGCACACAGAACACATATACACACAATTTAAGAAAATAAAAATGAATAAATCTTTAGAAGCATTGGCCTGGCTTGGCTATGTGCTCCCTTTCAGCCATTCATCAAAGTCAAAGTGGATGCTACACTCTGCTTGCCAGACCTAAAGCCGCGTCACCCTAGGCGAGTATACAGTCAGACGCAGAATAAGCAGGCATGATGCATCATGGGAAAATCTGACTCTCACTGTAAGGTGAGAGAGATACTAGCCAGACACAACAGACATCAGCCCACGTGTTGTCTGCCACATTTGCTAATGTGGAGAGAAGGTGGAGAGTAATTGCTTGTAATATTGTATTTTGGATGCTGTAGACTAACTCCAGGCCTTGTACACAGTTGACAAGCGCTTGACCTCTGAGCCACACGAGTCTCATTAGGAAGATCAGCTGATTTTGAACTCATTGTATAACCCAGACTCACTTCAAAGTCTCAATCTCCCTGCCTCAGACTCTATAGTCCTGATATTATGGGTGTGCACCACCGCACATGGTTTGTTCTCGACTTTGAACGTGTACCATAATCTCAAGTAACCCTCCACCTGAAGCCTGACCTTGACTCCATTTTCAAGTCTACATTTTAAACTGTTTTGCTTTCATGCTCAAAAAAAAAACTTAAATATTTACTATGTGGCCCTTCAGGGGAAAAAATTGCAGATCTGTGTCCTAGAATTCATGCCAACATCCATTACGAAACATAAGTGCCCAATTCCTACCCTGCCTAGTTCAGAAAGATAAGACATTCAAATACTTTGAAAAGCAAAACCATTATAAGGATGTAAGATATTATTACAGACCATTGTCAACACGTACGTACTCTTTGAAATGAGATGTCATTATTGTGGCGATTGTATTTTTACGGTGCTTTTAAGACAAGTAGGAATCGCTCCTCCTGTCACACCCCAAACCCTTTTGTCTGCAAGTTAGTCCAAGAGAATTGAGATTGGCTTCATGCCACGGTTGCTGGCAGTGACATATCTATAGGGCCAGCATGCATGCAGCTTCTGTGTGACCTCTAAGCTCCCGTGTTCACCAGTGTTGAGCCTGCCTGGAATACAGGACTTGACTTCAGCTGTGCAATGCAGCATCGAGAACTAGGAACAGTTGTCAGCGGGATGAGGATGTGCACACCTATAATTCCAGCACTCCACTGAAGCAGAAGGATTCTGAGTTCCAGACCAGCCCTTGCTTCGAAAATTATATAAGACTCTGTGCTACGAACTGGCTTTGTGGGAGCCTAGGCAGTTTGGATGCTCACCTTACTAGACCTGGATGGAGGTGGGTGGTCCTTGGACTTCCCACAGGGCAGGGAAACTTGATTGCTCTTTGGGCTAACGAGGAGGGGGACTTAATTGGGGGAGGGGGAGGGAAATGGGAGGCGGTGGCGAGGAAGAGTCAGAAATCTTTAATAAATAAATAAAAATAAAAAAAAAGACTGTGCTAATGAAAAGGCTATAGATGAAATGTCTCAGAGACCCTTAAAAAGTAGGTTTTGGCATGGGCATTTTGTTGTTATTCCTGTTTTTGAGACAGGATTTCTCTGTAGCTTTGGAGCCTATCCTAGAACTCACTCTGTAGACCAGGTTGACCTTGAACTCACAGAGATCCACCTGTCTCTGCCTACCAAGTGCTGGGATTATAGGCATACACCACTACCACCCAGCCTTTTGGCTAAGATCAAGTATGGCTTGGGCATTTTTAAGTAGCATAATGTTTTGGGAATTCATTTATTTATGAAGAAAGGGGATGAGCATATCTGAAAGTGTTTTTAAGTAAAACAAGATTAAGTAAATTTATAACTAGCCCCCCCAAAAATTAATCTTTATTGACAGTAAGTAGGATCAGAACTGTAGATACACTCAAAGATGAGAATTTTATTGATTTTTTTTTTAGTACTGGGATTGAACCAATGACCTCATGCATACCCTGCACCCTCCCTACCACTGAGCTACAACCCCATCATTTTTATTTTGAGGCAGGGTCTCAGGTTGCCCAGATTGGCCTTGGACCCATTCTTTACCTACTCCAGCCTTCAGCTTGAATCCTCCTCCCTCAGAATCCCAAGTAGCTGGGAATTAGGGGCTGAGCTAAAGGTTTTCAAACGGGAAAGAGAGAAAATGCAAACACTGTGAAACAAAGCCCCCTGTGGCCTGTTGGCAGCTGGTTAAGTCTTTGAAAATACTGAGTAGGGGCTGGAGAGATGGCTTGGAGGTTAAGAGCACTTGCGGCTCTCGCAGAGGACCCGGTTCAGTTCAACACTCACAGTGTGTGGCTTACCACTGCCTGTCACTCCAACTGCAGGGGATCCAGCATCCTCTTCTGACCACAAGGGACACCCAAACACATCTGAATATACACGCATACATAAAAATAAAGTAAATGTTCATAAAAGGGAAAGCAAATAAGTAAATTTCCCAGGATACTGTTCATCTTAAAGAGAACAGCCTTCAGAAAGGTCTGACAGGGGTTATTAAAGAGGAATTTGCTTCTCTTGAAAGTTCTTGCTTCAACGTTAAATCTTCCCAAACCTTTCTTCAGTGCAGAGAGGAAGCTGGGGACAGGAATGCCACTCGCAGACTGTACCATCAGGCCTCAGCGTCTGTCTCCCCCAAGCACGGAGCAGGCTGCACACGAGGGTCTGAAAGAGCGCAGACAAGGAACTTGTCCATCCCATGCAGTGCTGCTTGCTCTAAGGAACGGCACTGCTAAACCCCAGCAGCCTGTTCCAATGCAACTTGCTCAGCACCATCTCCAGACAGCTATAGGCTGCCCTTCCCATCAGCATCCTTTCCCTGAGGGACCCTCTCCCTACCTGGAACCCTCCTCATACCCACAACAGGCTTGGGGTAAGAGTCTAGTAAAGACCAAGAACATGCCAGGTCCATGTGGGTAGCATGAAACTGAGAAACAAATGGACTGTCAAATATATATGGGGGTAATCATTTCTTCTATGCAAAAAAAAAAACAAGTATTCATCTGAGTTATTTAGGCAGGAACAGAAGTCAGGTATGGGCTCAGTGAGACGCATTTCCTTGTGACAGGAGAAAGGGGGTGATAAAGGACCATAGACTCTCAGTAGAACTCATTGAGCCTCATGGAGCTCCCACACTATATCCATCCCGGAGTGGGCAGGAAACAGGTACCCCTTGCTTTATATAACCTGACATGCTGGTGGGGCTGCCCCCTTGGATAGATCTTGCATAGGAGAGGTGGGACTTTACCAGTGGCTGAATGAGTGTGAGGGGATCGATCTGTTATCCCAAAGTGTCTCCCTACAAAAAAATTTTATTTTTTTTTATTTTTATTTTTTTTGGTTTTTCGAGACAGGGTTTCTCTGTGGTTTTGGAGCCTGTCCTGGAACTAGCTCTTGTAGACCAGGCTGGTCTCGAACTCACAGAGATCCGCCTGCCTCTGCCTCCCAAGTGCTGGGATTAAAGGCGTGCGCCACCACCGCCCGGCTCAAAAAAATTTTAATGGGAGAAAAATACCCCTACTTTGGGCCAAACATGATGGCATATGTCCTTAATCTCAGTACTGTAGGTCCAGACATGATGACATATGTCCTTAATCCCAGTTCTGTATGAGCCCATTCCTACAAGGTCAGCTAGGGTTCCTAGATAGGGGATCCTCGAGGCCAAAGGAAAATCGGAAGAAACAGAACACAGGATAGAATCGAGGGTCTGTCTGGTCATGCCGAAACAGCCAAACAGCCCCGAGTTTATTTCAGAACTTGCTTATATACAAAAGCAGAACAAAGCACAGCACAGATGGCCGATCAGTATTTAACCACAAGACCATTCCTGTCCTTGAGTGAGCAGCCTCCTCTCCAACATGTGCTTGCTGCCCAGAAGCAGCCTCACTTTCTATCTTGATGTTCCTGAGGTTTGTCGTCAGCAGTATACGCTCTACTAGATAGAGTGTTCTTTTCTCACAGGCTAAATCAGAAGTCTCTCACAGCCCTCAAGGTTATAGGAAAAAGCAGAGCAGGCAAGCTTGAACTCAAATGACTTCTTTAAGTCAGAAATGACTCCAGATGGAAACTGAGTCACACGTGGGCTCCCACATAGTACTCAGAGTTCAAGTTCAGCCTAGTCTAAAAAGCAAGCTTTAAGCTACTCAGAGCTACATGGTAGGACACTGTCTCAATTTTTTTTTTAACTAGAAACCCTAACTTTTAGGTCTTGTCTAGACAAAAACAGCTTGCCCATTTGGCAGATGGAAGAAATTGTCTTTCCTATGACTGAGATATTTTGATTGGATTTCCTGATGCTGGCCGGTTACTTGAAGTTTTGATGAGTTTCAGATCATCACCCTTTACTGATATAGGCTTAAGATGAAGTCATTTTCCTTGGCCTGAGCATGCCATGAGATCTTGGGGTTGTTCTTGGACTTCCTGTGACACATCATAATGTCCGCGTAAGATCAAACTGAAAATCAACTGTCAATCAGTGGGCTGGTTAAAGGGATCTGAGTTTGTGGACGAGGGGTCCCTGGCACAGGTGCAATGGGGCCTGCAGCGTGAACTTTCTGTTGAGCCTCACTGCACCTCAGTTACCTGTGTGAGCCAGGCTGGTTGCACTGCACCCCCAAGGCTGAGGGCACTGCCCCCACAGAATTCCCATCTCAAGCTCCTTGGCAGGTGGCATTCAGAGGTAACTGGTGGGAGTAGGTCGAATATCCCATCCCCCCCAAGAGAGTCCATTGCAATCCAACCCCCTAACTCTTCGTTCCCAACACAGTGTGGACCTGACCTTGTTTGGAGATTGCAGTTTTGAAAATGTGATGATGTGGAGTTGAGGCTCTCCTGGACTAGGAAAGTCCCCGAAGCCAGTGACAGGGGGTGTTTATTATTGAAGTATTTACAAAGTTAAGAGCACTGACTGCTCTTCCAGAGGTTCTGAATTCAATTCCAGGCACCCACATGGTGGCTTACAACTATACACATATAATAAATAAATAAATAAATAAATAAATAAATAAATAAATCTTTAAAAAAAAATAAAGTAGTAGAAGAAGAATGTCCCAGTCACCCAGCTTGCCTAGATTTTCTCTCACAGAATGACTGCAGAGTATTGCACTGCACTTCTGCATTCAGTATCTGGATTTCCCCAGGAGAGGAAGGGATCTCTGTATCATCTAAAACAAAGCTTGGTAAACAGTAGGTACTTAATGAGGAGCTGTTGAATGAGTAAATGGTTAGATGATGGGATAGGAGGAAGGTAATTTATTTGTTCCTTTTCCGTTGCTGTGATAACCAAAAGTGACTTAAAGGAAAATGCGTTTTCTTGGGCTTATGGTTCCAGAGGGAAAGCCCATAATGTCAGGGAGACATAGCAGTAGGGAGCCAGAGAGGGAAGCTGAGAGATCACATCTCAACCACAAAATGTGAAGATGGGAGAAAGAGCTAGAAATGAGGTGAGACTGTGAACCCTCAAAGCTTGTCCTTAGCTACATACAACCCCCAGCACTGCTCCATCTCTTAGAGGTTCCACAGCCTCCCTAAACAGCGCCACCTACTGGGAAGCCAAGTGTTCAAATACACGTCTATGGGGGACATTTCTCACTCAAACCACAGATGGATAGATGGATGATTGGATGGATGGGTAGATATTTGAAAAGATGGAAGGATGGACTTAGGAGGCAAGCTGCTTGCTATGAGAAACTGAGTTTATATTCCCAGAAGCCATGTTTTAAAAAAAAAGGCGGGTATGGCACTATGCAGTGGTAATATCAGCACTTGGGAGGAAGAAACAGAGGATCCCTGGGACTTGCTTGCTAGTTAGCTTAGCCTAATCAGGGAGTTCCATGTTCAAGGATACCCTGTCTCAAAAACTAAGATTAACAGCAATAGAAGATGACACCCAGGGTCAACCTCTGGCTTACATACACACTCAGAAACACAAGAACAGGCACACACACACATACACATGTATGGAGGCTTGCATAGGCATGCACATGCACACACACACCCTATGTACAAACCACACACCTACACACACAGACACCCACACACCACACCTATAACAGACAAATACACACATATACAGACACACCAAACATACATTAAACAGATGTGCACACATGCACACACACACACTCTCAAGTGTGCACACACACGCACACACACATTCTCAAGTGTGCACACACTCTCAAGTGTGCACACACACGCACGTGCACACACACGCACACCCTACTTTCATTAGATGGAAACAGTTTACCTCTCATCCATCTTCATAATACTTTAGGATTTAGCACCAAGCCAAGGGCTTTCTTTTCTGCTTTCTCTGCACCAGTGTGAGTGGCTTACGGCTCAGGGTGCCCCTTCTCTTTATCGCCTTCTGAAGGGGCTTTAGAAAGAAGATTGGAAGAGACACGCTGGCAGAACATCCATATATATAAGTTAAAGCTTTAAAAATGAGAAACAACCCACAGGATTAATCAAGAAGCCGTTGCATAAGCCATATGTAGTTCCCTCCCCAAGTGTTACCACCGTGGTTGCCCAAGCACACCACCCTTGTCCCGACAGACACCAGAGGGCAAGGCATGCGGCCGTCCACAGAAATGAGAGCCATCCATTACTCCGGAGGGGATTTGACAGCATGTGTTGGGATCAGACCTAAAATTCACTTCCAAGGCTGTGGGTTATTACCTCAGACAGGGTGTGTGCGGCGTTCTGAGTCCAGCAGGCAAGCTGCTAAGCTAAAGCCCTGTGTCCTGAGGGGAAGGGAGGGGAAGTTCTCAGAGGCACAGAAGCCCTGCTGTCCTGAGTCCCAGCACACCAAGCCTTCTTGAAAGTAGAAACCAAAGAGAATGGATAATGGAATTCTATTTCTGAGAACCTTAGGTGGGTACAGATTTTAATGAGAATTAACCCTGACTAAATGAAACAAGAGGGTTTTACCCCCTCTATCTGGGTTTTGCTGAGGAGTTTTAAAAGGTCAAAATCATCACATTCATTTATTTTATGGAAAAGTGTTCCCTTCGCCTTCCAAACACATGGGTGGGATGGTTCCTCCTCCCCTTTAAATAGTTCCTTGCCACCATGTCCCGCATATGCCTCCAACTTTATCTACATTAGCCTCAGGCCACCGGCAGCCTCCCTGAAATGCTGCACAGTGATGAAAAATGCCCTGGATCACTTCCGAGGCTGGCTCTGCCTCTCAGGAGACCTTTGAGAAGCCAGGGCGCAGCCTGAATCCTGCTCCTTCCTGAAGCTGTTCTCTGATGGCTCTCCCCTGCTATCTGCCAATGGTGGCAAAGATTGAAGCTGAGGGTGGAAGTTCCAAGGATCCCTCAGAGCTCCCTCTGGACCTGCCTTTCCAGTCCATTCCCAAGGAAAGCAAGTTCTGCCTCTTCCACCAACCGCATGGGGTGTAAAGATCCAAACAAAAATGGTCCCCATAGACTCACAGGAAGTAGTGCTAGTAGGAGGTGTGACCTTGTTGGAGGAAGTGTATCACCGAGGGTAGACTTTGAGGTCTCAGATGCTCAAGCCAGGTCCAGTGTTCCTCACTCTTCATGCTGCCTGTGGATCCAGATGTAGAACTCTCAGCTACCTCTACAGCACCATGTCTGTCTGCATGCCGCCATGTTTCCCACCATGATGACAGTGTACTAAACCTCTGAACTGTAAGCCAGCCCCAATGGAATGTTTTCCTTTATAAGAGTTGCCATGGCCATGGTGTCTCTTCACAACAATAGAAACCCAACCTAAGACATGGGTTATTCAAAGTTTCTCGCCACTTTTGTTTAAAAAGTAACTTTGCTGAATTATAATGAATGAGTACAATAAAAAAAAGTCCATAAGTTGATGATTTTGGATGTACTGCCACAACCTATCACTGTCTCCCAGAATTCTTTTCTGTTTATGGCTTGAATGAATGTCCCCAGTGGCATGTTCCCCAACCCATGGCACTGTGGGGAGTAATGGAACCTCTAAGAGGTGGGCCTATTGGAAGGAAGTTAGCTCATTGGCCAGGGGTGAGAGACTCCCTGAAAGGGGCTATGGCCACTTGAGCTGTCTATCTTTGGCTTTGCTTCCCCATCTGCCATGAAGTGAGCAGATTCTTAGAGCCATATCCTCCTAACACAATCCTGTCTCCTCTTGGGCCGAAACCAAATAGCAGAATACACCTATTTTGCTTGTAAGTTGACTATCTCGGGTGTTTTGTCACAGGATCAGATGCCGTGCAGTTCTTTGTGCATGTGGATGTGTGTGCACATGTACACACAGAACACTTAACATGAGATATCTTCTGTGTGTGTATGTGTGCTTATTCATGTGTTGGCACATATATACTTGCGGATTCTTGCATGTGGAAGCCAGAAATCAACCTCAGGTTCTGTTCCCGGGGAACCATGAGCCTCATTATTTGAGGTAGGGTCTCTCATTGGTTTGGAACTCACCAAACAGGCCAGGCTGGAACCACCTTTCTGTACCTCCTCAACCCTGGGTTTGAACCTAGGTTCTTATGGTTGTAAGGCAGGCACTTTGCTGAGTCAGCCATTTCTCCAGCTCAGAATGTCCTCTTGACAAAGTTTCAAGTATACCCATGGCATCCTTCTGGTTAGCTACAAGCCCTACGTTATAGATCACACACCTGGAACCTGCCCTTCCAGCAAAATTGGAGCCTCATTCCCACTGATGGATACTCCCATCACCCCTTCCAGCATCTCTACCAAACACGACTCTCTCTCCTCCCTCCTCCTACGTGTGGGGGCATCTTAGATCCCTCCACGAATGAAGTCATGCACATCTGCCCTGCATCTGGTCTGCTGGAGTAACACCATATCCCCCAGATTCATCCATATCAGCATTTCTATTTCCATAGCCAAATAAATAGCATTTCCTACCCACAGACCAGGTTTCCTTTATCCATTGAACTTTCAGGGGCACTGCCGTTGGCTTCAGGTCAGTTGTCACCGTGTTGCTATAGTGCACATGGAGCATAGACCATCTCTCATTCTTGAGTTTCTATTTCTGACTTGGTAGGAATTCTTCCTGCCTCCTACAACCCCATACAGCAACAAGTGACTGAACACCTTAAGAGTCTCAACCCCTTTTCAGCATCTCTCCTTTCATCATCTCCAAGTCCCCCAAGGTGCCACATGCTACTCCCGTTTTTCAGCTGAGCAAGTTGAGGCTCGGTGAGGTAAAGCCAACCACTCAAGAGCTGATAGCTGGCCATGACACTCATGGGGCTCGACTTCTGTGTGACATCAGAGTCCTTCCCTGTGCTCAGAAGCTGGGACTAGCTGAGAGACTGAACACCCAGTCCTGGTAGAATTCATTCTATACCACAGCCCTGCTGAAGCCAAGTCTGTGGTCTCATTCCTGGGAATTTTCTCCAGTTCATCTCCTCTTTTTCTGCTCCTGAAAAACACTGTAGCTAAAATGAGGCCTCCCCTGCCACGGAGTCCCCACCAAATCCCACAGTTGGCAGAGTAGAATTCTCTACAGGGACCTTTGGCCAAGTTTACCATGAATATTTGCTTCTATGTGACCTATTTTTTCTGTGGCCTGTCACATCTAGATAGGAATGGTGGCACTTTCAGAGTCAGCAAAAGAAATGCCATCCATAATTTGGGGGTGCTTTAATTGAGATGATTTATAAAATGAGTATCATGCCGAGGCACCAGGGGAAACATGAGAATGCCTTCATTTTCCCAAAACCTTTGAAAGCTTCCAGCACAACATGGGAGTTTATATCTTTGGATCAGCATAGCTGATTCATAGCTGGCTTATGTTCCCCTCCTGGCCCTTTGAAGGCCTACTGGCTAGATACACCTACTTTCCCTCACATATGAACAGGATTCTACAGTTTAGGCAATGCCTTTATAGATTCATGATGTATAAAGATACTTTTGTTGCAAACTTTGACAGTGTCCATCATAGATAGTCCTCCTCAGAGACAAACACCATCATCATCACCATTATCACCATCACCATCATCATCATCACCACCATCATCACCACAACCATCATCAAAGTGATCACCACCATCATCATCACTATCACCACCATCATTGTCATCATCACCATCATCATCACAACCACAACTTGTCTGTGGCTGTGTGGTCCTGGAGTACCTAACCAGAGAGTCAAAGCCAAAGCTAGCAAACACAATGTCTGGAGATCAGAGCTGCCCAATTTAGTACTTTAATGAAATTAAAGGTATTAATGATGTTAGTAATGGTGATGTACATACGGTAGTGGCCATGCTGACAATCATGGTGGTGGTGATGATACTGATGTTGCTGATAATGTAACCATAGTGATAATGATCGTGATGACTGTGTCGACAAAAGTGGTCTTGCTGATAACTATTCTCTTGACAGAAGTCAGGGACATAGTGGTGATATCATCTTTTAGAACAGTCAAAAATCAAATCTGACTAGTGAAGAGACAAAAATGACATCTTTAGAGCAGTGGTTCTCAACTTTCCTAATGCTGTGACCCTTTAATACAGGTCCTCATGTTGTGGTGACCTTCCAGGCATAAAATTAGTTTTGTTGCTACTTCATAACTATAATTTTGTTACTGTTATGAATTGTAATACAAATATCTGATATACAGGACATCTGATATTCAACCCCTATGAAAGGATCATTCAACCCTCATGGGGTCATGGCCCACAGGCTAACAACCACTGCCCTAGAGAATATTTCAATGGACTGAAGATACCAACATCTTTCCTTTGTGTGTTCAAATATTTACTCTGAGTATGTGTCCACAAATGAACAGCCACAATACCTCAGGTATGGACTCCTCAGAGGAACCAACTGTGACCTCACAGGACCAGCCGTTCCAGTTTGCTAGACCCTGAGGAGGTTCCTGGGATACAGCGTTTCTGATTTTAAGACCAGGATAATCTATGTGAACCTGAATGAGTTGGCCATCTTGGTTTCCCAGCTTGACTCTGAGATTGTTCATGGGATATGTGTGACCCAGTGTTGTCACCTTAAGCCATTGCTATAGAAGTGAAGGTAGCTGTAGAGAAGTCAGTCTTTGTCTGAATTGCCTTAAGATGAATTTTGCTGTCTGTATTTACCAGTTGAAAGATTGCACACAAACACAGCTTGTTTCTCCCCCCACACTCCCATCTCTTGGTTTTTTGAGACAGGGTTTCTCTATATAGTCTTAGAACTCACTATTATAGACCAGGCTGGCCTCAAACTCACAGAGATCTGCCTGCCTCTCCTGGGGTTAAGGTTAGGAGCCACCACACCCAACCCTGGCTTCTCTTGGAAAGCACAGAGTCCCTGGCAATCCACAACCCACAGGGCAGCCATTAGCACTGCTGAGTGGAAGCTGTGCCCCACCCTCCCTGGACCAGGACTGAGCCAGCACTTGTGACGGTTTTCCCCAAGTCCAGTGGACCCGTTTGTTTTTCCTGTCCAACCCCTGAAGTCATCTCAATTGAAATAATGTGTGTAATTAGAACAGAGCTTGGATCCTAGGAAGCGCTCAGTGATATGGCCGTTTGAGTTTATGATCCCCGCTCAGCAATTGTACCACTCAACTCAAGAGCATTGCAATCATTTGGCAGTTTAAAAAAATGGACTGCAGGCGTGTGCTAGAGTAAGGCTGAGCTTCCAAACCATTATCCTAAGCGAAAGGAATCAACAAATCCACAGACACCAAGAATGACTTAGTGACAGCCCAGAGTAAGGAAGATGGAGTAACAGTCAGAGGAGGCAAAATATCTGTGGGGTGATAAAATGTACTCAAACTCATTGTAGAGAGGGTGGCACAGCTCTGATTCCTCCCAAACACCACTAACTATACATGTGCCCCATGAGTAGCATCTTGATACAGTTGTTTCAAATAAAAAGGTGGAGAGATGAGGAGGAGGGGAAAGGAAAGAAGGCAGGAGGGAAAAAAAGGAGTGAGAAGAAGAGGAAAGAGGAGTCAGGACGAGGAGAAGAAAGAGGAGGAGGAAGGAAGACAAGGGGGAAAACTGAATGAAAAGAAGCGGGAGAGATCACAGATACCCAGTGTACATATCTAAGTGCTCCACTCTCAGAGGAGATCGGGTTAAATCAAGAAACAGAAAAGCACACTTCTGAGGGTCAGCAGCCATGAAACAGCCCCTGGCTGGGATCTGTCCTCCAGAAGGAGCCACCTGGGTTCCTGCCCTGCTGCACACACCCTCATTCTAGCCTCCCACATCCCGCCTACGTGGTGTGTGGTCCACGTCTGCCTCTCTGTAATAATACGGTAGCCACGGACAGCCTTTCCCGGCACCTTGTGAGGTTTGCAGTCTGGTGGGTGCGGCACCTCAGAGATGAGTCCAAGTCCTCACCCGTGCTGCCTGTGGCTGTGGCTGATGTGTACATCAGGAATTTCCAGATGGGACAAAGATGAGGAGCAGGGGAAGAGAACGCTGGGTGATGGTGAGCCCTAAACCTACATGCACTCATAAGGGACAGAAAGATGTCACCAAGTCACAGACATTGGAGGGAGGCATCCACAAGCTGAGGATTTCTGGCCAATAGCTGTAGCTGGAACAGGCAAGGAAGGATTCTCCCATGGATCTTTGCTGAAAGTATGCCCCCTCTATGTTTAGACTTTGGGCCTGCAGGGTGAGGAAAGGATAGGTGTCAAAAATATACAGTATAGAAATATCTATTTAACAAATGGTGCTGGCGATACTGGAATATCCACTTGCAAGGAAAAAAAAGTGAAATTAAAACTGTGTCTTTTATTTTGTACCAAAATCAACATAAAGTGAATCAAAGACTTCAATTTTAAACCTGAAACATCAAAGCCGCTAGGAGAAAACTTTAAGTGATGCTCGTTAAGACATGGGTACAGGCGAGAGCTTTCCTACAAGTCCGACCGCACAGGAACCAGCCCCAGGATCTGTACGTGGGACACCATGAAATTAAAAAGATTACACAGAAAAGAATAACTTCTGACAGAGTAAACGGCCCACGGGATGGGGAAAAATCTTTGCCAGCTGTAATTCAGACATGGGGATTAATATCCAGAATTCTAAAAGAACTGAAAATTTATCAAAAAAAAAGAAAAAGAAAAACACTGCCAACTAACACACTAGCTAAGAAAATGGACTGTTTTCAGAGTAAGAGACACTAATGGATAAAAAGTATTTTTTTTCTTAAGTGGTCAACATCCCTGGTAATTAGGTAAATGCAAATTAAAACACTTTTGAGACAACCTTTTCCCCTAGTCAGAGTAGCTGACATCAAGAAATATAACCACAAATGCTGGAGAGGATGTGGGGAGAGAAGAGATTTTACTCACTGGTGGGGGTGGTGTGCAAATTAGCACAGCAGTTGTGGAAATCAATTGGGAGAATGCCCCCCAATTAAAACTGGAATTCCCATGTGACCCAGCTACCCCACTCCTGGGCACGTGCACAGAGGATGGCATACCCCATTGCGAAGACATCACTCATCCGTGTGCCTTGCTGGCCTTGTCAGAATACCCAGGAAAGGGAGTCAGCCGAGACGGCCATCAACACGCGCCTGGACGGATAAGGAAAATGTGGGACCTATACACAATGGAATTTTACTCATTTGCCAGGAAAAATAACTCACAAAATTTGCAGGAAAATGGATAAACATGCGAAGTACAATGCTGATATAACACGAAGTTAGAATATCAATAAACGAAGCGTTTCCTCTCCTATGTGATATGTGAATCCCAGCCCCGGTAAGAGAGGTGAAGAGTGGGAGAGCGAAAATGTAAGTAAAACCTAAATAAAGAGAGGGGATCGAGGGGCAGTGGATTGCCTCTTGGGAAAGGAGCAGTTCTTTGGGAGGTGCGTGGTCACTGGTGAGTTGCCGATGCTCCATGGATGCCCGTGGGCAGCATTAACTGAACTTGGTAGGTTACTGAAAGAAAAAATAATAGTTGATGGGGAAAAACAATAGTTGATGTGTAAGCACCAGGGATATAAGGTCACCCGGAACATGAGAGAAGAAGGGAGACATGGGGGATTACAAGGGAGAATCAGCAGTACAGGGTGGCAGGAGGTTCAGAGGGAGATGAGGAATGAGACTTACGACATTTTGCTCAAAATTGCCATAATGCCTTGCATGCTAACTTAAAGAAACGTAAGTGGGTCATCACAGATGTCAGAGCCTGCCTGCTGCCACCCCACTCCTCATTATGGGGGTCCCTTGTCACCAGCCCTCAGAGAAATCTCCTTCAGTTTGCAGGAGCCACAGAGCCCACAAACTAGTTCCCCTAAATCATTTGCAGGAAAGCGGCAAGGATCCGCCCCGTCCCTCGGCTCTAATTTGTCTAATACAGTGTGGTTCTCTGTAGGATGGGGGTTTTACGCTGGGATTACTGCTTGTACTCAAAATTAAATGTAAAGCGGGGTTGGAGTGCAGGAAGCTGAGCATTGTCTCCCCTAATTCCTGGAAGGTTTGAATGAACCTGAATCCTAAACTCCATTTTGGACAGAGAGGGGAGGGGGCAGCTTCAGGATGCTGCTGCCTGCCTGCACCTCATAGTGTGGCCTCACCTTCTCAGGCCCCTCGGAGACATGTTCATTAACAAGCAAAAGTGGAATATAAATTTTTTTAGAAGAGAGCAGCTGACGGAGCTGGGAAATGTCCAAGGAAACAGCAGCTTGGTCACATACTCAGCTGCCAGGGCCCGCATCCCATGCTCCCCAGTCTCAAAATTCAAATGCTGTATCTGCTGGTATGGGCAACAGGTGACTGTTTTAAAACTTGGAAAAAAAATCTTATTTCCACAAGGACTTCTAAGGGCAGTTAAGTACTTCTAGTAAGTAACTCAGATGGCTACTCGCAAAGATTGTGTCATGGTTTCTATAGCAAGCCTTCTACAGGCCTGTAGATCTGTGATAACCTGTGATCCCAGCAATGTAGGAGACTGAGGCAGAAGGACTGAAAGTTCAAGGTTGGCAAGGGTTCCAGAGTGAGTTCAAGGCCAGCCTGGGCAGTTTAGTAAGACTCTGTCTCAATAAAAAGGGTTTTTTTTTTTTTCAAAAAAAAAAAAGGCTGAGATATAGCCTAATGCCTGCACAGCACCTGCAAAACCCAATTTTCACTCTCCAAAACCCAGGTTTCAATCTCCAGTTATATATAGTGGATTTTAGGACTCAGAATGCTGTCTGTCTCGCTGTCTGCCTTTCACCTATCATTAGTGATGAGCCAAAATGTTCCCTTGTCCTCCCTTATCTGAGTCTTTAAATTTTCTCTTCACATAAAAACTAAACTTGGGGGCCTGAAGAGATGGTTCAGTGATTAGGAACACTTGCAGGAGAACCCAGAACACACACAGGGGCTAACAACCAACTATAATTCCAGTTCCATGGGCACCAAGCAGGCCCATACTTCACAGACATACGTGCAGGCAAAATACACCTATATACAGAAAATAGATTTTTTAAGTTAAAAAAGGGTTAAATTTAGTATTAGCATAATGGCTTAAGGGATCTGAACTCAGAAAGTGCACATGAGCCAAAATTTAAATCTGGAATGTTTGGGAAGTAAAGGGACTTAATTTCACTAGTCCCTGGGGAAATGCAAAAACTAAAAAAAAATTAAAAAAAAGCCAACCATCTCACACTCAAAAGCATGGCTGAAATAGAAGAGCTGCCGAGTAAGACCAAGTGTTGCTATGGTAGATGAAAGAGGACCGCACAGGCTCTGGTGATGGGAATAGACGGTGCTTGGTGGTTTCTTCTCATATATACATAGCACAGTCCCAAGTTTCCTGGAGACCCAGGAGGGTGATAGTGCTGCCCATGATGGTATGGGCAGACAGATGTTAACACACAACAGTTCTCATACCCAGCATAAACTGTCCACCTCGACTAGTGAAGGTAACCAGACGATAACATGCTGCTTGTCAGTGAGCAATAACTGCTGATGCCCCTCTAGAAAACTGGAGTGGAGCTCATGTCTGTATCTCCAGCAAGTCTGAAGGGTGAGGCAGGGGATTTCTGCAAAGTCAAGGCTAGCCTATCACCCCCACAATAACAGGTACTGGGGATGTCATGCAATTGATGAGGTGTTTGCATAAGGACTTGAACCTGATCCCAGCACACATAAAACAGGCATTGTGATGTATGTTCATAATCCCAGTGCTGGGGTGGGAGTGAGCGGAGACTGATGGAGGCCCTGGCTTGCTGGCCACTAGTCCACTTGGCAAGTTCTTGGTCAGTGAACCAAGCGGATGCCATTCTTGAAGGATGGCACTTGACATTGTCCTATGGCTTTTATGTGTCAACGTATGTGCACACACACATATGCACATGAGAAGAAAAACTGGGGTGCGGGAAACTAAGCATTTAAAAATTGAGCATTCTGGGGATCATTTTCTAAAAATGGCAAAACGACAGGGACAGAACAGTCAGTGATTGCCTGAGGCTGGAGCAGAGATTAATTGGAAATGGCCCAGGAGAGCCTTTGAGAGATGGGATGCTCTAGGAGTGTGAAGTGGCAGACGTGGGATGCTGTGCACAGATGCTCAAGTTCATCGTCTGGGCCCTTTACAGAAAGTGAGTCATACAAGCTGGTTCAGGAGCAGCAATACCAGGGAATGAACATCACTCCATTCTTCAAGTGTGCTGTGTGGTCTGAAATTTGTGTTAGCAGGGAAAAGATCACTACTAGATCCCCACCACCCCCCTCAAAAAAAGGGGGAAGGGGAGGTGCTGAAGTTTCTAGCTGGAACACTTGTGTTCGCGTGTCCAGTGTGTGGCATCTTCAGGAAGTCTTAACCATCTAGTCATGGTGGGCCACCAAGAAGAAAGGGGTCAGCATGGGTAGAAGAGAGACAAGAGAGGAGAATCAGGATAAATCAATAACAATACAACTGCATATTGTGTGAAATTGTCAAAATTTTAAAGTCTGTTTGTAATATGTGCTGTTTCCTGTCTCTGCCACTAGGGGGTGATGTTAATGATTGTTTATGCATCAGATACTGGACCTTCACTGGGATGGTCAAGTTGGATTCTGGGGTTCAGGATAGCTTTGCAGAGACAAAGCTAAAGTGGGAAATGAGTACCTTGAGCTGTGTGAGGCATAGGAGCTTCCCGGCCTTTGCTGATGTATAGCTGAGGCAGTCCACAGGTCTAGACAGTCTGCAGAACCTGGAGGTTTCTCTGACCCTCTCCAGAGCCAGGGGAGCCACCATCCACAGAATGTCTGGTAGAGCACAGAGCTATAAGCTCCTCAATCCCATGCCAGCTCCCTGCATGAAAACCTGGCTCACGGCCCACCCAGCCAGTCCTGGGCAGCACTCAGATGGGGCCAGCTGGATCCTTCCAGTCTTGACTGGCATGGCGTAGGAATACTCCACCACCCGATATGCCTTAGCCAGCATGTCTCAAGCACAGGATTAGCAGACCCTGATATAAGGTATAATCATGGTGTCTATCCTGTATTAAAACCCACATGTACTTAAGCCCGCCCACCCCTGAGCCAGCCTCCTACCTGAGTCCACCCACCCCTGAGCCAGCCTCCTACCTGGGTCCACCCACCCCTGAGCCAGCCTCCTACCTGGGTCCACACCTGAACCAGCCTCCTACCTGCGTCCACCCACCCCTGAACTCGCCCTTTCAGGCTTTCCAGAACTCTCCCATCTATTCCTTTCTGTGTCCACAGCCAAAGCCCCGAATGATGAAGGATACGTATGTGATTGTAATGACAGCAAAGAAACTTGCCTGGAAAGCCACTCCCCTGATAGCCTCCCAAACATTAACTTCCAACTCACCGTGACCAACCTACACCACTCTGTAAGCATCTCCCACTGGCCAACATCCTCTCTGAAATGCTAGAGCTGCCGGCTGAAGCACCCTTTCTTCCCATCCTTCAGATTTGAATGTGGACGTGATTAACTAGAGAACCCCATGTGTCCAGATTGGAGACCAGCCTGTTTCCCCAGCTGACTGGCCAGGACCTCTCCAGATGTCAGAGCATCGATACAGCCAAAATTTACCCACCATGCATCTGTGCAGTGTGTGGCCCAGGCTCTGCCCTGACAAGTCACTGAGAGTTCAATGCACTATCCTGGGAACTCTGTATCTTGACTGTTGAGAAACAGAAAAGGGGAAAAAAATAGAGGGGAGAGAAGGAAAGAATTTGCCTTCTTCAGTTTCCTGTTTTATATGTACACCCACACTGGGGAAGAAAGCTTTTTGTCTGTCTGTCTTTCTGTCAGCAGGGTCTCACACTAGAGCCCAACCAGGCTGTCCTAAAACTTGCAGAAATCCTCCTGCCTCACCTTCTCATATACCAAGTGGATAGCTTGTATGTGTCCTTGTTTGCTTCTGACACTGTGATAAAACACTGTCCAAAACTGACTTGGGGGAGGAAAGGATTTTTGTTGTTTTTTTTGGGGGGGGGGGTTGGGGAGGGATTGGCCACACAGTCCATCATGGGAAATCAAGGTAGATACTCAAGACAGGAATAAGCAGGAACTGAAGTAGAGGCCATGAAGGAATGCTGCTACTGTCTTTCTTCTTTGGTTTGCCAAGCCTGCTTTTCTATGTGCCCCCAGGACCACCTGCATAGGCTCAGCGCCACTTGTAAACTGGACCCTCCCATCAATCATTAATAACAAAAATAACCCCCACAGATGTGTGTGGTGGAGGCAATTTCTAAATTGAGGTTCCCTCTTCCTAGGTAACGTCCCAGGCTGTGTTAAGTTAGCAAAAAACTACTCAGCCCAATATGCCTAATGCTGATCACCTTTATTGATTTAGATGTTCTTATTCCAAAATCATGCAGACATACATGGGGAAAGGATGAGAGGGGAGGGGGAAGATGGGAAGAGGACAAGAAAGGGTCCACATCATTTGTACTTCCCATCCTTAGCTGTAAGAGACCTTGGACAGACTCTTCCCTGTGGTTTAGGAAAGGCAAATGACCTAGGGATGAACACACAGAGGTATCTCTCTCCATTCTATGTCTTGTGCAAGGCAGAGTACTATGAGCAGACACACCCGTTTCCTTCTTCCTCCATCATTACATGACTAGAGCACACTCCACCTTAGGACCACCCGGGAAACATCGTTGGTTTATAGCAGCATCCGCAGCAGCATCTGCAGCAGCAGCATCCTTGCAATTAAGAAGTGCAAGAATCCACAAGCAGAGAAAGTGGCCACAACTTTGCCAAAATAAAATACATATTTCCCAAACGCCTCCTTTCCTGGCAAAATTGCAAAACAACGAACTTTCTTTGGAGACATTCCTGCAACTTATTCTATGTGCCACCCCAGAGGATGACTTGTTTAATAGCTCAGTTATTGGTCCGGACCTTGCGGACGGTGCCTAGCAAAATTGAATTGCTTTCTTGTTTTAAATGCACGCTTTAGAATAGATTCTCCATCTTGCCTTAGAAGCAAATTGACAGCTAAGTTAAGTTTGCCTCCCACACCCCAGTTTCGTACCATGAATAAATTGGAAGTAAATGAGGTGGGAGTTGGGTTTCCCCACAGAGACAGGACCTGGAATTATTGCTGTGTGGCTGCGAGGCCCACAGAGCTGTTAGCATGTGTCCTCCGGGAGGGAGGGAAATTTGCTGGGCTACCTTTGGAGAGCAGTCACGACTCCCTGGGAAGGATGGGTAAGTGGCTCGCTGTCCAGTCTCGGCATTCCTTCAGTAGTGGGAGCTGACACAAAAGCAAAGCTTCAGGACAGAGGAGGAATGAGGCTGGCTTAGCTCCCCGTGGTAAATACAGACAGTGCAAAGCACTATGTGACTGGACCCTAGCGGGTCACAATGACAAGGGGGACTCTTTTCTACCCTGACTGTTCAGGTGCCCTGAGGAAGCTAACGAAGATCTTTGCAGAGTATTATTAGATATTTTCCCTAGGAGCTAGGGAGCTGGCTCAGTTTGTAAAGTGCTTGCCATCCAAGCATGAGGACCTAAGTCCAGAGTAGAACAGCAAGTGAGTGAAGTGAGTGGTAGGACGGGGGGGAGGGGGGGGGATGTGCTTCTTCTTTAGACTCAGAAGGAGATAGACACAGACCTAAATCTGAATAAAATTTTCTCGGGGGTCATTGATGAACTGTGGCAAACATAGCTGCCATGTAAATATCTTTTCTTGTGACCATGTTCAAGTCCCTGACAAAAATGAGAAAGGACGGATATCCTGTTGGCTCATGTTTCTGAGGGCTCAGTGGTTGTCACTTAGCCCCATGCAGGCAAGCAGAATATCATGGCAGCAGGCATGTGTGAGGAGGGACTGCTGCTCACACCCTGCCAGACAGAAAGCCTAGAGAAAGTATACAAGCATGGTCTGGGAGCAGGACATGTTTGCTAGTGGCCTACTTCCTCCAACCATGCCTCACTTCTCAGCCAACAATGCTGTCAGATTATTAATCCATTCAGCAATTAGTGTCAACCAATCAGAGGCCTCGGGATCTGATTGTCTTGGGAACTGCCTCCCAGACACACCTAGAAGTGTTCTTCACTAATCTTAGGCATCTCTTAGTAATACCACATTGAAAATTGTGATGGATCATTCTAATCAGCACCCAGATAGCACAGGGAAGGGAGGCTAGAGTCCTGTGGTTATGTGAGAGAACAGCATTCCACATAAGAGGAACAAGACAGACGAAGAGACGAAGTCACAGTAACTAAGAAAGCACAGGATAGGGAGGGAAGGAGACAGAGGCTCTGGAAGACGTGATGCTCCAGCAGAGCAGAGACAGGGTCTCCTCATTCTAATCTTAAAGGGCTTGCCTCATATACCATGTAGATAATGGACTCTTGAAATGTGACCCAACCAGCTAAGCTGGAGGATGGAGATCGGCTACCATCCCACTGTGCTCCTGAACGGAATCCTTACAGACTGGGGGTTAAAATAAGGGTTGGGAGCAGAGCTACACCAATCACACGTAAAAATGCTCGCCTGTTCCCCTGAATGGAAAGTGAGACAAGCTCAACCTCACAGCATACTATTGATCCTGGCCCTCAAATTGGAAGAGAAACAAGACCGAAGAAAGAGAATCTGTGCTAGTAAGGAATGGCGGGAGAGTCTCTCATTGAGACGGGGCTGGAAAAGCAGCCAGTGGACAGAGGCATGCTAAACAAGGCACTGTCTAGGAATGCTCGCTGTCAGGACACAGAGTCCTCGGCAGCACAGAACACTGGGGCCTTGGTGCCACAAGAAGCAGCATTCACAATACAGGGAGAAGGCTCCTGTGTGACTGAGCACAGCTTGTCCTGGGGACAGGGAATCATGTTGATCTCTTTCCGGCCCCTGACCCCGACAGAGTCCTTTGGGATGACAGTGACTTTATGAAATGACCCTAAAAACAACACTGGGAGAGAGGATGGTACATTAAGTGGAGTGATCTCCCCTCTACAGAGGGAAATCTATAAGCTCGTTGTTATTCTAACGTCATCAGTGCAGAGGGCACAAAGAGGTCATTCACCTTAGAGAAGTCCAGGTAATGGTCTCTCTTTGGTCAGGACCTTTCTCTGCTACTTCCCAGAGAAACAAAGTCTTCTGACATTGGTGCTCCCACACTGTGGCCATGCTGGCTGGATCTGCTCACCATCAACTGGGCAGGGGACTGGTACACACAGAGGGACAGGTGGCTTGGTTGCCAGGAGATGAGGCATCCCAGGACCCAGTTTCCTCCGTGGGAGTGATACTAACCTTTGCCCCCGCCGAGCTGTACTGAATGAAAGCTCACATGAAAAATTTCTGTGGAGGGTAGGGAGATTTCTGTCCCCTGAAGATGCTAAGTCATAAGGCCCAGTACCTGTGAATCTGAACTGGAGTCAAATTCAGGTAAAGCCTGCGAGTGACTGCTGCTGACCCGGTGGCTGCTGCCCCTTTAAAGAGGGAAATCTGGGTATCTGGCGCTCACTGGCAACCATGGGGAAGGCTGATATGGGTGATGAGGATGACCCAGATGACAAGGGCCTACAGAAGGTAGCCTTAAGCCAGAAAGAGGTAGAAATGTGCCTATTCTGTGCCAGGCTCAGCCACAAGCCCACTACAGTGAACTGATATTTCCTCATGAATGTATCTGAGGTTAAGTGCAGCCAGTAAGGAGGGTTACAGGTCCTATTGGCATCGTCTGGTATTGGGATTGGCTCTGCTTCTTGTACCACCTACAAGAGCTCCAGGGGTCTAGAGCTCATCCATTCTTGAATCCAGAAAAGACCTTTCTTCTTCTAGATGAGGGCATTCAGGAGGTCCTAGAAGAAAAGTTGGTCACTGAAGAAGAAAAGAAAGAGATGAAGGAAATGGACCCCTTACAATGGGGCTATGTTTTGTTTCATCTTCAGAGAGCTGGGAGAAAACATTAGAAATATCTTTCAAAGACAAAGAACTTCTCAGACAAGGTACAAGGAAGGAGTGGACCAGCAGAAGGACACCAAGGTCAGATGAGGACCTGACTGCCCACAGCAATCACTCCAGCCCCAACACCACTAAATGACCCCAAGTGGTCATAGGAGATGCCAATGCTTCAACCCTCGGTGACTGTGACCATCCAACTGTGGTGCTTTTGGTAATCCTGCTATGTCATCAGACAATCAGAGCCCTGAGGGACATGGAAGACCAGGGAGCCCCCTGCTTAGATGACGACACCCCTGAACCTGCCACCTAACTGGGAATGTGCTGTCATGCATGTGATTGCAGCGTGCAGAGCTTCTGTATGATTCTACAGTGTTCAGCGGCCAGGAAGGAAGACCTAAACTCATCCACAGGCATAGTCCCTACCCCAACCCTGGGCAACCCGATAGGCTTCCTGTCCTATGGTTTAGCTGGATCTAGATTGTCTTACCTGGTGTTAGGTGTCTCTGCTCTGCCTGTCTGGTAGCCTGTCTGTGACTCAGTTCTTGTCGTGGCTGAATCATACTCTGCCTGGTCTCTTTCACACCCAGAATCTCCTCTCCAGAGAACACGGGGATGCTCCCCACAGACACTCCAGGGATAAGCATCCCAGTCACAACTGGTTACTTCCCTGTCATTTTTAGTGTGTTTGCATCTCAGACTTCTTAATGTATCAAAGGTAATTCTATCCTCTTTATAGAAAAGATTAGAAAAAATATAATTTGTTCAGAAATGGACATAGCAGTTGATGTGAGGATGCTTTAGCATGTGGGAATGCTTTAACATGCTTGCATTGTTGATTCTTTTCTGCAAAGTAGTCTAGTTACCTGGTGTGTAATGGGGTTGTGAGCAGGGAGACAGGGAAACTGAGAGGCAATTATTAGCTTGAAGCCTCTGGGTAGTGGTGAAGCCTCCGGGTGGTGGTGACACCTCCATGGCCCCGTGAGGCTCTGACCCCCTAGTCATGAGCCCCTGTTTGATCCTCATAAAGCCAACAGGATGGCATGTGTTCATACAGAGGGCTTTCTCTCTTTCTCCCCTCTCTTTGTCTCTCACTCCCCACCTCCCACACACGGAAAGCGGGGAGGGAAGGAAAGAGGGAGAGACAGAGACAGAGCTGTTCCGTGTTCATAATGGACTGAGGAGAGGTGGCCTGTGGCAGCATAACACTTCTCTGGATTGGGTCTAAGGCAGGAGATGGGAGACATCCCTGCTCCCACCAGGCCCTGTGAAAAGCTTCCCCAGGGCTCCCGCTGGAGTCTGGGTTTTAGAAAACAGTGTGATGCTAGGCTCTTACCTAGTATGCTACCCATATCATTAGGAATGTACTCCAATGGAAAGGTATTGGGGAAGTTAAAGAAGCAAAACGTGTGCCTGCTCCATTGGTATTAAACACACACACATATGCACACACATACACACAGACATGGGCACACACACAGGCGCCCCTGCAGGTGTGCATGAGCATACACAATTCTAGCTGTGTGCCTTCGCCAGACCCGGAATCACGACTTGTTCCTTCCAGCCTCCAGCACATTGAGAAATATTTTATTTACCTCATCTGTGCTATCCTGTACAGTACTCCAAAGGAACTCAGAATGATCTGGATTTGCTGGTTCTGGGATGTCAAATAGTCACAAATGACATAGCCACCTCGTCACGAAGAACCTTGATAAATGTGATCCAGGTGATTCTGAAGTTGATAGAAAAGCCAGGGAAGAATCCAGAATGCCAGACTCTCTCTGCCCACATAGCAACAAACTTGCTGAAGTTAACTGGCCAGTGCAATGGCTGTTAAATACAGGGCACTTCTCCCGTGAGTGTGAGCCGGGCTATTTCACAGGTGAAGGGTTTTCTTTTTCTTGTTTCTTATTTCTGTGACTGTTAATCCCTGAAACTGATGTGGCTGAAATTGCTGACATCCAACTAGGCTTTACCAAAGATAAGGGCTAATGTGAGATGATGATGACGACGAAAATGGGGTGTGTGTGTGTGTGTGTGTATATGTGCAGTTGTGAAACTGTAACAACCATTTAGGAAGGTAATCACAATTAGCCCATAAGGGACCACACTGTTTAATGAAGCCACTCGCTGAAGACCCATTCAGAGAGAGAGAAAATGAAAGACAAGCCTGAGCACAACCTGTAATGACCTTGACTTGAGGATTTCCCCCGGTAATCTTAGCATCTCTAATAGCCGCGTCAAGGCCACCCATAATTGGAACCTGACTTCAGGATTCCCATGCACTTTGTAGAGGCAGACAGAGCCTTGTTCATCTGCAGCGTGATGGACCCGACTGTGAGGATCTAGGGCTCTTCTTTTACAGGGACCCTCTCTGTGATGTGTGTCTGCTTCAAGCAAAAGGTCACCCTGAAGAAAAGCAGGGCTTGTGGAGAGGGACTTGGGGGAAACTGAGCCCTAGGTGAAAGGTGCCTATAGAGCCCTAGACTCAGAGGTCTGTTTGCCTCTTTGTGCCTCCATCAAGAGGACTGCATGCAGGTGGTAATCACCCTGCAGACTCAAAAGAACAGTGTTTTCTCTGTCACTCAGTAGAGTGTGTTTGCAATTTTACAGAACATTGACACAAAGAGACTGAGCAGCCGTGCCTGTGGGTGTGGTGGAGCTGCCTCCCAAGGGACAGCAGAGAGAGACAGTTCGGTTTGCAAAACAAAACAGAAACAAACAACCAAAAACCACTTCAAAGAAGAAACTTATGGGCTAGGGGATGTGATTCAGTAGCAAAGCACTTGCCTAGCTTGTAGGAGGCTCCCAGTCTCATGCCCACCACTGCAAAGGGCAACCACAGACAAAAGAAGCCCCTCTGTGAGTAAAGCATCACTTGTAGCCCCGGCTACCCCACATTCTGAGACATGAGGGAGGACTCACCCTATCTCCCTTCTGAAGGGTAGAGGTTTGCAATCCGAGGTGAAGGCTAGCTTGCAGCAGGGCCATGCCCCTCCTAGAAATTGTCTCCCTTTGCCTTTTCTGTCTTCAGCACTCCTTGGAGGAGTGCTACTTACTGGCTTGATCTCCCTGACCTGCTCAGCCTGCTTTCATAAACACCTTGAGAGCATCTGCCCAGCGGTGGCACCATCCACAGTGGGCTATGCCCCTCCCACATCAGTCATCCATCAAGAGAATACCCCACAGGCAGATTTGGCGGAGGCAAGTTTTCAGTTGAGGTTTCCTTTCTTCCCAGGCTGTCGAATTGACAGATGAGATTAGCCATCATACCATTTGAGATGCCATGCTCCCAGGCTCTGAGCATCTTTTGCAGGTAGAGACAGGCATTAGTCAACCCAATTTGGTACCTTTCTTCCCAGAATACTCAAAATTGGTTTCCGCTACTTGCCACCCAGCTGCTGTACACCTCTACTGGGTCCCTGCAATACTAAATAAAGAATACATGTTCTTTATTGTTATTGGAAGCAAAGGAAGATGGTCACATGCAAGCCAAAAGTCAAGCACTCTTAGGACTCCGTTCCAAAGAATGTTCTTTTGATGTAGTTCCTAAGGACGGTCCCACAGTGTGTCTAACAGGAGCAGCCCAATGCTCACCTCAGGAACATGCCTAAGCATCGCCTGGTACCAACAGGATGGACACTGTCCCTTGACTTGGTGTGTCTGGTTCTCTGGCAGGACACGGAACTCCTGAACACAGCCATCCTCACAGGGAAGACGGTGGCCATGCCTGTCAGGGTGGTGTCGGTGGAGGTGAACAGCACAGTGAGGGACATCTCAGAGCTGGTGGAGTGCAAGGCCATGGATGAGGATGTCATCAAGGTATGTGGGCCTGCCGGGGATCTGTTCCAGCCTTTTAGACCCTGGGAAAGTTTATACTGAAGCGAGAGGCTCAAATGGGGTTCAGGTTCCCACAC
This sequence comes from Neodon shergylaensis, assembly GCA_025134845.1. Taxonomy (NCBI): domain Eukaryota; kingdom Metazoa; phylum Chordata; class Mammalia; order Rodentia; family Cricetidae; genus Neodon; species Neodon shergylaensis. The sequence continues at coordinate 2,094,859 of JABTXL010002731.1, read as the reverse complement.
TTGCAGTGACTTTATTCACCATTCTGCCCTCACTTCTTCATTCTGCACCGTGTCATTGTATTTTTCAGATTTCTCAATCACTTCCATCCTTTCTTCCTGCTCCCTCCTTCTTTCCTTTCTCCCTTCCTTCTTTCTTCCCTTCTTCATTCTTTTTTCTCTCCTTCTTCCCCCCATCTTGCATTTATTTATCAAATTAAGCTTAAATCTATTTACCATAAAGAACGTTGTTTTTTTTTTTAAAATCTAGCCCTCAAGAAATACCTCTGAGAGGCTGAGAACACGTGCATTCGCTCACACCACTGTTACTTATCTCTTCCTTTAGACACTTTCAAATTAATCACCCTTATTCACTATACTCACCATGCAGTGCAGGAGACCTAAATCTTCTCTGAGCTGAATTCAAAGAAGCAGGGGCAGAGGTTGCCACTGAGCTGGGCTGGTAGTAGGTGGGGCATGGGAGATGTTGATGGAACAACACGGGATCTCGGTTGGCAGCAACTTGTTGGGAGGACCATTCCGTATCCGCTTAATTTCCTAGAGGCAGAGAAGCTACCTCTCAGCCTAAGAAAGCCAGGTGGGAAGCAAATCCAGAAATAAATGCCACTGCGGTTACACAGAGAGTAACCTTTAACTTCACATAAGGGGTAATGGCATGGAGCCCGTTGCTGATCTTTCCAGGGATGCAATCAGTATCTTTAGGGAAATAAGTATGTTCGAAATGAAAATTGCCTCCTAGAATGAAGCAGGAGGTGGTCATCCCCTGGCTGTTGACCCAGCAGAGCAGAGTGTCCAATCAGCAAGAGAGGTGTGGAGTAGGCAGCTTTAGTGTAGGAGTGAGTCCCTGCAATCAGCCCCATCTGCAGAACCTAGCTCCTCCCTCTGGGTCTTGGGCTCATATCCTCAGGACCCGTGCTCTTTTCCAGGGCTTAGGTTCATCTCCTAGCCTCATCCCTGGGATTCTGGCTCTAGTCTGAGGTCATCAGTTCTGCAGAGCTCCTGTGTGCGACTTGGCATACTGTGGGGCGAAGCAGAGAGTGTACGTATAACCAGTGCCCATTCTGCCGCATGTACAGAGGTTGGGTCTAGATGTTTTCATTGCCATGGTTTTGTGTGACAAAATGGGGTTCCTGGGTCCAGTACAGAGCAGCCACCATTCCAGTAGTTTCCTAAACCCATATCTTGAATGTCATCTCATAAATGAGTGTAGATAGGGTTCGTGACACATGAGTATGTAGCTAGTGGTATCTTGGAGGAAGAACACTGGCTCTGGGAAACTCTGGCCTTATGTAATGGGCAGTAACTGACCACAAGTTTGGGAGTTCTCTGGCATCTTGGGAGAGCCCAAACATATACGACACACTGATCCATGTTCCCCCATCTAAGCACTCTAGGAAGTGTCCCCTAAACAGATACCTGCCAATCAGCCAATGGCTACCACTCCCTAATGGCTCCTGTCTGGGTCACTCAATTTGTTCAATCTGTCAACTTGGCCCTGTGGGGAGGGTGGCTGTTCTCAGGTCTAACATGTACAAACCAGTGTTTCTTTTATACAAATGGGCACACATTTGTAAGAATGACATCAGGCCATCCATATTATTTTTAGTATGAGACTTTTTAGTATGAGAGATTTTATTTTTAGCTATGTGTGTGTGTGTGTGTTTGTGTGTGTGTGTTCATGTGTGTGTGCTCAGAGAGGCTAGAAGGGAGTGTTGGATCCCCTGGAGCTGGAGTTTACGGATGGTTGCAAGTCTCCATGTGGATGCTGGAAAACAAACCCTGGTCGTAAGAGCAGCTAGTTCCCTCAAAAGTTGAACCATCTCTCCAGCACCCATGAACTTTAGAATTATTTTTAGTTACTATAAAAGGTAATGGGTTTCCATATATATTCTCATATATATTATATATTTTCATATGTATTGCGCTATTATGTGTCATTATGCCTATTCTTATCCAATCCCTTCCCCCACTCTCTTCCCATCCATCCACCTACGCCTGGCTGGTCCTCTTCTCCACCCCAAGTTGCCCTCCTTTTTGTCACCCAAATTTCATCACCTTCTCTTGGTCCCCTCCCTTTAGATCTCTTCCTCCCTCTTCGTCCCCTTTCTACTCTCATGCGCTATACGCATGCGTGCGCGCACACACACACACACACACACACAATCTACTCGCAGACATGCACACACACACATACATAGTTCATTGACAGACATGCATGTATAAACATAATCCAAACACTCACACACAGTATATTCACAGACACATACACACATAATCCATGCACACACAAATAATATGTTCATAGACATACACACATAAACCACCCATGTATACATAGAATATAATCATAGATATATATGCACACACATATAGCATATACACAAACTCTGGAGCCAGTTTCTCTGGACCCCAGATATTCTGTATAACAGTGTCCCAGGTTCTTCTTTTTGTGGCTTCTTCCATGTGTACATGACCTTAAACACATGCACACACTTATACATAAATATGTCTAAATATACTCAACATACACAAGGGCTTTTCAGCCCTGGTTTCTTTTGTATTAACAGCGGCTTCTTGCAGTCATTTGCCCAGATTCCTGGCAGTGTACTGTGAATCTCTCTGCCTGGAAATGCTGGGCCATGAAAGCAAGCCAGCAGGCCTGGTAAAATGGCTTCCAAGGCTGAAGGATCTATCCTTTCTCTGCCCCATATGTAGCTTCATCAGTGCCTCAGCATCTGTCCATGAAGACCTCTTTTCTACCTTGAGGTACCTTCGGAAGATGAAGGGTCAGGACACTGGAGAAGCGCAGTGAGCAGCTAGCCCACAGATACCCAGAACAAGGGTTGTGGAAGATATAGATGCTGTATCTGTATTGCCAGTGTCTTGGTGGCATCACAAAGTATCTAGTCCCCTACCTTTAAAATAAAGCTGTCTCACAGCCGGTGACATGGCGTGGATCATGTGCCTGAAGTTGTTCTACTTGATCCTTTAATCATACGAGCGTTGACAGTGCACAGTTGGTGTCTTCATAAATCACAGGCTAACTCACTCGGTGAAGACTGATTGCTGTCCTGAGACAGAGGTGACAGGAAATAAAACAGTTGAGGACTCACCCTCATGAACCTGCCATTGATGGAGGAAACCAACAGCAAAAGATGCAGAAATACTATCCAGGCATTGTGCTAAACAGTATTGGGTTGGGGTGACTTTGAACAAGAGGACCTCCTGTAAAGGGACACTTGAGCCCATTAAGAAGGGGGGGAACACTAACTGCCAACTTGTGCAGGGCTATCTGTACTTACTCTGGGGTGCCCATGATGGGCTCCCTAAGGGTGCCGCCTCACTCTATAGCCTAGCATGTCTTTTCCAGGTACTTCTATGGCCATAGATTGGGCTAATGGACTGGTATTTAAGGGAGGAATCTGTGATATTTCCAGTGTGGCCTGTCATAACCTCCAGGCATCAACTCAGTGAGTGGATCCCAGGGACCTAGCTGCAACCTTGTGGCACGGGATGAAAGGGTAACTTGACCCCTGTGTAACCAGATCCCTGCTCAGACTCCAGAACACAGGAGCAATTCTCTGGGGTTTGTTTATCCAAGGGTTCCTTGGTTGTCTGACAAGCCTTGGTTTGTCCCAGGGCTCCTGTTGATACCAAACTTTACTGAACTTATTACTATTTCACAAAGTTTCTGGGATAAAGCATCACTACTACTCAGTGGCCCCAGAACTATGGCTCTGCCAGATGTCATCTCTCCCCAGAGAATACCTGGCAATATCTGAGACAGTTAGATTGTGATATGTAGGATTGAGACCACTGACATCTAGGGATGCAGAAGATGCTCATAAGCATCCTACAAGACACATCTGACAGCTCTAGTCAACAGGGCAAAGGTTAAGGCATATACCCAGTGTTAAGCAGACAGCAGTGTTATGTGGGGTGTTGCTCATGTCCTAAAAGTGGCCAGTGTGGCAACTTAATGTGGAGGCTGAAGACAGACAGAGATAGACCCTACCCACACCTTTGCTTGGTCACTTGCCTTCTGAGTGACTGCAGGGAACCCAGCCACTCTGAGTCTCAGTATCCATGACTCATCTATAGAGCTCCCAAGACCCATGTGACAAAGACAAACCTCCAGGGTTAAAAAAGATAGGTGTGTGGGCAGAAGAGATAGATAGGTTAGTAAAGCACTTGACTTGAAAGCATAGGTACCTTATTCAAACTCAGTTTCTCAGTGTTAGTACAGTTGACATTTAAGGTGTACCCATCCTTTGGCATGAAGGACTGTCACTGAGCCTTTCAGAGTATTGACATGCAACCCTGGCCTCTTCCACAGTATCTGCCAACTGTAGTGTTCCACCCCACCCCCCAATCATGACGACCATGATTTCCAGAAGGGGCCATAAGCTGGGACAGAGAAGACAAAGAGAACATAGGAACAGCGGTAGGAATAGTAACAGGCTGTGACAATGAGTCTGATCATCAGTTGAGGGCTTTTACAGAGTCTAGAAGGGGTCTAGGATTAAAAAAATAAATAAAATTAAAGCTTGTCCTGGGGTACAAATTGAAGATCTAGGTCATGTGTAAGCCACAGTGGTGTCTTCCTTAACTAATGGCATTTGCAAAGTCCCCATGTCCAAACGCCATAACCATGTTCTGGAATGAAGTAAATTCTGAGCATGCTTTAAAGCTCACTCACCTCCCAACACAACACACTGTAGCTCTGGCAGACACCATCTCCTCCCCCTGGTCTCCTCCAACCCTGCCCAGATCTTCACCAAGTTCCTTCCTTCGGCTCACACTCTATTTTCCTGACCATCTGTCCCCTGCCTGAGCTCAGAAAGGCACAGCCTGTCCAAGCAGACTGGCCTGGGGTGGACCAAATGGACAAGGGCCAGGGCAGCCTGAGGAAGGGTTCCGGCATGCTGCGGGCCTGGCTGAAGTCCACATCCCACTTGCCAGTCAGCGGCTCCTCTCTGTGCCTGCCTTTCCCTGCCACCTCAGCAATGGAAACGACACAGAGAGCCGCGTGGCAGGAAGGCCAGCTGGGTCAAGGCCACCGTCTCATGTTAGAGTCTGTTAACATGCAGGGTTGGAGCAGTCTGGGTGAGCTCTGAACTCATGGCTATAAATGGCGTCCTCTCTGCTGTGGGCAAGCTGCCCTCCTCAGCAGGCCTCGGGGTTCTCATCTGCAAAATAGGATACTGTCTGTATGCCAAGCTCCCGTGAGGTTTCTGCAGCACTGGTGAGGGGAGGGCATATTGCAAGTGGGAAATGAGATCTGGTTGCATGGGAGCCGTTGACAGTCTATATGTACAGAGCTGGCTCATGAGTTCAGAGATGTCCAGGAGGCAATTTTGATTTCCCTGGGCCTGGATTTTACTCATACACAGTGGTAGTCACCAAAATAGAAAGGAAGTAGGCCAGGAGTCTGATTATTGGATCTGCTGCATTTGAAATGTACACCATGTAATCTTATTTTGACAAGAAGGCTGAAGAGGGCTAAGGTTTGTGAGCCTACCTCCATCAGAGATGCGGAAGAAAATAGTTGGATATTTGAAGATCGGCTGCTATTAGAGATAGCATTTAGAGTATTGTGATTAGTAATTAGAGTGACGATGGGCACAATAGGGATAGAAGATGCACAGCTGTATCATTTGAAGGAGTGATTCTCAGAGGGGTCCCAGCCTAGCATCACACAAGACCCTGTGAGATACGTGAGTGTGGTCCCACCACAGTCTTCAAAAGTCAGAGGCTGGGATGGATACCACAGGCTGTGTGTCCACAAACCCTTAAAGTCCCTAGTAGCTAGATGAGAGTTCCCTAGACATCAACGGTTGGCAGTGGGCACCTATGCTTTCTCCATGGAAACTGACTCGCAGGGTCTCCCCCAGGAGGCAGGTAGTGTCCTCAGAAAATACCAACCCCTGAGGGACATCAAAATAAGACAATTGGCTATGTACCCCCCAACCTAGCTCTTTCCCTCCAGGTCTCTGTGGACAGGTGCCTAATGCTGACCCGATTGCCCACCGAGCGGGCATTCGGTTCATGTGCACAGCCCACTAACGGAGATGAAAAGATTCTGAGAAACACAGCCAATGAGCTGGAAACATTCCTGCAGGGATCAGTTTCTTTTTGTAAGAGAATCTGTTCATTTTGTGTGGTACCCTCGTCCCCACTGCCAGCCTCTTAGGACATGATTAATTCATCCGGAGACTTCCCCAGACACCGGTGACACCATCAGAAACAGAAGGGACGATGGCTCTATCATGTGTAGCACTGTTGTACCTTTGGTGTCCCTCCTAATCATTTATATATTCTGGAGAGGCAAGGTTCCCACCCACCCAAGCTCAGAAAGGTAATAAATGAGGCAAGTCAATGGTCTGTAAATTACAACATTGATTAAAGATGTGATTAGTGGTAGACTCTATGCTTGGCTATTATGCTAATATGTTCCCCGATCCGGGACAGCATTTACATGCTAATGATAAGTCTGGGACAATGACTGAAATTGCTTCCCATCCTCACACAGTGTGGAAGCCGTTTTAAACAACTCTTGACCGGTGAGTGAAAAGACCCCTTCCTGGGGCCCCTCCCAACTGCTCCATGCCAGTCCCCAGCAGATGGAGAGAATTCTCTCTGTCTAGCCCTCACCATCTGCCCCGCAAACAGAAGAGACAAAAGTGGGGCCCAGAGTAGTCATACCTGGTCCTTCTGCAGAAAGAGCAGGGTGACTGATCACAACAGCTATTGCTCAGTACAGGGTGTTATGTGGTGAGGTCCAGATACCCAGGGGGAGCTCTGCTCTTTCCATAGGACACTGTCTAATAGGAGATAGATATGCAAATGACAGTTGGAGCTCAGTGTGGTATCATGTGGGTAACACCATTAGCTCAGAAATGGTTGTGAGACTGTTCCTGTATGCAACTTGCCAGTACAAATCATCTCTAAGTAGATTCTCATTGTAGTCAATGGACCTAGAAAGGTTAAGAACTTGCTGAAACTTTTCAGATTAAATTCTTATGTATGCGCCACAGTTGCTTCTACCTCATCTTAGGGTCTCGCTTTCTCTCAATTGTTTTGGCTGTACCACCCCTCACCCCACTTTAACCGCTCACCGCACCCCTACTTCTTGCTTCTCCCCCATCCCTTACCCCTCTCCCACTCCCACACCTCACCCTGTTCCCACCTCTTACCCCATTCCCACCCCTAACCCCAATCCCACCACTCACCCCACTCACACCTCCTGCTCCACATCTCATTCCTTACCCCACTCTCACCCTTCACCCCTCTCCCACACCTTACCCCACTCCCACCCCTCACCCCACTCCCACTTCTCACCCTTCTTGAGGACAAGGCTTCTAAAAGCAGAAATGGAAGGAAAAGGGAAGGAAGGCAAAGGAAGGAGAGCGGACCCAGGCAAAGGCAGGAAGTCACCCATGATATCCCACCCCATCCTCATGAGAACAGTGATAGTACAAATATAAAGATCACAGAGGTCCTGGGTGGAGCAGCATCCCAGGGACTCTTGACATGCTCAGGCCAGGCAAACTAGGGTGGAAGTGTGTCCCCAGACAAAAGTCTGAGAACCACGGATGACCAATGGAACTGGGGGTTGGGGGTGCAGAGACTGTGAGAAAGCATGTGTTGGGCAGGTGCCAGGCCCCTCAGCCATCTGGGGAGTGGAGCCGCTTACCTTCTGAGCAGACATCAGCTTGGATCGTGCTCCTGGAGGCCCCCACAGGCCCTGTGCACACCCAGACTTCAGCCTTAGCAGCAGTTCTCTGCAGATTCAAGTTCACCAGGAGCTTGAAAGCCCTTACCTCCGTTTGTTCTCTGCTTTCTTTCTCAACAAAGACAACCTCAGTCTGAGAACTGGAAGCTGGAAAATATCATGCCTCTTGCCCATGAGTTGGGCAATTATGGATGCTTTCACGAGGCACCCAGTAGCAGCCAGTGCACCTTTCCACTGGCTTCTCTCTTCTTCTGCATACCCGGGTCTGCTTTCTCACTCTTATTCTCTAGGTTCAGTTTCCCATTGAGCTAATGACACTGAATCCTTATCTGGGGCTCTGCGCTGGAGACAAGTGTGCTTCACAATAAAGTCGAACAAACTGGAAGCAGAGCAGATGGCTCAGTCTAGAAAGTGCTCACCAAGAAAGAGGGCCCGAGTTTAGATTCCCTACACCCGTATGAAAACTGGGTATGGGGGCACATCCCTGTAATCCCACACTGAAGGGGGCAACACAACAGGACCCAGAGGTTTGTTGGCCAGCCAGCCTAGCTCAATCAATGAGTTCTGGTTCCAAAAGTAAGGTGGAAAGTGATACTGGAGATACCCAACATCATGGGTTTTTTTGTGTGTGTGTGTGCATGTGCTTACATGCCATATGTACCTACAGACACACATATATATAATACATATATGCACATGCACACATACATATACACATACACACACATATATATACATACACAAAATGCATAACACATACACACATTACATACATATGCACATATATATATACACACATACATATATGCACGCATATCCATACAAATGAACATACATGCACGCACACACATGCACATGTGCACATGCTTGCGTTCTCTCTAAAAGAACTGAATGTGGGTTATCAAAACAGCCACGTGACCTCCATCTTCTCTCTCTCCTCTGTCTTTACAGGTGTCAGACCACTGCGACTATGTCTTTGTCAATGGCAAAGAGATCAAGGGCAAGGTGGACTCCGTGGTGAATTTCACCTACCAGCACCTGAGCGCACCCTTGCATGTCACTGTGTGGGTGCCCCGGCTTCCCCTGCAGATCGAGGTCTCTGACACAGAACTCAGCCAGGTTAAGGGCTGGCGGGTTCCCATCGTGGCCAGCAAGAGGTGAGCGGTGGGTGAGAAGATGTCCTTAGCCATAACAGCACCGACTGGATTTATAGATGCCATTGACGGGACCAGGGCAGGACCCAGAATGCAGTAGAAGCTGGTGTTCCCACAGCCATGATCTCCCTAGCCCTGACAGCATACTCTTTGGAGGTCACAGTTCCAGGTCCCCTGGCAGAGTAGGATGATGTTCACCCTGGAACAGGGGCTTCCGATTGCAGAAAGCCACAGACCATTCCCCTGCGTGGATCACAGTTCTCCCTGAACAAGCCCATCTCAGCTGAGAGAGGGCTGCCACCAAAGCCCAGTATCTCACACGCACTTCTCCCTTACAGACTGTCAGGTGGTTCCCAGACAGTTTCCCAGAACTCCTTCATTTTGAAGAGTCAAGAAGACCAGTGTCCTAGGGAGATGAGTCGATAAAGTGTTTGCTGTGCAAACAGAAGAACCTGTGATCCATCCCTAGACTGTACATTAGAAGAAAATGCTGGGCATGGGCGGACAGGTGGGGCATTGATATTCAACCGGCCTAGCCTAATCCATGAGTTCTGAACCTAGAAGAGACTTTGTCTCAAAGGAAACAGAAAATGTCTGAGCATGACACCTGAGGTTGTCATTTGGCTCCACATGCACACACATGCCCACACTCTCTCTCCACACACACGCACACGCACAGAGTGGCTGCTTATGGGGCCGTGTGAGCTTAGGAAATGGCAGCTGTCTTTTTGCCAGGCAATGCGCTCAAGCCTCTGCATTGCCCAGAAATGGATGCCTGGCTCCCGTGGGGGCCCGAGACTCCCATCTTAAGCATCGCCTTCTGAGACTGAGGCATACACCTGCCCTCTTGTGGTGCTCTATGCTTCTTCCCCCCCCCCATGTCTGAGACAGCACCTTTCTTCCCACACAGACCCACTCGGGACAGCGAAGAGGAGGAAGAAGAGGAACAGAAAGGCCGGGGTTGTGCCCTGCAGTTCCAGCATGCCACGGTGCGCGTCCTCACCCAGTTTGTGTCGGAGGGTGCTGGGCCCTGGGGCCAGCTGAGTCACCTCCTCAGTCCAGACTGGCAGTCTGACATCACCCACCTGGTGGCTGACTTCATGAAGCTGGAGTCCCCGCACATAGCCACCCTGCAGGACAGCAGGGTCCTGGTTGGGCGGGAAGTTGGGATGACCACCATCCAGGTAGGAAGCAGGAACTTGGGCTCTGTGTCCTTGGCTGGTACCATTCTTCCTGGGACTAGGGGTGCCCTGGGGGTAAGGCAGGTCACTGTGACCAGTTCATTGTCTCCATGATGGCTCCACAAGGTGACATGGGAACAAGAATTGGACTTGGACCAGCCCTTCCATTTCCAGTCTTCCCTTACCCATGGGAGCCCACCTCAAGGGCTGCACCCACGTTCCCACCAGTCCCACCTCCCACATAGTTCTCCAGACTGCCTTCTATCTCCTTGCATAAGACTTGCCTTTGCCCTGTATACTGCTGCTGCAAAGGCAAGGGTGGGCCTGGAATTTCCCTTCTCTCTTCTTGACTCCATTATCTTATGTGTTTAATTCAATACAATTTATAATATTGTATCACTCAAAAGAATGTATAGGATGGTTGGGTTTGGGTCAGATAACAGACAGGAGTAGCTTTCCTCCACCCCTCAAGTCCCACTTGACTTTCACCACCCTTCTAGAATGTCCTGGCGGATGCTAACCCCATGGTAAATGTTCCATCATTTCACCTGCACAGTTCCAGCCCAACCCTGGGCTTGTAGGATGAGACAGGGTGGCTTTCTGCAAAGAGGCAGTGTGATGATGGAAGGCAGGGACTGATAGAGTTCTGTCACCCCAGTTGATCCATAGTTCCCTTAGAATTTAATTCATGCTGCACTGAGTCTGCGTGCAGCTCTTCATGCATCCAGCCTGCAGGATCATCAAGTACACTTAACTAGGTTGTGCACCGTACGAATGGTCCATTACCTAGAGGGAAGGGGCTGTTTCTTCTTAAAATGGAATGGTTTTGTGATTATTTCTATTTACCAATGGAAGTAAAGTTTCAGGGAAGGACTGCAGTGGCTGCTCAAAAAGGCTCAGTGTGGAGCCAACAACAGTGACAGAAGCCTGTGTGCCTCCTTATGGTCTATGTTCAGAACCTCTGGCCCATCTACGGGGGCGTAGGGAGTCTTAACATGGGTTCCTTTACCTGGAAATGGGCATGATGGCGCTTCTGTGCTCCCACTGTTTCCGCAGGTGTTGTCCCCACTGTCCGACTCCATCTTGGCAGAGAAGACAGTAACTGTGCTGGATGACAAAGTGTCCCTGACAGACTTGACTGTCCAGGTGGTGGCTGGGCTGTCTATGACCCTGCACCCCATCGCAGAGAACAACAAGGCTACCACAGCTGTGGTCACAGCTGAGGAGCTGCTGCGGGCCCCAAAACAGGTAGGGGTTGAGGTGGGACGGGGAGGCCATGGGGCTGGTTCAGCAGAAGAGTTGGAGAAAGATGGCTGACAGCATCCCCCCGCCCCCACCCACGCCACAGTCCCACCCCATGGCATACTCCTTACCCTCCCCATACTCGCAACCTTCACCACGCTCCCACGCCACAACTCCACTCGCACCCCTCGACCATCTTCCAACCTTCAACGAGCTCCCAACCCTCACGCCACTACCAAACCCAACCCAGTCCATACTCTCACCCACTGCAAGCCCTTACCCAAAGTTCAAACCCTAACTCTGCTCACCCCACTCACCCCTCTCCCATCACTAACCCAGTCCCAACACAAACACTGATTCCACCCCACACCAGATCCAACCACTCATGCCACGCCCACCCCTCACCCAGCTCCCACCCCTCACCCAGCTCCCACCCCTCACCCAGCTCCCACCCCTCACCCAGCTCCCACCCCTCACCCAGCTCCCACCCCTCACCAAGTTCCTACCCCTCACCTAGGTCCCACCCCTCACCAAGTTCCTACCCCTCACCAAGTTCCCCCCCCTCACCCTGCTCCACCCCTCCCCCACCTTTTACCCATCATCAATCTCCCACCCCTCACCCAGTTCCCACCCCTCAAGCAGCTCTCACCCCTCACCCAGCTCCCACTCCCTCATCCCTGTCCCACTGCTCACCCCTCTCCCAGCCCTTACCCAGCTCCTACCAATCACCCTCCTCCCACCCCTTACCCAGCTCCCACCCCTCACCCTGATCCCACTTCTCACCCTGCTTCTATTCCTCCATCTGCTTCTCACTCCACCTCACTGGACTCCATTCCCAGAGCATCCTCCACTCCCACTCCTCTCCCTCATCCCAACCTTCACCCCACTCCCACCCAATCTCACCTCACTCCCACAGCCTCCTCCCAGTCCTTCCCCAATTCCCTCCCCTGGGCTGAGGATGCAACGATCAGACCAGGTCAACTGCTCCCTTGTGTTTCCCTAAGGATACAGATACCTCCAGGACCCATATACCCCGGCAGGTACAATCCTGCCTGCTCTCTGTCTCTGGTTCTCTGTCCCCAACTCTCTGGAACTCCCTTGTGCTTAACAGGTCCCTGCCTGCCATGTCCTTCTGAAATTCTTTCCTTGCATATCTTCTGATATGAGATGTGTTCCCCTGAGCTCAGTCTTCTGCTCACTCTCCCCTCAACACTGTTTTGGCTCATTTCCACCCATAGTTTCAACCTGCTCTGCTCACTAAGGCCATCTTTACAGCCCTGACGATCTCTGCCTTCTCTCCCACTTCCATTATGCATTCACTACACCACAGAAATCACTGCTAACATGTACTCCACGCCTGATTGCTTTTGACCTTCTGGAAATGGGCTATAGGGTAACTTGCCATGGGGGCAATGCTTTGCAGAGCTGACCCTCTGCTGTGCACAGTAGGCTCACAGCAAACACCATTACAAGTCAGTGGAGGTTGGGAGCTGGTAGAAAGGGAGAAGGAAACATGGAGTACCACATGCTTCTGAACTGAACAAGATTCTGGAGGTAGAGCTCTGGGAGGATCCAACCTGGACCTCAGTCCTTAGAGGGAACCATTTCATCTCATGTCTGAGAATTATATTGGAATCAACTATTGTGTGCTACAAAGAAGGTCTCTGTCACCATTCCCTTTGTGAGTGTCAGTCACTACCCATCACTGTTAAGAACAGAAGCATTGGGGACCTCAGGACTCCACCAGGGTAGGCCTCATATTGGCTCAGGCATTTGTTTCCAAAGCTGGTTCCCACGGGTGACACACATCCAGGAGAAGTTGGCAGGCTGAAGTGAAGCTCCATGTAAACCCCAATGTGGACAGGGTTTGCCAGGAGTTTGGCCTGCTGTGAGTGGCATGGGCAACAGGCTCCTAGACCAGACAAGGAGGCAGTGGGGCCTCCAGTCCTTCACACAGTATAATGGAACAAAACAGGCTCTGTGGGAGTAGATATACTACTAAGACAGAACACAGTGACCATCTGTGCAGGCAGAACAAAGCCAAGGGGGTTTGGTGCTTCTAGGGAAAACCAGAAAAATCCCAGATGCCCTGCAGGGTTTAAGTATTGGCAGACACAAGCTGCCTATTTTATGACTGAGTTAGAGGTGCATGATTTGTGAAATCCACATGACCTCATCATCCCTGCTTAGGGTCTAAGGACCCTGGAATGGTATTCAGCACACATGGGTGTATCAGCTAGCTACTGCTGTGTAACAATTAGGACTGCCTAACAACTTACTGCAACATTGTCCCAGTTCTGTGGAAGCCCAGCTGGGCCCTGAGTGCAGGGTGTTACAGTACTGACTTCTCATCCAGGGAAGGATCTACTTCCAGGGGTTTGCTGTTTGGGAGCAAGATCCTTGTTGTGAATGATGAGGTCCCCATCTCATAGTCAGTTATTGTAATTGTCAGGTGCCTCACTTAGGTCCTTTTGACCATCAGTTCCTCTTCCCCCACTTCTCACCTCCCTCACCCACAATATAGTCTGCCCCAGGCTCTGTCACCCTCCTCTACCATCAGCAGCAGGAACTGGTGACCCTAAAGGAGGCAATAACTCCACCATCCCCTGGCTAGGTAGCCCAGGAAGCCATCTCTGTCCCATAGAGAACTTCACCATGTGACACAGATGAAAAGGGGCATCCCTCACCATGAGCCCAGCTTCTGGAAACTCTACCAAGCTGTCTTTGAAAAGCCATCCTGAGCCAGGCAGTGGTAGTGCACGCCTTTAACTCCAGTACTGGGGAGGCAGAGGTAGGCAGATCTCTGTGAGTTCCAGGACAGCCAGGACTACACAGAGAAACCTTGTCTCAAAAAACAACAACAACAAAAACAAAACAAAACAAAACAAAACCAAGCCATCCTGTCCAGCACAGTAGACTTTGGTCCCGAACATCAGCTAGAGAGACTGGGAGTGCATTCCAGCCTTGTCCAGTCTGCAATGATGGTTCCTCCGTCCTCCTCCCTGAAGACAGGAATTGACACTGTGTTCCAGATTGTAAATGAGAGTGAAAACGTGATACACTCTTGCAGCCCAGTTGTGGAGAAGTAGAGACAGTAGGATTCCAGGGCTTTGCTGGCCAGCGAACCCAGCTGAATCAGCAAGCTTCAGGTTTAGTGAGACCCTGTATCAAGGTGGAGAGCCACTGAAGAAGAAACCTAATATCAACCTCGGATCTTCATGCATGCAAGAAAAAAGGTGAGGGTCCGAAGAACAGAGGAAAAAAGTCAAAAAGCTGGAAGCTCTTTGCTAAGATGGAACATGGATTAGAATGGACAGGCAGCGTAGCCTCTAGGATATAAGATAAAACCACTGTCCTCATCCAACATGACCCATCTGTCTTCATCAACCAGAAGTAATTGGATGCCCAGGCCAGATGCAGGAGACTTATAGATAGAGCAGCTTCAATTCGTAAGTATGACTCTCTAAAGAAGCAGGGTCTAAATCACTGGTGGCCACGTGTTATTTGAAGTCACTCAGCATTTATTGTCTTGGGAGATGTGAGTTGGATTCTCCAGTGAGGTTTCCAGCCTTGCTGTAATGAGATGATAACAGGACCAGATCTCAATCACAAGGCAGAGCTGATGGAAATGGCCCTGACCAGACTGAAGTTTCAATCCCACTATCGGTCCTTCAAGCAGGACTTGGTTTATATTAGTGTACTTCTCTGTCCAGGTGGGGGAAGAAAAATTAATTCCAGATGAAAGGCAGCCACAATGAACAGTGTTTATCTCACAAGGCAGACTCTCCTGTGTGTGTCATTCATAGCTTCCTTTCTGAAAATCCAGAATATGAGCCTTGCTTATTTTTAAGCATGGGTGGAAGAAAAAAATAAATGAGTTGCCTAGGATTCTGGCGGGTGGTGTGAGTATGAGAATGGGTGACACAGATGGGGCTCCAAGTGTCGAAACCAAAGGCACAGGGCCACACTCTGTCCGTATCAGTTTCCCCACATGCTGAGGCTGAAGCAAAAATTGCTTGTTTATCTGGACAATGAAGGCCCCTCAGCAGACAAAGCAGGCAGTGTGCAAGGAAGGGAAGGGCAGGTCCTGTATATACGTCACCCACTCAGCCACTGATGAAGACACGTTCACCCACCGATGCTGCCAGAGAGACCATACCAGACTAGAAAAGGCCAGGGATGTACCATGCTCAAAGGATGAGGGAGCTGGGTTTGGTAGAACACCACCGATCCATTGTTCATCAGGGACAGCCCTAGTGGCTGTGAATTCCTTGGCATCTCTGGCTTCACTCAAGAACTCAGGCTCCAAAGCCAGAGGATGCTTGTGGGCAAAGATGAATACGCAGAGTTGATGGTGGAAAGCCAAGCTCATAGCAGCTGAGCGGCAGGATAACTGTTCCACACCATCGTGAGACTTCAAATTAGTGCAGAGTCTAACTCAGAAACATAACTATTCCCCTTTACCTTTTTTCCCCTCATCTTTGGACAAAATCCTAAGTGTGCCCAGCCCTCTGTGCTTTCTTGTTTTTTGTTTGTTTTGTTTTGTTTCTGAAAGCTGTATAGACCCCACATAGAGCTGTTTGCAGACTTCCATTGTTGGCATTAACTCAACAATTAGGAAGGGTTTCTCTCTCCCCCTTTTCTCTTCTAGGCAGCTGCCAAGATTTACATCTTGCCTGTCCTGTATTTTTTCTCTCAACCTCCAATAAAATAGTCACACTTTAAAATAGTGGAGAGAAGA
Source organism: Neodon shergylaensis (assembly GCA_025134845.1). NCBI lineage: Eukaryota > Metazoa > Chordata > Mammalia > Rodentia > Cricetidae > Neodon > Neodon shergylaensis. Next base: position 2,078,809 of record JABTXL010002731.1, on the reverse strand, counting down.
GGAGCGGTCAGCAGTGGCCAGTGCAATCCCCCTTGCTCTACAGAACTTTGCTCTGGCCTTTCTGTTCCAAACAGCAGAGACTCAGCCTCAGTTGCCCTAAACAGAAGGAAGCAGCCTGTAGGCAGGCATTCATGCCTTCAGGGACAACCAGCGCCCAGACAGCACCACCTGAAGTCTTTCTTCCACTGCTGCCATTTGTCTTCATGTTGGATTGCAGTCACCAGTGCTTAATTTTGCCTTTCTTATTCTGATTTCCTCTTGAAGCTTGTAACTGGACGACTGACCGAACTGGTTCTCCTTATCCCTCTCCACCTGCCTGTCTTGTCTTGCTTGTCTTCCTAGTCCTGAGTAGCATGCTGGTTGTGTTGGCTAGTGAGCTGGCTCTCTCCTCAGGCGTGTCTTGCCTGCTGTATAAGGCATCCCAAGTAACTCACTCACTTTCTCCCTCCCCCAATTCTTTTCTTTGAGATGGGGGTCCCGTGTAGCCTAGGCTGGCCTCCGTAACTGAAACTGACCTTCAGCTCTTGAGCCTCCTGCCTCCACCTCCCAAGTCCCAAGACTGCAGGCAACATACCTCTCAGTTTTCCATTTCTAGAAATTCTGTGTAGGTCTCCACACATCCCTGCCTCTCCCCCCTCACCTCTGCTCTCCTAGAGTAGTTTCTGCTTTAATTTCTCTTTTGCCATTTTATTTCATTAGCGATTGTTTTTTTTTCTCGGTTTATTTTAATCCAGTCTTTTCCAGTTGTTCCTGAATCTCTAATATTAGTCTGATCATCTAGGCTTTTAAATTATTATTATTATTAGTAGTAGTAGTACAGTGTGTGGGTATTTGTGTGTGTGTGTGTGTGTGTGTGTGTGCACGCACGTGTGCATGCCAGAGCAAATGTGTGGAGGTCAGAAGACAAATTTAAGCAGTCTGTCCTGTCTCCTTTCACCTTGACAGTGGGTTTTTGAGACTGAACTCCTATGGCGTCAGGCTTGCACAGTGAGGGCTTTGATCCACTCAGCCATCCCACAGACCTCCTGTGTGTATTTTTAACGCGCCTTTTGTGACACCTGCCGCCTACCCACAGATGGAGTTTTGCTTTTATCGGGGGAGCCTTCTGCAGCTGTTGCTTTACCTTGCTCTGCTCCCGAGGAGCTCCGTGTGGTTCCATATTCACTTGGGTCCAGCTTCCAGTCCATGTCTCTGCTTCCCTTCCCTGTGGCCCACTCCCTGTGGCCCACAGGCAGTGCCACACCAGCCCAGGACTGAATATAGCTTTCTTGTTTCCACCAGTGGCAGAGAGGAAAGAGATTTTTCAACCTGTCTTATGTAAAGAGGCTCCCACTGCCTCCTCTTGCTGTCACAATAGGGGCTAAGGTGGGTGTGGCCAGGTGAGCAACCAGAAAGGCTCCCACAATCAGGACTGGTCTGGTACACCACAGTGAACCTTTAGGGAAAGGCTAAGCATAGCTGTTCTGGGTACACCTAACCACGAGGCTTGGGCACTGGCTGATCCCTGGGTCTCCAGCACAGCACAGCTCTGCTAACTTCTTGCTAACCTGACAGCCGAGGGACACGCTGCTTAAACTTGTTGTAGTGGCATCTGTTTTGCAAGAGAGGCATCCTCTGAGCTGACTCCTAATATGCTTAGGTGCTCTGTTTGTGATCCCTTCCCCTGTTAGAATTGTAAAGAGTTCCAGGTTTGTCCTGGTAACCAGCAAGTTAAGGATCCATCCACGGTGCTGAAGGTGAGGGCTCCCACAGGAAATGCCCTGCAGCAATCCATCTAGGTGGATCTGTGTCCACCATCTCACTGCATTATCCCTGAACTGTGCAGTAGGCAATGTCTGTGCTTACCAAGAACATAGCAAGCATATGAGGACGGGGCCAGAAGCTCTCAAACTCCCTTCCCTGATCTCCACAATGGAAGAGTTTTTATGTCTGTTTGGGCCTTGGCTGAATGATTACAGGTCTTTTTTGGCCTGGACTTTGCTGGTCTGTTGGTCTGTTCTAAGGCAGCTGAGCTGAGCCCACCAGGTATCATAGGCAGATCACTATTGGCCACCTGACAGTCCTGCAAAGAGTGTGCCATGGCACACTTCCAAAGGGAAGATAATCTTGTTTTTCTGTTTACCCCCACAAAGCAAAAGGCACCTTTAAGACCCTGTGGAAGAATAGGGTGGGGAGGGGAGAGAAATTAGTCAGGGTCCTCTGGAGGAACAGAACTGAAAGAATGAAGCTCTACATTACATTAGAAGGGGATTTAGTAGAGTGACTTACTGGCTGTGGTCCAGGTAGTCCAATAATGGCCATCTCATGATGGAAAAGTAGAGAGCCTGGTAGTTGTTCAAAGTGTGAGCTTGGATGTCTCTATAGTTCCAGTCTAGCTCAGGAGTTCTGGATGATTCCTGAAGGGCTGCTGGTCTTCGGTCCATGATGAAAACCTGAAGTTGGATATAATACCAGCTGCAGCAATAGGGTAGATGAACTTGCCAGCAAGAGGGCAAGCAGGCAAAAAGCAATGCTTCCTTCCTCTCTGTTCTTTTATCTGGGCTGCCGATAGAGGCGTGGCCCAGGTTTAGCATGGGTCTTACTGCTTCGGGTAATCTGATTAAGGAAATTCCTCCCAAGAGTGCCCAGCAGCAAGGGCTTCTATTGATTCTGAATGTAGTCAAGTTGACGACCAAGATCAACCATCACAGGAGAGAAGACAAGCAGTCTCTTTTTTGAGACAGTGTCTCATGTACCCTGGAATGACCTCGAGCTCCTTGCTTCCAACTCCATCCCAGCCCTGGAATAAAAGGGATGCTCTACCACATCTAGGCTAGGCAGTATGGGGAGTCAAACCCAGGACTTCATGGACTCTAGGCAAACATGTTACCAACTGGTCCACATTCCCAGCCCATCGTTTTCAGTTTCAGGTCTTTGGCTCTGGCAGAATTTCCTGCCTCAGTTTCCCACCTCTACAAGTCTCCATTGTCCTATGAGGCTAATGAAGCCCAGGAAAAATGGTTGGCAAATAACAAAAAGCCGGTCCAGGACTGTGTGTGTTTTCTGCATCTGGCTGATGCTGGAGCCGTGTTAGGGTATCTCTCGGGTGGAAAGCATATTCACTTCCCCCGCCTCACTGGCACCAAATCAGGACTCCATGTCACCCTTCCTATTTCTTTGGTGGTGTTCTAGGATGGGTCCCTGGAGATAAGGCACCCCCCCAAGTGGTTCTCATGGTCTCTGTCCCTGCAGGAAGCTATAGTCAGCACATGGCTCCAATTCAGTGATGGCTCAGTGACACCCCTGGACATCTATGACACCAAGGACTTCTCCTTGATGGCCACCTCCTTGGACGAGACTGTCGTGTCCATCCCACAGCCCCTCTCACCTTGGTGGCCCACTGTGGTGGCTGAAGGAGAAGGCCAGGGCCCATTGCTCCGAGTGGACATGTCCATTGCTGAGGCCTGTCAGAAATCCAAACGCAAGAGTGTGCTGGCTGTGGGCATCGGCCACGTGGGGGTCAAGTTTGGATGGGACGATGCTGATGCCATCAAGACTAGTGATAAGGATGAGGAGGAAATAAAGAACCATGCCAGTGATCGCCGGCAGAAGATTCAGGACCTGGACCACCCAGGCCAGGATGAGCGCTACCATGGCAACTCTCCTGGGGATCGTGAGGAAGGGGCCCTGCTGAGTGCCACCACCACTGCCAAGTCCCTGCTGGATAACAAAGTGGGGAAGAGTGGCAGGCTGGATGGGGCCAGGCTGCACAGCATCCCCATAGACTTCACCAACTTCCCAGCCCATGTGGACCTCCCCAAAGCCGGAAGTACACTGGAGGAGAATGGTCTGATGCAGACCGCCCATGGCCTGAGTGACCTGGAGATTGGAATGTACGCCCTCCTGGGGGTCTTCTGCCTGGCCATCCTTGTCTTTCTCATTAACTGTGCCACCTTTGCCTTCAAGTATAGGCACAAACAGGTGCCTCTGGAAGGCCAGGCATCCATGACTCACTCTCACGACTGGGTATGGCTGGGCAATGAGGCAGAACTCCTGGAGAACATTGGGGATGTGTCACCTCCCCAAGATGAACACACGACCATCATAGACCGAGGGCTGGGAGGCTGCAAAGAGAGCAACCACCTGCTTCTTAATGGTGGCTCCCAGAAGCACATGCAGAGCCAGGTCCACAGGCCACCTGGCTCCGGGGGGCGGCAGGGCAGGGAGCTCAGGCAGGAACCTGCAAACTCACCCACCTCCAAGATGAAGAAGGTGAAGTTTGCCACCTTCACCATGCCACCCGAGGACAACTGCCCCACAGTGAACTCTGTCCTCAGTGGTGACGATGACATCAAATGGGTCTGCCAAGACCTAGATGTGGGCACATCTAAGGAACTCAGAACCTATCTGGAGAAATTCCAAGACAATGTGTAGCATTCTGGCCACCTCTCCAACTCGGACAGTGTCCTCCTTTCTTCCTTCCCTCGGCCGAGTAGCTGGATGGAGCAAGCTCCCAGTGGACTGAGCGAGGAAGATTGGGGCCCACAAAATGCCAGCTAGCCGTTTAGAAGCTGGGAAGGGAGGTTTTTATATTAAAGGGTTTTTTGTTTTGTTTTGTTTTGTTTTGTTTTGTTTTGTTTTGTTTTGTTTTAGCAGTTGAGAATGGATAGGTTTCCAGAAGTTTGAGTCTCTGACTCCACAGGGAGGCAGAGTGGATCCATGACAGAACTACTCAGAGGTGAGAGGGTTATTTTCTGACTCAAGATACACTGCAGACAAGCTACCAAAAATATTTGTTAAAAAAATACAAAAAAGACAAATAAAAAGACACAAACGACTGTTGGTTTATATTTCTAATAAAGGAACAAAATGTAAACACAGGGCTTGCTAAGAGGCAGCCTCCATTTTAATTCAATCTTCATGTTTCTGAGGACAGCCCGTGTCCATCAACCTGGTGCCCAGGACGAAGTACATCTTGTACTGGTTGTCTCTTAGGAAGAACAAGAATTTTACATTCAATTCTATATCTCTTTTTGCTTCCATGTCTCCTTCTTGTGTCCTAGGCTTCCATTTGATTGAATTTCATGTTTATTTCCAAGGACCGAGTGGTATATTTTCCTAAATGAAATATAAATTATATTTCTATTCACTTGGTAGGGTTTTTTTTTCCTCTTTGTAGGAAGATCATCAGTGAGTCTGAGCTTGATGTTGTAACATTAACCTGTTTTTATATCTCCCTGCTTTGTTGACCTTTTCTGGCTTTTTTTTTTAAACAATATAGGAAGTGCTCAGCTCCTCTCATGGGAAGAGCGAGTTCCACAGCCATCAGCAGTTGGGTCAGGCCAGCAGGTGGAAGAGTGTTCACAGCTATCTGAATAGGATGTGGCCAGGAGAACAGGGCGCAGACTGTGACACCCGGCCACTCCCTGTGAAGTCAGAGACTTGGTGTCTCCCTCAGTGTGAACACTGTAGAGAGATGTTAGTCCAATCATAAGGGCAGGGTGTTCAGAGCCAGGCAGATGGGCCATGGCTACCACAAGAGACAGCCAACACTGTACTGAACTAACAGAAAAGATGTTTGGGGGTAGAGTTGAGTTATCAGATTTTATTGGGCAGGGTGAACCAACATAAGCTCAAAATGATAAAAAAAAATCTATGTTAGATTGTCAATCAAACTGTGGCTTTGCACAGTGGTGTAACAGCACAGCACAGAATTGTATCCACTCGGAGCAGAGTGATTGCATGAAAAGCAGGGGTGAGCAGATGAACTCCTAGGATGTCCAGGGCCTGGTGCTCTCTGTCCATCGGCAGAGGGAGAGGACACCCGGTACTGTGACCCTCAGCGGAGCAGCATTCATAGACATACCAGGGGATGGCCATTGTTTTCGTTTTTTTCTATTACTAAAATCTGTAGCTGAGAAAAGGTCCTGGAAGCCTGGTGACCTTGGTTGGACATCGGACACGTATATTTGTAGCATTTACAATAGATTTTCAAAGCTATTTATTTAACCTGTGGTGGCAGATGTCATTAAAACGCTTGCCATGGCTTCACAAATGAGCGTCTCATGGGATTTTCTTGTTTCATCTACTTCCTGCCCTCCGATCCTGACCAGATAGAGCTGAAGCATTCCCCTGTTAAAGAAGAAGCGACACACCTGCCCCTCCCTCGCTTCATTCGCGGTCAGATCCAGAGTTATTTCGATGGAATACAATCTCTATCATATACCCACTGCCACCTACCTGTCTTCGGGTTACAGCAGGGCAGCTGGAGGCAGCTGGTCACAACCCAGTCAGGAAGCAGAGAGAGACAAATGCTGGTCTCAGGTCATTTTCTCCTTAATATTCAGTCTGGGTCCCCAGTCCATGGGATGGGGCTGCCCACGTTCAAGGTGGGTCTTCCCTCCTCAGCTAATCCAGTCTAGAAACTCTCACCCAGACACACCCAGAGATTTATCCCCTATGTGACTCTAGAGCCTGATGAGGTCATCAATGGCAACCATGACTACCCAAATCCCAGGGACCCCCTAAGTGGCAGCTGTCATTAAAGACTTTCTAAAGAGATGGCTCAGTGGTTAAAACACTTGCTGTGCAAGCCTGAGGATCAGAGTTCGGATCCCCAGAGTCCATAGAAATGCTGAGTGGTCATGATGGCCCATCTGTAATTCTAACTGCAGAAGGCAGAGACACAGGATCCACCAGAGCAAGCTGGCTCTAGAGACACACCATATCAGTGAGCTCTGGTTTTGATTGACAGACCTTGCCTCAATGAATAAGGTGAAAGATTAATGGAGGATGATTTGTGACGTCATCCTACAGCCTCCACATGCATGCTCACCCACATACATGCAAGCAAGCATACATATTCACAAATCTCTAGTAATCTTAAGACACGAATATGACCTCACTTACAGGGTGAGAGTTAAGTTGTCCAGACCCTCGGTCATCTCTTTCCTCAAGGGTTCACTGCTACTCTGCCCAGCACCAGCTCCTCCGCCCAGCTTTCTTCTTGGTGTGAACTCAGACAGACCATCACGGTCTGTGATACAGACCATGCAAACATGGGATACCTAACCCAAGGACCCACTTGTCAGCTCACCTTTCAAGAGAATCTTTTTTTTTTTAATGCAGATGTTTTTCATCTGGTTCTAATGTGGATCACCAATCCACTTAACACCAACTGACTGACTGACTGTACCTTCACTTGTAAAGGGTGGGGTGATGAAGAAGACTACGAGGCTATCAGTCAAAGGCAGAGGTGGAGAACTGCAGGCAGATGTGAGCCACACAGCTGCTCCGGTGTCACCTCCTGTTCCTGGACAGACTCACCCACTCTTCTCATGGTTTTTGAAAATGTGATGGGCTGGCCCAGGTGTCGACTTAGTTGGTAAATCACTTGGCAGGCAAGCATGAGAACCCAAGTTTGACTCCCCCATCCCAGAACTCACCATCTTCTAAAGTCGGGAATGTTGACCCGTGCTTGTAGGCACAAGGGAGGCAAGTGGAACCCTAAGTTTGATGGCCAGCCAGCCTAGCCTACTTGGCAACTTAGAGGCCAGTGAGAGATTCTGTCTCAAAGGAAAATGTGAACAGTTCCTGAGGAACAACAGTGTTGTCTTCAGACCTCAGCACACACGCGCGCTACACACACACACACACACACACACTGTGGATCAAAATAAAGGAACAGACTACTTCTCAAGTTAACATGAAGACCTTCAGAACTCTATTAACACTAATATTCACTACAGACAAAGTAATAAGAAACTGTTCAATGGGCTTTTATTCTATATCAAGACCTGTGTCAAACTTTGTCCAGTTATCGACGCGGCACAGAAGTGTGAGCCCTAATTCTGACAAGGAATCCAGCTCAAAACATCTTTTAGATACAGCTAGAATGTAACAGAGCCAGGATTCAGTATCCAAAGAGGATACTTAATTAACATGTGAATGCAAGCTTTACATATATTATCTTGGGTTAAAAATGGAATTTGAGTTATGGAAAAGAAATTCAGATCCACTACACAGCATTTGGGACTTGAAGAAGAGCCCAAAGAAATGAAAGAGATTGAAAAAACTCCCCTCTCCGTGCAGAAAGAGAAATGAATTCACCTAATGAGAGTGTCCTCATCTTCAGCAGTGTGCACAATTGCGTGTGTGTGTGTGTGTTTGAATTCTCGGAGATTATTGTTATAAACAAGAGTTTTGACTTAATTTTAAAATGTAAAGGAGCCTTAAAATTGTTATTTTTTTAAAAAAAAAAAACTCTTTTAGAGAGATACATGGATCTATTCTACATGGAAAGTAGAAAAAGACAAGATCTCCTGAGTAAATTGGGAGCATGGGGACCATGGGAGAAGGTTGAAGGGGAGAGGAGAGGCAGGGAGGGGAGCAGAGAAAAATGTAGAGCTCAATATAAATCAATAAAAAAATTATTTTGAGACAGTCATATACTATGGTCTAGGCTAGACTGGAACACAATTTGTCGCCCAGGCTGACCTCAAACTCGTAGCAATCCTCCTGCTGCAGCCCCCCCCAATACAGGAGTTACAAATGCACACCAACATAGCATGTTTTCATAGTTCCAGAAGGTGCTATGTGGGCTGCCGAGGGAGAAGTCACCAAAGGTCTTATCTTTGAATGCTCCAATGAATGCTGACCTGCCAGGCAGAATGAGCCCGCTGGTGAAACAGGGGCAAGACTGTTGATGGGGCAACCACTTGCTCTCTTGACTGGATTGAGGCCTGCTCCACAGGAGGTGATTCATTCATAGCACTGTAAACATGCTCAAAATCCATGACTAGGGAAGTCATACGGAGGACCTACTGATGATGATTTTCTCTATGTTCATGCTGTCAAACTGCCTTCTAAATAGCTATGTTTATTCCCTTTGATTTGTGCTGCTCCCGACCTTGCAAAGAAGAGCTGCCTTCTGCAATGGGGAACAGTTAATGCGGAGACACAGTACTAAGAATAGGAGACCAAGTGCTCAGCCATAGACATTTTAGGCTCAGGCAACATTGAAGAAAAGCAGGCAGAAAGAATGTAAGAACAGAGGATGTGGAAGAAGATGCTGTGCTCTAGACATGATGTGGCTGTTGCACATGTAACATGTTGTGGTCACCTTTATGAGCTCAAGCCAGTTAAAAACTCCAACATGGAAGGGAAAGGAGAGCCTGGGGCCACAGCTATAGCTGAGGAACTGTTAGTAGTTGATTGGGATCACTTTTCTTCAGGAGTGTGGCCACTGGTAGATTTCCATGTCCCAGTGGATGACCCCACACCCAAGAACATATGAACAGCACTAATTGGACTCCATGGGTTAAATAAACAAAAACGAAGGCATGGAATCAGAAAACTATCATGGGTGATCGTGCGGAAAGATGAAGTGGGGAGTGGAGGGTGAATGTGATCAAGACAGAGTTTGTATAAACGTATGAAATTTTCAAAGGATATGTGAAAATTAATGCTAAAAATATATTAAGGAGCCGGGTGGCAGTGATACATGATTTTAACCCCAGCACTCGAGGAGGCAGAGGCAGGTGGATCTCTGTGAGTTCGAGGCCATCCTGGTCTACAGAGCAAGTTCCTAGGACAGGCCCCAAAAGATGCACAGAGAAACTGTGTCTTGAAAAACAAAACAAGAACTATTAATGAGAGAGGGGCAGATGGTGCTCAGAAAAGTTTTGAAGAGACTGAGAACTGATCAAAGAGGGCAATGAAGGCCGCTTAGAAGAATGAGGCTTGACCTGAGCCTCTCGGTGCATCTGAGATAGGAGCCTCTGGAGACGCAATGCAGAGGGGAGTCTGGGAGTGAAGACCGATACAGACAGGTGTGAAAGTGACACGGACCAGGACACAGCAGAACAAAAACTAAACCTAGTGGGGCTGCAGAGATGAGTTTCCTGTGTACACGACACGGCTGGGTCACATGCATGATCCATGTTCCCCTCCCTGCACAGCCATGGAAGACTGCTGGAAGAGGCCAGATGCCACCAGCACGATAGCTTGAAAATCAGGCACATTTACTTTGGGTTGCACAGTGCCTGATCACTTGGCTGCAGTCCTCTTGTGTTGAGTTTGAGGATGCTGTGTTGAGCTTTCCAAAGCGTTTGCTGCAAGAGGTTCAGTCATTACTTCTAAACAGCAAAAACTAAAGCAAACTTGGGAGACTCGAGGAGCTGACAGCCGAAGTCTATGTACAGACAGATATGTGGACTGGAAAATCCTGTGCCAAGAGAGACTTGGAGATAGAGACAGAGGCCGATTTCTCCTGGCACCACTTTGCTTTGGGGTAGAACCTTAGATTACATTTCAGAAACTGAGACACATGATGGCATCTTTTTTCCAATTTATTTTCCACCAAACAAAATGTTTTATCCAAAAGCCTTTTGCTTCCCCTGTCAAAAAAAAAAAAAAGTCACGAGGTAAAAGGAAATTACCAGATTGTGAAATTTCATTGATTTTTTTTTAAGTCCAGGTTAAGCTGAGGGTCAGGGTTTCCCTTCTCTGTCCTTCGAATGTCCCAGGATCTGCTGTGCTTCAAATGTCCCAGGAGGCTTCAGAAACTGTGGGGTTTGGAGACACTGCAGAGGGCTGTGGTTAACTGAGGTTCCCTTCAGCCAAAGAGAGAAGGGACCACTGTGCCAATGGTGAAAGTGTGGAGGCACATGGGGTGTACACAGACATAGCAAAGACACAGAGGGGGTAAAGTCAGTCAACAAATACGGAGCTCATACTATAGGCAAAGATGCCATTGTAAGCAGGCTGAATAACAAGAGACAGGAGACTCAGTGGGTTTAGGGCTCGCCCTGATCCAGAAGGATTAATCATGTTCACTAATTATTTACAACATCCCGAATTCCAAATCGGGTCACAGGCTGAGGACTTGAACTAGAGGAAGGACAATATTCAGCCAGGTAGAGTACACAGCAGAACTCCAGCAAGGGTGTTTTGCAAGTCTAATTCCTTTATCCCTGAGACTCCAGCAGAGGTGGTCGCCAAGGTCCACAGCTACCATGTGTACAAACAAGCCCTTCGCAGACTTCCTACCTTTGTCAGTTATGTCTCTCATTAATGTGGCAAAATACCTGACAAAAGCAATGGGAAGGGATTCATTTTGGTTCGTGGCTGCTGGGGTTCAGTCCATCATGGTGGGGAAGACGGAACACAGTGACACAGCCTAGAGCAGAGGTTTCTCACATAGAGGCCACATGAGGAGGGGGCTTCAAGTAGGACCTTGCCCACCCGACAGGGTTTTTTCCCTCCTGAGTGCTGATATTTAAGGTGGGCACCACACCCAGCATACATGTGAGATTTGTGTGAACTCTCTGTCCTCCATTCTTAACACACCCCTGTCTCCGTTCCTGCCTGGAGACACACATGCAAGGATCGAAAACCCAGACCTTCCATTGCCTCTTCTTCTATATCCACATGCAAGGATCGAAAACCCAGATCTTCCATTGTCTCTTCTATATCCTTCTGTGCACAGCTGTCTCCATCGCCTCTCCTATATCCT